>VWZS01007819.1:1204698-1513824 GCA_013397075.1 Rhabdornis inornatus
GAGCGGCAGAAGGGAGAGCAGCCACGCTCCCGTAGCGAGGGGAACGTACAAACAGCGGCCGCGCCGTCATTGAGCCACCGCCGCCCCGGGCAGCCCCGACCCACCCTGGATGCGGAGGACCCCCGAGCCACCCCGCTGCCTTTCCCCTGAGGGATGGTACTGAATTCCTGCGCGGCAGGAGCCGGCCTGCAGCCCCTCTCCATCAGCGTTGCCTTCCCTCCGTGTCTAAAGTGCAGTAGACCGCGATGAGGACCTGGGCTTACGTTTTGCTGATAGGTTTTGGGTACCTGTCCTTTACCTTCTCCGAGGTAGGTGAGAGCGGCTTCCTGCGCTGCCGGTCCCCGGGGCACGCAGCAGCCGGGGGTCGGGGCGAGCCGCGGCGGAGGGCACCGGGGAGGGAGCGGGCTGCCCACCTGGGCTCCGCGGGCATCCCTGCGCCCCGGCCCCGCCGGGAGCGCTGCCCTGCCCCGGGCCCTGCGGGGCCGAGCCTGGGAGCAAGTTGCCATTTCATGCACGACAGAAGCGAAGGGGAATGGCCGTGCATTCCGCGCCCGGGCTGCTGGCTGCCCTTAAGAATTAATACGTATACAATATCTATTATATATATAATAAATACATGATAAAATATCCACGCCCCGCGGGTGCCAGCGGGCTGCGGCTGTGCGGAAGCCGAGGGTGCGCGGAGCCGGGCCGCCCCCGCGGCGCCCAGCGCTGCACACGGCGGCCGCGGGCACCGCTAGTGCCGCGGGCAGAACTTGGGTGAATCCCCGCGCCCCAAAACGCCCGTCCCCGGTTTGTGAAGCTCCCCCTGAGCAGTCGGGAGCTCTCCCGCCCGCCTGCCCAGAGGGGACGGAGGGGACGCGGAGCCGCGTCCCGGGGTTGCTACAGGTGGCCCCGGTCGGGGCGAGCGCGGTGCTCGGCGCTGCACAGCGGCTGTAACTTTTCCCGGGACCCGGTCTGCTTGGCACTGGGAGCCGCGACGTGGGCGCTGGTAGGATGGCGGCGCCCCGTGGGACGCGGTTCTCCTCCTCCTCCTCCTCCTCNTTCATCCCCACATGTCCCGCAAACACCCCGCACTCTCCCCGGCAAGCCCGGAGGAGCGGCGCGCCGCATGCCCGGCGCTGCGGGCGCGCCTGCCGGGACTGCGCGGTGACCCGCGGTGTGTGTGTGTCTTTGAAGGAGGCCGAGATCCCGCAGGAGCTCATCGAGCGGCTGGCGCACAGCGAGATCCACAGCATCCGCGACTTGCAGCGCCTCCTGGAGATTGACTCCGTAGGTAAATTAGTCCCGTCCTCCTTCCTTCCGCGCCGTCGGCCGCCGCCGCCCCGGGGGAGGCCCCGCACGCCCCGCGCTCCCCGCACGCCGCTCCGCGCCTCGCCCGAGACACCCGTGCGGGGAGCGGCCCCCAGAGCCGGGCCACCCTGGCATGCGTGTCACAGGGAGGCGGCGGCCAAGGGGCCGATCCGGAGTTAAAACTTCGTGGGGTTCAGGGTGGAGAGGGACCTTGTGACCCCCCCCGTGTTTTCAGAGCTCTCTCCGTCTCGCAGCGGAGAAGAATTGCCATAAGGTTTGTTGTTGGTCTTGCATTGCTCTGTTATCTTTAAACTACTGTCCTAGAGGTATTTAAAATATTTGAAACAATATTTATGAATGAAGTAATGTCTCTTCAAGCGCTGGGCTTTATTAAAAGGAAAATAAACAGTCCGCGCTGATTTTAAACAGAAACCTGCATATGAAGCTTACCCTCAAAAATACACTTTTTTTTTTTTCCCAAAAGAAAATAGTGCAGGGTTATTTTCTGCATCATTAGGCATGCAAATGGGTGTAGTGAGAACGTGCAGTTTAACAGATCGTTGCAGCAGTAAATCACATCTAGAAGCATGGTATTGCTGGGTTCCTTATCATTTGGTTTCGCTTGATGCACTTTGTTCCTGGTGATTTCTTCCCTCAGTTGAGAGAGAATAAACCCGGCACCTTTGATGTGCCCAGGGGAAGCCTGCATCTTGCTGAAGCACAAACATGGAGAAAAATGAATGAGTTCTTGCTTGCATTGGTACTGGGCCATNTCCCCCTCCTCCTCCTGCCCGGCTCGGGGGAGCCCGCGCCCGCGGGGGACTTGGCGTCCGCCTGGGCGAACTTGGGCAGCCGCTGCCCGGGGCGGGCTCCAGCCGCCGAGCGGGGCTCGGGGCTGGGCGCTGCCGGGCACACGCTGCCAGGCGGGGCCGTGCGGAGCTGCCGCCCCGCTGAGCCGTGGCGCAGTCAGGCGGGCGGCGCGCAGCCCCCGCGGGCNAGGCCCCGCACGCCCCGCGCTCCCCGCACGCCGCTCCGCGCCTCGCCCGAGACACCCGTGCGGGGAGCGGCCCCCAGAGCCGGGCCACCCTGGCATGCGTGTCACAGGGAGGCGGCGGCCAAGGGGCCGATCCGGAGTTAAAACTTCGTGGGGTTCAGGGTGGAGAGGGACCTTGTGACCCCCCCCGTGTTTTCAGAGCTCTCTCCGTCTCGCAGCGGAGAAGAATTGCCATAAGGTTTGTTGTTGGTCTTGCATTGCTCTGTTATCTTTAAACTACTGTCCTAGAGGTATTTAAAATATTTGAAACAATATTTATGAATGAAGTAATGTCTCTTCAAGCGCTGGGCTTTATTAAAAGGAAAATAAACAGTCCGAGCTGATTTTAAACAGAAACCTGCATATGAAGCTTACCCTCAAAAATACACTTTTTTTTTTTTCCCAAAAGAAAATAGTGCAGGGTTATTTTCTGCATCATTAGGCATGCAAATGGGTGTAGTGAGAACGTGCAGTTTAACAGATCGTTGCAGCAGTAAATCACATCTAGAAGCATGGTATTGCTGGGTTCCTTATCATTTGGTTTCGCTTGATGCACTTTGTTCCTGGTGATTTCTTCCCTCAGTTGAGAGAGAATAAACCCGGCACCTTTGATGTGCCCAGGGGAAGCCTGCATCTTGCTGAAGCACAAACATGGAGAAAAATGAATGAGTTCTTGCTTGCATTGGTACTGGGCCATCTCCTTTTAAACCATATGCTGTGTATTTTTGTAAAGTCTGTGCCAGGTTCAATCACCTTCATTCAGAGTTGCAGGATCCTTCTAAGAGTTTAACTCACTGCATTTTGTACAGTGCTCTATTAGCGAGCAGGAATGCACTAGGAACGTATTTTACAGTCATAGCTTTCAATTTTCATGTGATTAGGGAGCAGACGTTTTCCCATTACACTGAAAAGGGGAGTATTTCTGACTTGCACAACACTTTACCATAGAGGCTAATTACTAATTACCAGGTTGGCATCAGTTTAATATTTTTGGAGAGCAGTGCTTCACCATTGTTGTTTATCACCACAATTAAAGAAACTTTCACAACAGGGAAGGCATATGCAGTTCATATTTCCCCACTGAAGGCTGTTTTGGACCAGACATGTGCACTACTGCTAAAATTTTTTTTCCCAGTGAACTTGGTGGAGTTGGCTGCTGTTGCAGAAGGGCTGGATCTGAGTGCTAGCATGTTAAAATAGTGCATGCTGCTCCTGCCTTTGAGTCAGGGTTCTGTAGCTACCAGAATACATTATTTTTTCAAATACCTCAGCATAACAAGCACATGCTTCATTTTTAAATACCACTTAGAAGGAGAGCAAAAGTTCACGTGGCTCCGTTGCAAGAGGATCAGGCAGACAAGTGGGGCAATAGCAGGAGCTGAATAAATGGGTAGATGTAGCAGAGAAATTTATTTCAGAAAAGAATTATTTACCTCGTGGCAAATATTAACTGGAGGATGCAAGACCGAAAATGGAAAAGGTCAGCCAGAAGTTTACCCATTTCATTTTGCTGGTTTTTTTGCAATTTGTCAGTTTAGAAACCATTAGAGAAACAAGAGACATAAATATTTTACTATCTCACTGTGAAACAGTAATTCCTTAAGACATGAACTCAAACAATATTAAAAAATAAAACCAAAATATTCAGCCTTTCACCCGGTTCTTGCTTATGTGAGTGCTGCTTTTGCCTGTGTGCTAAGCTGTGCTCTGAGCTACTCAGGCATGGTTGGGTTTTCATGGAGTAACCCATCTTTACTACCCACATTTGCTTTTCCTGGGCACAGTCCTGCAGGCTTTACTGTCATGAGTAATTCTTACTAAAGGCTTATCAGAGTGACTAATCGAGTATTGAAATTGCCGTGCTTTCCTCAGTAAACAGGATCGGGCCTGTTTACTATATTTAGTATTAGCTTGAATTAGCAAATCAAATGTTTTCTTGTTGTCCCTGGTAAGATGATATTTCTGAAATGTATTTCCTTAGGGCTGCAGTTGCCTTTAGGGAACAGCCAGTTCAGTGAGGGCTTGTACAGTAGGTATATTTCTCTTTTATAGCATGTACTCATTTTCAGCTGAGGCTCAGAACAAAATCACTCCAGTGACTGTTCTCTCCCTCGTTATAGTGCATGGTATTGCCATCTCTTCTGCGTGTGAGTAGCCCTGTTTAAACTCAGTGGGTGGACTTGAGAATTAAGAATGATCTTGTAGGCTAAGAGTTTGCAGGATCAGGCATGCATGAAGAAAATGTCTGATATTCCTGAGTAACAAGGCGGAATCTGTGGAAAACGAAGGAAGAACAGTCATTTTCTCTCCTGCAATGCAAAACATATATTTTTAATTGGAAAAGTAAGTTTTGTAAGTCAGAGTGGGCAGGTTTTTCTCCTATTCTGACAGATTTGGTCTATATTGTAGCGCAGAGATGACTGATAACCCCTTCATAAAATTAGAAACCACACCCCCAGACCATCTGGCATATTACTTAAAGAAAAACACTACCCAACATGGAGCTTATCATTGTATTCAAAAAAGAAAATCCAGGCCAGTTTGTCAGAGCCCAGTGCTGCATGTCTGACTCGGAGGGTAAAGGCAGCTTGAAAATTCTCTGTTTCTATCAGGAAATAGGGTCTTGTATCAATTTGCTGCGATTGGGATCCGGAGGCAGTGACAGAATTGCCTTGGCATGACGGGGAGCAGAGTCTGACCCTGTTTAAAGGAGAAAGCATGCACAGTCCCAGCAAGTAGGCAGCTCTAGTGCGCAGAGTACAGTTTTACTACGAGCAGACTAAATCCCCAAAACGGGGGCATTTCCTCTGCTCTGCTTGTGAAGTTCTCTGTGTCTCAGCAGCGTGGTTTTTCTCCTCGTGCTTCACCTCTCCCATCTGTCCTGTGGGAGGTAGAGTTCATTTCATCACCTATTATGTTTGCCTCCTGCTGGGAACAGATTTTCCCCAAGTCATCTGCCTGCATGGGGAAAGGCAGAGCTGAGTGTGCCTCTTTGCACGGGTTAAGGGCATCCAGCAGGGTCACCTTAGGCCATGTGAATTTAACAGCCTGTGATTAAGAACTAGCAGAGCAGCTTTTGTTAAGTGGAGAAGCGTTCTAAATTAACTGTATACTTCGATGGAAAAAGTGTTAGGCTGCTGCAGAGCTCAGTCTTTTGGAAAATGTGCTGTTGACTTTGCAGGTTTTGGTGTGATTCTCAATGAAGGAAGGACGCTGCAGTCCAATGTTTTGGCTTCCCTTGCACCTCTTACACATCATGAGAGGCATCTTCCATGTGTGGCCTCTGTTTTTCCTGAGACAGATGAGGGAATACTCCTCCTGCTTTACAGTTGGTTGATCACATCTAGGTAAAGGAAAAAAAGAAAACCTAAGCAAAACAGGATCTTGTGAGCTGCTACTTATATTTCCTTCAACAGATCAAAGTTGAAAACTTAATGACATCTATATCTGCAGTTGAATGTCAGAAGGGCAAATTTTATATCAGCCAAAAAGAAGATCAAAAAACCAGACTGATGTTGTCGTGGGCTTTCTGGCTCTAGGACTGATTTGTAAGACAGACCATTTCAGTTTATTGTACCTTACATTGAATTCCTGAAAAAAAAGAGATTATAAGAATTTTCTAAACTGCTGCTGTTGGTACTAGAAGTCTTGGATCTGTACTCTCTGGATGCACATCAAAGTGAAATCTAGAAGGGATTGCATTTAGACTGCATGCTTTGGGAGTTGTACCTCACATAAATAGTTTGGTAAGAAGATGGAAATGCATATAAATTGATAAATAGAAAATAGCAGTAAACTTAGGATGCTTTCCACATGCTTCTTGAGTGAGAAGAGTAATCATGTATTGGCAGAATGTCACAGGATCTCTGTGATTTATATTCCATGACCCAGTGGAAAATTGCCAATCTGACAAAAAAAGAACAATTTCAGCTACACTAATGGGTTGACCAAGGCTAATTGCAAGAGTTTTTATGCCCATCATTGATATGTTGTCAGTACATAAAAGATTACAGAGAAATTTCTTGATTGGCTGCCATGAAAACATTTTTTTATTATTAAATCGCTAAAAGAAAGCTGCACTAATCTGGCTCTGTGCAGTATCCTCCATCTTCACTTGGTGACGAGCAGTGTTCGAGTTCTAAACTAAGAACCACCCATTTCTAGGCTTTCTGCTCTAAGCCTCATTTTGTGAGGTGCTAAACACCCATAAACTCGCATTTCTTTTGCTAAGAGCTTATCCTCACCCTGCAACTAAATCAGTGCATTGGAGGAAAAACTGATACAAATTAAGGATCACCCTTCTTAAAGTCAAACTAGAGAGTGCTCTTTGTAGCATCGCGGTTTTAATGAAATAAGAGGAGGTCTTCTGGCCACGCTTTCAGAGCCAAGTGTGAGTTTCAAAGCTGGCTTGGTGATTTTTCACTCCTGCTTGGGCAAGACTCCAGTTGACTTAAACATTGCTTGAAGTGCATTGATTTTCCCATTGACTTCACTGGGAAATGGAATTCCTTCCAAGTGCCTGTGGGAATTGGGGGACACTTAAGTGCCTTTAGCATTGTAGTGTCTTCTGGCTCCAGCCATGCCCCATGATTCTGTTTATTAAACCAAACTTGGATGATGTGATGATAGAAATAATACAATTTGTGTTAGATAACGCATTGAGATTTGGCTGGAACTTGTTCTGCTGAGCTAGCTGTGTACATAGGTCTCTTGTAACCCTCACAGAGAGACATGAACTTAGGAACTGCTATACATGCTCTTCACCTTAGAAATCATCTTATAAACAACACACCTCTGTGAGGTGTCATTTTGCTTTATAAATGTGGTGATGGAAAATGGCTAATGGCAGCTGAGTCGAGCACTTCTGTGTAAGAGCACATGACTTAACATCCTGGTTAGCTGATCATACCAGTCCTTTGGTTCTTCCCAGCTTCTTTACAGGAGGCAGTGAGGGATCCTTCATGCTAGCAGGGAGCTGTGCCAGCATTGCTGAGTGTGGGATTAGGAGCCGTGGCCCAGCCCTGCCGTCGTGCTGGCAGCCCTGCCAGCTTCCCTTTCCAGCCTGATGCCTGTGCCCACCAAGCAGTTGGGATTAGAGGCATTACTTTTGTGTTTAATCTCCTTATAAACACTGTTTGCTGGTGCATGGACATGCTTCTTGCTCTGAGCCTAGCTTGGATCTCGGGCTGAGCAGAATTCACGCTGCTGTCGAGTATCACTTCATTGCCTCAAATTGAGGGAGAGGTTGTGACAACTTGAAGCTGCCAGAAAGGGGGTCAGTATTAAGGTGTTGGGTGGCTGAGTGCTAGGAAACAGAAGAGGGCTGGAGGCACATCAGAACGGATCCTCATTTTGCATAACGCCATTTGGGATCAGGTGGATGGCCTGGTGCCATTGGAATGGGATGTGGGAGACCTGGCTCCACTCCCCAGCTCAGTTGCAAACTTCCTGTGGGATCTCTGGCAAGCCATTTTATTTATACCACTGATGAGTTTTCTGGAGTATGGGGTGCAATAAAAGCAGAAATAAAACCCTTTAGTCATTGCTGTGTTACATGACAGGACTGGGACTGCAAATAAGGCCCAATACCAGCTAATTAGTCTAGTTCCAAAATTTCCCATTGAAATCTATGGGAAACGAGTACCATACATAGGAGCTAGGAGCCAGTTTTCTTGGATAAATTGAGACTGTGGATTTCACAGTGACTAATTTCATACAAGGATCTGTTCAGCTGATAAGGAGAATAGACAGGACCAGTGGGTGATCCTGGCACTAACTCTCGGACCTCTGATTTTATCTTCTCTTGGCTACTTACAGCAGTATTTTCCAAGAAGTAATGATAAACTCTGAGATGTAGAACTCTTTCTGAGGTGCTGAAGATCCTGCTGTCTTCATGTCTCACCTGCCTGTACAGGTGATTTCACAGGCTGCATGTTCCTTAGGGCACAATTTCTTGGAGGGAGGAGAAAAGGAGTTGGCTGTTTTGTGGAACAGAGCCTTGTGATGTGTGTTACTAATAAAACTGAGATTAAAACAAGTTCCAGAGACAGACAGCTGTGTGTACAGAACAAACTGGAAGCAGGGAATGTGACAGTGCAGAAGATGGGAGTGTAGGGTGTTGGTAGCTTGCAGAGAGGGTAATTGAGTACTGTATAATACCCTTTTGCATTTTTTTAGAGTACGTCACAGTTTTCTTAGGAGTCAGCAGTGAAACCTTGAAACTCTGCAGTGATGTTCCCGAGGACACTCCAAGCAGCAGAGTGGTGCTAAACCCCTTAGTTTGGGTGTCCTGGGGTCTGTGTGCAGTTCTCTGTTTGGTTCCTTCTTCCTGATCCCCCATTTGCAGACTGTGCTTGTGGTTTTCAGACCCCACGGCACGGGACACGACCTGAACTGCTTCACTTAACAAACCCAAATAGTTGGAGCAGTTATTTTGTTGTTTTTTATGATAAATGAAATGCCAAGTTTTCCATCTTTGCTTTTTCTCATGGCCCTTTAACCCATGTGGTAGGCTTATTTAGGGAACAAGACAAGCCTGGATGCAGTCCCAGAGTTTGCAGTAGCTTCAGATGCCCCTCCAAAGGTTAGGATACTTCACAGGGGATTTGTTCTGCAACAGAGAGGCTAAAAGGAAACCCATGCTAGTTACTTTTTGCTTTTGATTCTGTCCTAGCACTGCCCTGAAAACCAAGCAACAGAAAATTTACAGAGGCAGCATTGTTGCTGTTGGGTCTAATACCATATTGTCTACTGTTGCCTCATACCAGAACTTCAAAATATTTGTAAGAAACATTTCACATGCAGGATTACTGTTCCTATTTCTACACCTTTCCAGTAAGAAAAACCATATTATGCCTTTCACATAAAAATGAAACTGTTTTACTTTAGACATGGTTGTCTGCCACAGTGTGTGCACTGTTTTTAGGGGCTTTCAGTAAAATGGATATTGGAATTAAATTGTGCGTGCTTATACATGGCATTCAATGTCTGTGTCTTTTGTCCCTGCCTTATGCCCTTGCAATTGCATTACCAGGGGTTACATTAGACTAATTCTAGCAAGGTTTGGTCTTGTGCCTATGAACAGCACAGATTTGTACCTGTGGAACAGCACTGTAGCAGCACTGGTGCAAGTAACATACCTGAGGTTTAACATTTTGTTTCCTGTTCTAGGATATGATGATGTTTCAGAAACAAACTTGAGATCTTACAGTGTTCATTCTGCTAAACATGTGCAAGAGAACCGTCCTGTGCCCATTCGCAGAAAAAGAAGCATTGGTAAGAAACAAACTATTTGTACTTAGGGAGTGAAAGCAGAGGGGGTGCTTTTGGTCAGCCAAGCAGGACATTTCACTGGAAAAATGTGACATGCACAAAGGAAAAAAAGGGCCATTTCTAGCTTCTGCCTTTCTTTTTGCACAAAACGAGCCGTTGCCTGAGAAGCTGTCTTCTGGAGGATGTCCATAGGAGACAGACATGCACAAAAATTCTTTACATTCACTTTCATGTTGCAGCATGTTGGAAAGCTAGACCTCGGTTAGAAAATGCTGTGATATTCAATGTATAATTCATAGTGTGGGGAACAACTACAGCAGTGTGCTTTAAAAAACATCAACAGTTGGTAGAGTTTTCAGTACAGAAGCTCCACAAAAGGAAACAGCTTGACTCTTTATTCACAAGAAAAATACAGTTTATCCCCAAAATTAAAAGCCATTGATGGAAATGCCAGGGCATTGATTTCCATCACTGTATGGGGCACCAGGCCTGTTTATAGGGGATTTTATCCTGATTAATAACAATGGTGATCCAACAAAGCCCAAATATAAATTTTAAAAAGGGACGTACGAATAGGATTTACGTGCAGTGCTTGTTCATCTAATTAGGTGTGAGTGTCCCACCATTCCACTGGAGTGTGGAAAACATGCATGATGTTATCTGTGGTGGGTAATTCAGTGTGGTGGTAGGCAGAGATAGCCCAACTTGCTGTCAGCAGGGATTTGCTGTGTGAATTGGCAGGCACCCGGCGCATTGGCTGCCTCGGGAGAGCAGCGGTTCTGAGGCAGCCGGTGACGTTGGCACCTTACCCTGCAAGGTGCTGGATGCCTCCCCACCACAGGCACTGGGAACTGGGTGTGCTCAATAACTTGTAGGAGTTGCCAGCTATCTTGCAGTATTGCATCTGTTAATTTTCTTGAGTTCATGGCACTGGGGGCTGAGAGTAAGAATTTTCACTTATTTAGTCTATTGAAATGCATCTCTTTCGAAACTAAGCCTAGATTTCTATGTTGCAGGCACATGCTAGGCATGAGCTTCTTGTACTTAAGAACTAAGTGAAGAAGTACAGGCAGTGTTCCAGTTCCCTGACACATCTAACCCAAAGCTATCACAAGCTTCCACTGCAAGGCAAAAAAAAAAATCCCAGATGTCTTTGGAGAACTTATCTGCAAACAACTTGTCCCTGAAATTGCTGTTTTTTTCTGGACTGTTTTGAAATTTCAGCTTGGCTTCTTAAGCAGTCCCTAGGTTGATGATGATAAATGGTTCGGATCATGGCAGCATCACACAACTACTCTTTATAATCCTAAACAAGCTCACTTACCTGAGCCCACCAGGATATTGGTTTAACTGCAGTTTTTTCAGTCATGCTGCTCTGGTGGTTTTGCATCATTCAAGAAATAACAAATTAAATAAAACCCACCATATACAAAACTTCGATGACTTCAGAAAAAATGGCAATTGCCCTTTGGAATGGTGGATGAACCAGACTCCCTGATATGGGGATGTTAAAGTTCTGGAAGTGGAAACCCAGGTCTTGAGAGTTTCAAGCTGGTGCAGGTTGTTTCCCAGCTGTGCAAATTGGGTACGATACAAATAATCCTCAATTTAACTTTTGAGGTGGTGTTTGACAGGTGTTGCATGTTTCTGTGATGGTATTTGTGTACAGTGATGACCCCAGTGCTGGAAAACAACAGCTGCTGTTGCACAGTCACTCTGAGGCTGTACTAGGGGGTCATCAAATGTGGAGGAGCTCCTGGCTTGCTGTCACTTCCAGAGCCAGGATTGTCTTATCTCATGGTATGTGCTCCAAGCTGTGTCAGGAGCCAGGCCACTGGAAACCCTCATTTTAGGGCTGGGCTTTGGGAGTGAGTCAAGCTTGTCCCCAGGGTAACAGCGGAGCTCAGCTGTAAGCAAACAGCGCTCAGCACTGGCTTGTCAGCGACCAGTGGGGATGGGAGCACTGGTGCCACGTGTGGCTCACACATGTGGGTGCTGTGAGCTGGGGTGTGACTGTGCTGTGCCCGCAGAGGAGGCCATCCCAGCGGTGTGCAAGACACGGACGGTGATCTACGAGATACCTCGGAGCCAGATCGACCCCACCTCGGCCAACTTCCTGATATGGCCGCCCTGCGTGGAGGTGAAGCGCTGCACCGGCTGCTGCAACACCAGCAGCGTCAAGTGCCAGCCCTCCCGGATACACCACAGGAGTGTCAAGGTGAGCAGGGGCTGCAGGGCCCCAGCTGGCTCCTCTCCAGCCTGGAAACCCTTCTTACCCTGTGCCTGTGTGACCCAAATCTTCACTGTCCCCCCTCGGATAGAACGCCCCTCTCCGCTTTGAGTCAGCAGATGGCTTTTCAAGTTGCATGGTCATTGGAAAATCTTGGGTTTGGGTTTGGTTTTCACAGGATTCCCTTTAGGTTTTCTCTCTTTTTTCTTTTTTTGCAATGAAAATAAAGTTGATTGTGCCTTTCCCATGATCTCGCACAGTACAGATCTTAAAGTTAAGAAGATAAAATGACTCAAGGGGCATTGGACTTAAAAAAATAAATAAATCACAGTATGGAATGCTGTTTTCTTAATTAAATATTATGCAGCCTAAATTGGGCTTTTATATCTGACAACATAACACTTTTGATCTGAAAAAATGTGTTTCAAATTATCTTACCCCAGGGATAGAAGACTCAACAGCTTCATGCTGTATTTACTCATTAGACAAAATCCCTATTGCAACTTTCCAGTAAATATTACGTGAAATATTTATGTTCATCTGGCTTCACTGTGTTCTAATTTTTATCAGTATTTAAACAAGTACTGTTGATCTACATCTGTGTGTAGGAGATTAGACTTACACTTAGCATTCATATTGTGAAGACTCCGAGTTCTTGTTGCCCTGAATTTCTTGAGAGCAGAATTAAAATAAACCCCACCACATTCTTGAACGTAAAATTGCTCAGCACGACACACTGATTGCTGCACTTGCAGTGGATTTCTTGAGAAAAGTGCTGTTCATTTAGTGCTGTGCATCTTAGAACAAAAATAAGGCACCTAAGTAATTTGATTGGTTTTCATACACTGTTTTTCATACATGCAGACGTGTCTGGGCAGAATTTCTTTTTTTTTCTGGTTCTGAACATCTGAGAAATGTTTTTGCATCCAAGTAAGCTGGAGAAACATCTCAGATTCCCTCAGTGTTCCCAAAAATAATCATACTTTACACTTGCTTTCTGCCTTGCCTTAATGGGATCTGCTTTGCAGAAACAATTAAAAATGAGGTCAAAATTTGGATAAATGATTACTTGAGAACAAACTGGGGAGATCGAAGGACTACAATTGTAAACCTTTCTGAATAGGAGCTAAACAGCAAAGTGCCTCAGGGTTGTGATATCTAGTGCTGTTGCCTTTGGGTTTGATGCAGCTTACAGTTGATTTTGTGCAGCAGCGAACATGTACAGAGCAGCTGGATGTGCTCAGCAGAAAGCTGAGATGTGTGTCCTGAACTTGCTGTTGGTACCTGTGTGTGAAACTGCAACCTTGTGCTTCTCTCCTACCCCTGAGGGATGGGGGAGATGACAGATGAGAGAGAGGGTCTTGGCTGTCCCCCTGCTGCTGGGACTCTGAGTGCTCCCTAAGAGCTGCAAACTCCTGGCAGCAGCTTTGCAGGATGTCACTGCTGGGGCTGCTTCCCCAGCACACCACTACGTTGAGGGATTTTAGTCTCTCAGCCTGTTGTAGTGCTTTTAGATTTGCATTCATTTTAGTAGGGCACAAGCTAAAAGTAGGTTCAGCTGAGCAGCTGCTTTTTGTGGCTGTGTAAATATATTGCCACCAGCAGTATCAATATACGTCAGCCAGCTTTGGAGGACATTTTTTTTTTCCAAGCTCCAAGACTGCTCCAAACAGTCATTAAGTAGCAGGGGAAAAAAAGGACAAGAGGTCAAGCAGGAACAGGATGTTCATTGTAAAGGTTGTAGGCTGACCCCACTGTCACACCAAACTCTTAGAACAGAATCCATATTTATGCCCTCCAGAGTCAGATCCCCTTGTAGCTTTGATGTAATTGATGGTTTTCTGAGCCTTTTGCCAATCCTAAGTTTAGAGCTGAATGTCTGCTCATGCCATTAAGTAGCTGGCTCAGAGCGAGGGTCCCTGGAAAGGTGGGAGCAGTTTTGGAGAGCCTTCTCAGCTGCTCTGCAGTGCAGTTGGAAAGCCAGCTTGTGTTTTCCCCTGATGTCAGACTGCATAAAAGCTCTCTTTTGATGGAACATTGAAAAGGCTTTCCCCACTTCCTCCTCATTGACAAGGTAGTGAGATCATAGCTGGCCCATTCACACTAGAAAAATGTTCATCCAGAAAGGTCAGCAAGTGGGTTTGCATCATCCAACAGGCAAAAGCAAAGGGTGTTTTCTTTGTCTCACTGAGGGCCACTGTAGTCAAGGTTAAGAGATGGCTGGGACAGTGTGGGAGGAGCAGTGGAGGTGCTTGTGTCCAGGCATTTCATTCCTGGGACATGATTCAAAGGCTGGAGGGTTTGGGGATGCCCTTTCTATGTCTTCACTGAGCTCTCATCAGTGAAATACCATTAATGTGGAATCGAAGCTGTAGGGAGGCTCCAAGCCAGGAGGATTGGTGGAACAGCTTTCCTGAAATGGGTGTTGTAAGGTTTCCCTTTCATGGGGTGGGTTTCATTAGTGAAAGGTGGGTTTGCCCTGCATGGTGATAGTGAGCACAGCCTACTGGTCCTGAGGGCATCTCTGTTCAGCACACTGCACCTGCACAGCCCCACAGAACTTGGACTGAGATGGAGAGGCTGGTTGAGAGCTGCTCTTTGGTGGGAAGGAAAGGATTCTATTTCTCTCCTTATGGAGCAATGATGACAAGGATGGGGGAGTTAGGGGTGTTGGTGTCTGTTACAGAGAGATTTTCTCCTCTGTGTGCGAAAGGATTTCAGTAACATCTGCAGATCTTGTTGCTTCTGTCCAGTGAGATCAAGTATTTACCAAGTACCAGACCATAATTTATTTGGGGGGTTCTAAACAAGGGTCTTCCCAAGAGGCTTTTTGAGCACGGTGTTGTTCTTGGTGGGTTTGGTCACAGAAGCAGAAAATAATTAGTTTTATGGAGCAAATCCTGCTATACTACTAATTTTGAATAGCCAAGTTGAACAATATGATTGTTTGCAGCAATGCGAATTAAGAAACAAGAGCTAAATGACTCCATCTACCTCAGGTTGGCCTTGAGCAGAAGCCCTGCCGGCTTCAGCCATTTCTGCATATTCAGTGTTGAGCTGATCAGGGAATCTTAACCTGGTATATTCTTAGAGTAAAATACGTGGGTGGGGTGCAGAGAAAAGGAGCTGGACAGGAGGAAATGCAGGAGCAGCTCCTCAGCTGTCACTGGGGAGTTGTTCAGAGGTTGGAAAAAAATGCTGGAGTTCAGGATGAGCTGTTCAGCAGAGCTCCCCAGCCTCAGAGCAGGTTGAAAAGGCCTTGCAGAACACATGGGGTTGTGTTCTGGCTGTATGTCATGTTTGCAGGTTTAAGAACCTTTTTCTTCTGCTTTTGGGATAAGCAGCACTTGGAATGAGCTGTGGTTTAACTGCAATTGCAGCCAGCACTCGGTGGGACTGGCAGGCAGGACCAGGTATCAAAGGTCAGTTTAGGAATGGGAGAAACCAAGGAAACCCCAGCAGAGGCGAAGGCGGAAAAGCAGCGAGGTGCTCTCGGAGCATGGGAAGCCCTGCCAGCCTGGCAGAGGGCAGGGTCTGGCTGCTCTGCTCTGCTCAGGGACAGAGACCCCACACAGCCATTCCTCCTGTCCCTGCAGCAGTCACTTGCCTGACCCTGAAGGCTCCTGATGCCTCCCCAGTCCTTGAGTCCCTGTTGACTCACATCTTCCTCACAGGCACAGGTTTTCCCTCCGTTGTATCAGCATGCAGTTGTTTTAATATGGAAGCAATAGATGATTCCAAGAAATATCCTCATTCAGTTGCTTTTTGGGCTTGTTTCCGTCCATTTGCTTGTTTCCATTTAGGTATCAGCCACATGAGTTCTGATGTTATGAGGAACTATCTGTGCTGACACTTCTCTTGCGAGCTCCTGCCCATGATAAATTTTAGTTTTATACTGGAGGTGTTTTGGACATTTCTGCTTACAGTCTTTTTTTTTCCCCTGCTATTAATCCCTGATTCCATATCTCCTGGAGAATCTTTAAAAAAAATGTTCCCGTGATATTTCCATTAGGCCCTTATTTTTATCAGATTTTATTTTAATTTTTACTTAGCCACCACACTGTATTGCAGGATGTAGACCTAGAATCTACACTGATGCAAGTATGGTACCACTGATTATATACCATTTGAGAAGCTAATCAATTATTTCACTGTCTTGCTTTCAAAGAGTTTTTATATAGTGGTATTTCCTGGATCTGGAGGGCTTAAGGATTTTTGTTTTTGTTACATTAGAGACGAGTAAAAGGAGCTTGTTGATTTGTTGAGGATTGACCACTTCGAAGTTCTGTGTAATACACTTGAGAAACTGTACAATATAAACAGCAAGGAGAAAAATACAAAGAAGAAAAAAACATTTGTACACAAGGCCAGATCCCATGCTGTTGGCACAGCTACCCCTGTTTATACCCTCTGAAAATGTGACCTGCAGGCTTCATTGTTGTAGATCAGCATTGTGTGTGGCAGCAGGTGTTAACAGGTGACACAGACACAGCAGCCTGTCTGGTTTGTGCTGCTTCACTTCCAGTATTTGCAACATCTACAAAATGACATTCCTTTAACTTGTGTAATGTGAAGTAGGGCAGTGGAACGTGTGCTGGATTGTGTTTTAACTACAATAATAAAAGCCAGCTTTAAATTGCTGCATAAATTAATTATGATCCTCTACAAAGTATTACTGTTTCTGTTTTTTTAACTGTTATTTAATACCAATAGCCACAGGAACTGCATGTATCTTTCAGTTTGTAAAACCAAGCGAAACAAGGACAAGCTTTTAAAAGCTTGATTACAGTTTATTTTTGTTGCGTGTAATTTTCAATGAGACTGGTTTATTCTAACAGCTGTAATAAGCATGGCAGATCTGAGAGCTGTTCCGTGATTGCTGGGTCCCTTTCTTTGTCTCTGATGATGGAGGTGTCTTAATTACTGTTTGTTTTCATAAATTTTAAGGATTAGTCATCCTTTGATGCCAGATGACTCAGTTGTACCATACATTTTCAAACCATCGCGTTCAAAGGCTTGATGGAGTTGGGTTCTGATAGAAGTTTTGAAACATACTGCTTCAACCCGTAGTCAGTCTTTCAGATAAAGTGTTCTGGTATGTCATGGCCAGATCTTAATCCATTTACATGGAGATCTGACAGTTTCAGAAGATACCTTTTAGTGTAGATACTTCAGTTATTGAATCTGTTTCTGTAACTTTGGTTTGCTGGGTAAATTAAAATCATCTCCAGATCCTGTTGACAGAAGGGGTGGTGACTAAAATGTGGAGCTGAACTCCTTCCTCTGTGAAAGCTCAGGCAGATCTCCCATTGGCTTTAGAAAGGCCAGGATTTTGCTCTAGCTTCTCTCACTGGCATTCAGAGGCCCTTGATAGTTGTGACCCCAGAGCCAGAAGAGTGTTTCTGGGAACTGGGAATGGAATGGGTTTTTCCAGCTACCACTCTCATTTTGTGACACTGTTGTTCCAGTTTTGAAAGTGCAAGGGAATGATTTTTGCAGTGTGAAGATTGATTTAGGGCATTGAATCCTCACCAAACACACAAGGAAACAGTGGCTGGGAGTGTCATTGTGGATGCTTTATTTGGTGGTGACTGGAGCTTTGGTTGGACCAGCCTTTATGGTTTTGTCATGTAACTTCTGTAGAGACAGCCAGCCTCCCATGTCCTCCTGCTCCCTCATCTCTCTTGTTTACTCTGCATCCCTGTGATTTGTAGTCTTCTTGTTTGCTGGGACAGCCATACTGCAGTGCCTTTTTGTCAGATGAGTAGGTCTGAGAAGCCATGATTTAATTGCAGTGATTTCCATTTCGAGCAAATGATCACCACCTATTCTGCAATGTTCAACACAGTTGAGAACTAAACACTGGACCCCTTAAAAACTCTCTAGCACACTCCTTATTCTGCGTATTCCCTTGCAAGGTCCTGACCATCGTGCCCATTACATTACACTTAGCACAAGTCAGTGCCCAGCATTCCACGAGCCATTTCAGCACCCCAGAACATCAGTGCTCTGCTCTCTCTGCCATTCCTCCTCTCCTGGCTGTCAGGATGTCCTCGTGTTCAGTATCCCCCCACCCCAGCATTCTTCTCTTCTGCCTTGGTTGCCTTCAGATAAGAGATCTGCATGTAGCCAGAGCGGCTCCAGCATGATCCTTCCTCCAACCTCAACTTGTCCTCCAGGCTTTTTTATTTTAAGGATGCCACGAGTTGAGCAGTGCAGTTGTGAACAGTTGGAAGAACTGGGGAGAAATATTCTGTCTGCCAGCTTTCCACAATAAAGCCAAAGGCTGGACCCAGTTCAGGGAGTGGTAGTTCCCTTGGACCTAAGAACTGTGCTTGGGAGCTCTTGTGACCAATCCCCAGGTTATTACAGGGAGTGAGTAGGAATGAAACTGCTTTCTAAGCTGATGCTCAGATCCTGGTTGTGTAGGGTTGAGCACTTCATATTCAGAGGGTTCTGGAGACACCAATTTGTAAATAATAAAATGTATTACAAACCTGTCTAATGCCTTCACTGTCAGCCTTTAACAACACGTACTGAAGATTGTGCTAAAAGTGGCAATTTACAAGAACAACCACTGATTTGTATCTGTATAGAAGTTTATTGTGATACATGTGGAAACTGAGTTGCTTAAAACATCAAACCAAAATGAATGGGAAATTGTTTTATCTCTTGGGGGAAAATTGTTTCAAAGTACTGAACTTGAATAAACAAATAGTCTGTGCAGTAAATAGTTACACGATGCACAATTAAGATAAAAGATGATTAGTATGCTAACATTTTATATGGGTTTGGCTACATTAAAAATAGAGGTATATAGTTATCTGTCTTCAGTTCTGAACTGTAACCATGTTGATGTGTCTCAGTACATACCTCATCGTATTTTATAGGTGGCAAAAGTGGAGTATGTTAGAAAAAAGCCAAAATTAAAAGAAGTTCTGGTGAGATTAGAAGAGCATATGGAATGCACCTGTACATCATCAAATACTAATTCAGATTATAGAGAAGAAGAAACTGGTATGTTTTCCTTTTATTTTTGCATTATTGCTGATTTCATATGGACCTTATTTTTATATTAGTAAAGAACGTAAAGCAAATGTTGCTCACAGTGAACTCAATAGAGAAGCTCCCAGCTACTTCTCTGTGTTGAAGATGCCAAATGAGGGCCAGTTTGTGCTGTATAAGGAGTTTGGATTTCAAATTTAAAGTGTATCACTTCTCATTAGGCTGGCCTTTAAATAAATGTAAATGCCCAGTAGTGTTCAGGTCTTGCTTCACTAAGTTAAAGGTTGTCATGTTGCAGCTCATGGGTGAACTCTTTTGCCTAATTTCTTTAGACTTTGTGGAGACAGGGCTAACACCGAGATTTGCTTGACCTTGGGGAAAATATGAATGAAATTAATGTAAAGCACTTGGGAATAAATTCAGGATTCAAGGCTAAGGAGTTTGTTTGGAAATAATGTTGCTCATTCCTGTTGTTTCCTTACATCTGTGTACTCAAGAATTTGTCAGTTGTTGCATTAAACCTAAATTTGCCTTATCAAGACAACCTTTGAGTTACAATGGGGAAAGATTTGTTGGGAAAAATTACTTTCAATCTGGCTTTCATAAAATCATTCCGAATTAATCTAAAATCGTTGGCTCTGATCTACTTACTACAGTTCAATCAATGCAGGGCTTGACACACTTATTCAGAAAACCCACTATGTAAAAAGGACATTTCCTTTCTCCTGATGCTGGTTGAAGGCAGTCTCAGAAGTTTGTTTTGTACCTCCGCAGGGAATTTAAGGGTGCAGTAGAACCAGCCCAAAATCAAAGAGTCAGTGAAGAGCAGGTAGACATAGGAGGAAAACTGTCCAAAGGTGATAGATTTTGTAGGTGGCTGGGTGAGGAAGGGTTTTCTGTACTGGCTTCACGCAGCATGGAGACATAAACCTGGCCCAAGCAAATGTAAACTTCAGTTGCTATGTACAGAGCAGAGGAATTAGAATTTCTATAAAAGCAAAATTAGACCTCTGCTGCAATTTTACTAGACATCGATTTATAATCTGAGCTGAGTGTTTATCTGAAACTAGGTGGAGTTATTAGACAAAACCACATATAAAGTGGCTATTTTTAATGTGGGTATGGTTTGATACATTTTATGTGTCTCCCATTTGGAAATAGAGTTTCATTAGATCAATTTCAGTTTTCCAAATTGTCTTTAATTGCCATGGATTAAGCAGCTATGATTTTAAGATCAAAATTTTTTTGTTTTGATATGTGTAAAAAATGGGGCAGAATTATCATGGAAAAATATATATTTCTAGGATTTAATTACTGATGGGAACAAAACTTGCACCCAGCAAGTGGATGGTGAGCTGAAAACAGCTCAACTCCAGAGCTGAAGGCAAATGTTGAGTACTGCATGGTAACAGTAATTATAGATGGATCCTGGGAATGACGTGTGCAATGCCAACTTCGTTTATTATTTCTTTACTTTTGTGTAATTACTTTGTAAACTCAATGTCAAATCAGATGTTATAAAGTTATTACTTTAATGCAAAGGATAATGAGATTTCTTTGAAATGTAAACGGTTTGAGTATTTATGACTTCAGTGTTACACGAAATGCATTGCCTTAGGGCTTTTCACCAGCCCTGCCCTTATGTTAACAGGAAGGCCTAGGGAATCAGGTAAAAAACGGAAACGAAAAAAGTTAAAACCAACATAAAACCTACTGGAACTATTTGATATTCAGGTAGGACATATATGCTGAACACCCTAATAGCACAAGTACTGGAAAACTTAATCAAATATCATCACTTCAACTTAATCACTGTTCAGAATCTTGACACTTGCTACCTCAAGGCTGCAAAGAGATTAGATTTGATTGGCTTTGATAATTCTACCTGCTGGTATTTTCCCTTTAAGCTCCACATCACCATCAGCATCTTACATTCTTGAGCTACTTCCTTTTCTTGCCTTTTTTATTTCTTTTTTATTGGAGGGTGCTAATACTTCAGCTTCTGAAATCTCAAGTTCCATTGCCTCTGCTTGTGTTTCATTATTATTGATTTCTGAGGTCAAAGCATCACGTGATAATGCATGAATGAATTGCCAGGTTACAAATCGTTGTGTTCCCAGTCCTTGGCTGTGAAACATTGAGTGTACATACAGCAAATATTATTTGTGTGACCATCAAACCCATGTCCTGGCACAACCACAACCTGGGGTTGATTGCACATGCACCTGACACTAGACACTATCTGATGATCTGCTTACTTGATCAGAAATACCTTTTTTTNTCCTGTGTTACTTACACCAGAAAATTAAGATCTTTATTTTCGGTCTGTTCAGTCTCAGTAGGATGATGATAGTCAGTCATCAAAATTCATGAGGTTTTCAGTGTAGTGAAAAACTAACACCCTCTCAGTGCTAAAATGACTGAAATCCTTTGGCCAACATATTAGCAATGTATGATGATGGCGACACACATTCCAAATTAAATATGGAATTTCCATTTCTTAATGGCTTGAAAGTATGTAAACTGCAGCACTTGCAATTGATTCTGGTATTTGGAGTGGGAATGATTTGGATTTTGCAGTGTCTGTTCCTAAGGCCTGGATGGTGGTGAATTTAATTTCAAGCCCCTGTTTTTGCACATGAACTCCCAGTGGCAGTTTTCATTTATACCAATGTATCATTTCTAAAGAATGCTAAACTTGATATCCTGTTTCAGATTAACAGGTATTTATTTGGAGTAGTATGATAGAAGCAAAGATTTTCTAAAATTCAACTTTAAAAGTGAGCATGTAAACTCAATCAAAACAGCATTTAGAACTTCTTGTCCCAGGTTAGTGACTCTTTGTGCAGAACAGTTTTTTTTTTTAAAGTCATCTACTTCAAGGACAGGACCTTTGATTCTAATCATAGAGTTATTGTATCTTTTTTCTCTCCTGCAGATGTAAGGTGAAAATAAGCTAGAAAAAAAACTTCTCTCTGGGACATGGATGTACATGGTTTGTTACATTCCTGAACCTACTATGTATGGTGCTTATTGACTGTATACTTTATTTGTTCTCCTGTGTGAAAAAACTGGCTCAAAAGAACACTTAATGAGAACAAAGAGACAATGTACATTTGTTTAATGTGACATCAAAGCAAGTATTGTAGCACTCTGTGAAACAATAGGAAGCTTCCCTGTCCAAAAAAGAAAAAAACAAGAAAGAAAGAAAAAGAGAAAAGAAAAAAAGACAGTTGAATGAATGGAGGATACCAAAAGTACTCAAAAACATGACAAAAATCTAAGTGAATAGTGGATTTCTGTCAGAGCAGTCAACGGTGCTTTACGTCAAGAAATGTGCCTGCGTTCTTGATGAAGATGGATGGACACTGGTGGACTTCAGGCACAAAAAAAGCAGGAATGTATGAAATGATCAAATGCCACGCAAACACTATAGAACAATACATCCTTGCTTGGTGGTGTTTTAAAAGTCTATACAAAAAAACCTTCTGGGGAGCCTTAAGTGGATTTTTTTTTTTACACCATAAAGTGATTATTAAGTTTTCTTTTTACTCTTTGCCTAGCTTTTTATTATCTCTTGGACTACATTTGCCAATAACACATATAAAAGACTGGTATAACAATAAGCAGAACACAAAACATTATGGTATTTCTCCTAGTGGGATGCAAACTAATGAGATGTATTAAAATAAAAATGGTATACCTATGCATAATTTTCTAGACGTTTCTTGGTTTATGTTCCCCAACCTCCCCCGTAATTTAAAGCATTACATAAAAGAAAAAAAAAGTGAAAAAAAAGAGAGATGTGCGTAAACAAATCATAGGATATCCATGCAAAAATCCTTTTTTTTTTCTTTAAGACTTATGCCAGTTGCCTACTAGTGATATTGTGTTAGCAATTGTCATTCTTATCAGTATACAGATACTTTTATTTCACATGTTGGAGCTGTGTGAAATGTACAAATTCTTGTATCTGCATTGTATAATGTCATGGTGGCATGGGAATTACCTTGCTGCAAATATTTGAACAAAACTTAAAATTCTTTATTTTTGGTAAAATGTTATGCTTTATGTGTATTCAACAGAAATATGTGTTTTTGTAAAGGTGAAGTTTGTATTTTTATCTAAAAATTAACAGTTTTATATACCTGAGAAAGCCTGCTATGTTTTCTTGAACCAAAAAAAAAAAAAAAAGAAAAAAAGAAAAAAAAAGCATTTTGTGGTCATATTTTTGTAGTAGAATAGCCCAAATAACATCAAAATCTATTTTAACTATAGCAGGGCAGATAAAATACTCTGGCACCAGCTCCTGTATTTTCAAAGTGCCAAAGGATTAAATGTTCAGTTCCCCACAGATTGCAGTGGGAGCCTCATGGATAAATCCTTCTGTACTGCTTTGGAAATTTAGGGCTGTGCCAGATATGACATGGCTACTCACTTGGCCAAAATCACTGCCCCACCCCAGTAGTTTGGATTATGTACCCTTTGTTTTATTTGGATTATTACATTGGATATGTAAAATGAACTACTGGATTCTTTTATTTGTGAAACATCTACAAAGAGACAAAAGAGTTTTCTTAGTTTGGAACAACGAGAAAGTTTGTCTTGAAGACAGTGTTTCCACTCAAATAAAAATATCTTCACATGTGAATGAACTGCAGAACCTTAAAACAACAAGAGAGTGAGATTTTTAACCTTTCCATTTCTCTAAATATAGTTCAAACATTCCCCTTCTGTTCCTGTAGCTATGTCCAAATTCAACCAAACAAAGCAATGTTAGCTAACAGGCATTATTGGCTTCAGATGCTAATGCAGAGATAGTTAGTCACCATTCTATTTTGTGATCATTTTCCCAGTGTATTTGTTGAGCACCAAAACTGGAAATACATTTAACTAAGATTGTCTGTGCTTGTTTTCCACTAAGTGTACTGTTCACAATGTTATGCACATGAATGTATGTGTCTGCGTTTAAGAAAGTGTATAAAATGTAATTTATATATTTATGTTTCAGTGGGATGCCAATAATGTTGCTCCGTTCCTTTTTTTTTTTTTTTTTTTTTTTGTCTAAAGGATATCTAATGAAAGAAAAAAACCAAACATATATCCATTAAAATCATGTAGATGAAAAGCATTATGTGACCCACTCAGACACTGTGCAGGTGTGAAAGGATGTCAAAGTCACTTAAGTGGAATAGTTTGCAAAACAACTCTTGGAAAGGGTCCTGTGGTTGGACTGGCATGAGAAGGCTGTGTTTGGGTTTGTGGGCCAGCTCCTTGGGAGTGACTCCCCTGGGTATCCTGGAGCTCTGATTTACATCACGAGGGAGTCTGGCCTTGTAGCAAAGTCTTGAAAACAAAGCAAACTGAGAGGTTTTGTTGATGCCAGCAAATAAATGTGTTATGCCAAATTCAGCACACCAGGAGAGAGTGAAGACTGAATGGGGACTTTTCCAACAGCCGCTTGTTTGAGACTTGTAGTCTTGAGTTAATTTTGTTACGAGGAATGAAATGCGCACGACTCTTTGTTGTCAAGCACAGTGTTCATACAGCATGCGGCAGAAAAGGCAAAAATCTCAGGGCTATGTTCTCAGCTACTATAAATTGGCAAATGTTTCTGACTTCAGATGCCCCCAAGCTAATTTACATCAGATGAGGATGCAGTCCATGGCTGGTAAATTGCGAGGAGTAGTGTCACATGAGCATCCCTTCCTGTAGTCCAGCTGAGCTCTCAGCTGCCAGGTTGTGGGATTAGTCCTCCTTCAAAGTGGCAGATACAACCAGAAGGAACAGTGACACTAAAGGTTGTGACATGGGAGTCACAGTTAATTCAAAGTTAATTCAAAGTTAAGTTGGACATTTCAAGGGCCATATCCTCAGCTGGTGTAAATCACCATCACTCCGTTGCCTGCAATGGAGCTGTACCAGCTTACACCACTTGAGGGGCTGGTCCCTCATTCTTGCTCATCCCTTCACTCCTCGGTCCCACAGGGATCTCAGATTGTCGTGTACGGTTAATGTAATCCTGTGTTCTCTAATACTTAAGCACAGTAAGTGAATATAAGAATGAGTGTCAGACTTAACTTTGAATGTCCAAGCTCTGAAATGGTTTGTTTCACCATTGTGGCTGTAAATTAAACAGTTCTCTGTGCATTTGTGAATGCCGTGTCATATCTTCTTCGCTGTCTGCTGGAGGTGGACTCCCTCTGGACTTCTAATGTGCTGCATTTGGAGTGTTACAGGGAAGGGTGTGAGCAATTGGAGTCACAAGATATCTGATGGACAGCTCTGTTGTTTGTGGGGTGGGGGGTGAGTAGGGGCCTTAATGGAGCCGAGGATGGTGGTTGTCAAAAGTTGTACTTCCATGCAATGCTTTAACACCTTGTTGGTTTTGTCTTTCCACATCGTAGGCAGCAGTTTGGGGATGAAATATTTTTCTGTTTTATGTTCTGCACTCATTTCCTCTGTCCAGGGATCCAGAACTTTTTGGTCTGATTATATCTTCTTTTTGAGGTCTTGTCTGATCAGAAAAGACACACAGAGAGGACTGCCCAAACCCAATCTCAGCATTACAATATGGTGTATGGTCACTGAGTCTTTTGCCAATTCATTACATTTAATTCAGTGCTTCATCTTTCCAGACCTGTCCTTCAGTTTCTTTTGTTGAGTGAAACCAAGGATTGTGTGCCAGTTTGATTTCCTTTTCTCCTGTCCTCTGCCCTGCCTGGCATCTGCTTTGTTAAGAGCTGCACGGTGACTGCCGGCAGTTGCTCCTCTCCCAGGTTCCCACATTCCCAGGTAGCTCCAGCACATTGGTTTTAGGCTTTTTACTCTTGCTCGAAACAGCATCTTCCTTCCAATGGGCTTCAACATTCCACTTCTGAGGTTCTCCTGCCCATCCTCCTCAGGTCCATGTTGCCTTTCTGTGGGCTGTTTTCCAGCTATTCTCTGCCAGACTTTCCCATCCCTATTGTTTCTGTCTCTCAGAAATTATTTTCCCTTCCTAAGATGTGTCTCATATCTGTTTTCTCTCCTTCTGCCTGACAGAACAGCCTTTGATCTGTTGGTCTCCAAATCAGTTGGTTTATCTAGGCATGTGCCCTGAGATCTTCTCTCCCAGACCCACAGGCCCATAACTGACCCCTGACATGAAAGGCAAATGCTTTGGAGAAAAAGATTCATCTTTGCATTTGGAAAAATAGTACTGAAGATTCTTTGCTAAAGTGCTGTCCAATTCCAGCAGCAGTGTGATGCTGCAATAGTGGCATTGAAGCTGTTTCAGACATCTGACAGTTTACTTAGGATCAGTGGCCCCATTTATGTTTTAATTTGAAAGTTTCAGATTTTATTTTGAAGTTTCAAAACTACCTCAGATTTGCATGCTCATATTTTACTGTGAATCGCAGGAAACTATGTTTGTAGGCCCCTCCTATGGCTTTGAAAATGTCCTGGATAGTTATCTGACCCTCATTTGGGCTGGAAATCATGGCTGCTGTAAAATAGATACGATGTAGGGGTTTTGAAGGAAGTCATTTTCCTGGTGTTTCTAATACACAGTTTGTACTACTAGCAGATCTTGGAGTCAGGTCAACTCATAGGAATCCCACTGAAATTTCCTTTAATTCCAGGTACAAAGCCTATCAGTGTTGCAGTCCTCAAAAATCAGCCTATGTTTTGTGTTTATTACTCAATTTAATTACTGTCTGTGTTCCCACATTTTATTAGCAAGGCATTATTCTGTGTCTGAGCTTTTCTGTGCTGCTCTTTGCTGTAGCATCTCTGTGACACAGCCTTGAGCTGGTTTGTATTCCTATCTCCTCTGAAATAAAGAACTATTGTTATCCCATTTTAGGCGAGACCGAGGCATGGAGAAAAGCCTGTGCAAGGTCATACAGCAAGGCTGTGGCAGAACCAGGGAGAGGACTCAGATCTGAGTGCTCATCCAGTGCCCTAAATCACACGACCATCTTCCCTTTCCAAGAATGAATCCTTGCACCCTTAGAGCTAAATACTGAAAAGATTGAGGGTAAGTCATTTTGCTAATTACTGTGCATCGGATACATGATCAAAAGCCACTGCCATATTGTCAGAGAACGTAGTGATTGATGAAAATCCATCTTTCTGCCCTTGCAATTATGCAGTCTTTTATCCTATCATGAGCCAGTCATTTCCTGCTTCTCTTAGGAGTCAGCCTTTCATGACTTACAGTCAAAATTATGCACATAGAACAAGACTCAGATTTTATGGGAATTTACAAAAATTCAGTAGACAATTTTCATTCTCCTTTAGTTCAGTGTCATTCCTTCCTTTTATGGTGTGGGCAACATTTCCATGGGGAACTGTTTTCATCATGGGCCCAATCTGAAATTTTTTTCCCAGGCCCTAACATGGAAAAACACTTGAAGAGATGCCTGTGTTTGCTCTTCTTCACACTGGTGCCTGAGCATGCTCCTAGATTTGGACAAACATCCCATTGACCTCAGGCAAATGGAGCAGAGTTGATGCTTTAGTTTTTAATTACTGTGTGCCTTCCTGACACAGGATCGCAGTTGTGGGCTGGGGGGTCTTTGTGCTCTCAGAGTGTTGAAGTATTTTGTAAGCAACCCCAAAGATGAGGTAACAAGACTTGTATATACAACTAAGAAAACAGCTGGGAGTGTATCACTCCTGCTCCCATGGAGATTGCCATTTTGAATTACATATTTGTTCTTTTTGGGGAAAATATTTTCTTGGCATGGATAGATTCAGGACTGCAGTTGCTCATGCCAGTGAGCCCATTTCAGATGATCTTTTTGGGTACCTCAGGATATAGTTTGAAAACTCACAGTTTTACTGATAACAGACAAACTTGAAACAGGAGAAATTAATGTGACATTTGGCAACTTTTGGTTTAGGGAAAAAAAAAGAAAAATGTTTAGAAGGTAGAATAAATAAGACCAAAGCCTTGATTATTCTTTTTTTTTCAGTTGTGGCATGCCACCTGTCCCTTTAGTCATTCTAATTACTTGTTTCATCAGTCTAAAGTATGTGCTGAAGTAGCTCAGAATCACTACAACATGTTAAAAGTTAGGACTGGTTCTTGTTGAACTGCTGCCTATTACCATGGCATATGACTGTGAGGTGGGGCCCACAATCACAGTTGTAAATCAAAGAACAAGTCATAGGTTAGGCTCTGTTTTCCTTAGATATTGTCTCTAAGTTTGCTTTCTGTATGCTGGTCTCGAGTGATGTTTGGTGAGCTTTCCAATTAGGTGGAAAGTCATGAATACCTCTTTCCCAACCTGAAGGTCAGGAAGTGCTAGCTCTTAGTCTAGCTCATAATCAGTGGATGAAATTCTGGGAGCATCCTGGTGATAGAATTTCTGTCACTTGAAGATTTCGTGTCATGTTTTTCCAGGGTTACTTCTTCCCGTGGAGAGGAATCAGATCATTTATATGTTTGGCTTACTAGCAGGCCACCAAATCTGACTTGGTTTGAGTTTTGGGTGACTCAGGAATTTCTGTTTGGACTGATACTTGTGCATGCCAGATGTCTCCCAAGTTCTTAGATAAAATACACAAAGGAAGGCTCACTTGAGTGCTTGAACAGAAAAGAAGTTCACATATGAAGGCTGGAGTAGTCCCTCAAACAAAGAAATAAAGAGCCAAGTTTGTAACAAGTGTTACACACTCATCTTCAGATCAGACCTGGTGTTTTGGCCTCTATGTACTATCTTTGATCTTGCATAATGAAGGCAACTGGGTTTACTGTCCAGCTCTGAGATTCAGAGTAGCTGTTAAATCAGGTGTGCAAAAAGCAGAAATGCACAGAGATGCAGTTGAGCCCATAGTGCTTGAAATCCCCTGGGATTTTGAAAGCGTCTTCATTCTTGAAAGCAATCACAAATAAATAGGAGAAAAGCATTTTAAACACTTCTGAAAATCCCACCCTGGTTTATTTGGCAGGTGAAAAAAGGATCCAGAAGAGATACTACTTATAAGGATCATTCAGTGACAAAGTATATGTTCGTAGAGAATGCTCATGCTTAAATCTTTCAGCAGTTAATTATCATCCTTACAGACCATAATACTGGAATACTTCACTTATCAATGCATCAGGGCTTGGATGAACTTTGAGACGCATGAAAACAAGACACTCCTTAGGCCTGTGGTAGCTCTGTGTTCTGGTAACTGATCAACCAATTACATAATTGGTCAGGTCTCTACCTTGCCTGAACAGATACAACTCCATTGACTTCTCTGGAGGTGACAGTTACCTGAGAACTGACCCGAAACTCTTGCCATGAAGCAGATAATGGTTTCATATTTTGCTGTTTAGTGTTGTTGTAAAAATAGACTCATTTCCTGGAGCAGTTAGAACAAGAAAATAAGGAAAAGCAATTTCCCACAGAGACTCATTCATGCTGGAATTCACCGAGGACCCCGGATGTGAACATGTGCTGATAGAAAACATAAAACAACAACTTTGTTTAGGGAAGCCTCTGACCTGTCAAAAATGCAGAGCATTTCTTACCAGACTTTTCCTTGGCAATTAGTGGGTAGAATTACTCATAGAAATTGTTTTGTTTGCTCACAAGGGGAGAAGTAAGACATAAATTCAAGATAGCCTCTCTTTGACCACAAGAAAGATTCTGTTCACGGAGGCCCTATGGATGAAGAGCTGGGTGGCCTCAGCTCCCTTTGCAGATGAACTCAAACTTTTAGACCGCAGTGAAGGCTGAAGGACCCCTCCAGACTTGCTGGACATCCCTGGCTGGAATTTTTTCATCAGTCTAAGGGATTTGGGCATCCACTTTTAATTCATTTTTACGTGGCTTTCAAGAAACCTCTGTTGGCTTCAGAATGTCTCTGTTCTGAAGAGAGACTAATTTTGACCCAACAATGTCACTGTGACTTCTGCCTTCCATCTCTAGGCAGCAGCACTCAAACCTGAGGTTTCAGACATTTCAGATGGGAAATGATTTGACATGAAATGACATTTCAGATGTTCAAAGGGGAGTCCCCTTCATTCCGGCCATGCTTCACCTTTCCTTAGCTCTTGGCTTTACACATGCTTTCTGTATAAAGGTGGAGCTGGTTTAACCTGAAGACCAGGGAAGTTTCAAGAGGCCAGATTTCAACTCTGGGCTCTGCTCTGCTGCTGTTGGAATCTGTGTGGGGCCAGAGGAGGAGGCAGAGATGCTCCAGCAGCTCCAGTGTGGTTGAGGGTTGAGGGCTCCGTGCTCACGCTCTTGGAAGCAAGGACATTTCTTGGCACAAACTCACCCACTGTAAAGTATTGTGCTCAGAGGTCTCCTTGGAGCCAGGAAGCTACTCAAAAACCTGCCCAAGATCTGAATTCCCCATGACTCCAGGGGGTTTGCACAGCAGAAGTGACAGAAACAATTTATCCCAGATAGAGCGGCTTCTTCAACAGGCCGCACAGGAGTCAGGCAGGTTAATCCTCAGCTTGTGTACTTCACTGATTGCCCCAAACACTGCTTTTAAATCAAAGTTTAACTGTTCTGGGATATGTTTCTTGTAGAGGTGCTTCAGAAGAGCTTGCCCAAGAGCTTGTATCCATTTGTTGTGCAGAGGCTGCTGCCCATCTGGCATGGCTGGGCTGTGCCTGTGGAGCTCACAGGGCTTTGGGGCTTTGCAGCTGGGGTTAGCCAGTGCAAACGTTTCCCATCAGCTCCCTGCACACCCCAAGCTGTGATTCATCAAGGGAGACAGTGCAAAGCTGAACTCGAGGTGTGTGAGATGTTTCTTTGAAGTTACTTGTGCTTAAAGTTAGGCTTGATCTAAGCTGACTTGCTGAGCTGAGGCCCTGAAGAGCCCACTGTGCTAACACAGTGCAGTTTAGTCTTTTCCTCTCAAGCGTTGTCCAGAGTGATGTGAGTTTCAGAAGGGTCTGAAACCTTTCAATAATCCATTCCATAGGAATGAGGGAAAGCTTTAACTATCCAGTGGTTTTCTACCAGTAAGCTCAGTTACACTGGAGAGCCCAGAGCTAAGCTTGCACTCTCTGGGCCTTCCCCTTCCTTAGTTTCTTCAGCATGTTTCTTTTCAAAGGCAAATGGGGAAAAAAAAATCTTAAAATGGTGCCTTAAAAAGGTGGGAAATTAAGCAGATCATATAATCTTGATTCCTTTATCTCACTTAATTAAGGAGAAGTTTGCCAATAGTGATCTGGCATTTCCTAAAACAAACGTATATGAAGAACATTTTGAGGAACTTCAAAAGAATTTTCAGGCTAGATCAGGAAAAGATAAAAACAGAAGTGGAAACTTCTAATACACTTTATATTTCAGTACTTACAGGAAGTACATTGTTGCATGAGATACTAATGAATTCTGCAGGAGGAGGTTTCCAAAAGAAAAATGAAATGGCATCTTCTCTATCTTAAAGAAAAGGTCTGAGGACTTTTGCAGTTATGACAGATATGCAGTGGAAATGTATGGTCATATCACCTGGAGAGAGTGTATCTCTGGCAAAAGGCTACTTGGAGTTTCAAGTGTGTACACTATTGAATTTCTGTAGCAACTTCCTGGTCTAGCTGTGAAAAGTGATAAAGGGAATGGTAAAAGTCTATTCTGCTTTCAGTTGCCCTGCTCTACACCCCAGAGGACAGAAATGCTGTTCTGTGTGTAGCTGGCTTCAGGAAGCATGGCAGGAACACACTGGAATGGTTAAGGGTGAACAGATAATGTTGGTGATGATGTTCCCAACCAGGTTGTGAGGCCAGCAAAGTTAAAATAGCAGCATGGATAGCCCAATACACCAGTGACACTGGTCTGGAAAAATTATTATTTGATGGAGTCTTAATTAACTCAAGTGAAGAACTAATTCTAAAATCCCAATTTTGGAATCCCAGAGAGTTAATGCTCTCAGAAATGATGTGATACAGGATTGCTTCACATTTGTAAAGCACACAGAAATCCTAGGTAACAAGTAACAGTTCTGTACTATTTGGAGAGTCAGCAGAGCCCTCTATGGTGCCTTGACAGTGGAGGATTTGTGCCCCAGGCTCTGCTCAAGGGTTCAAGTCCAGGTATGAATGTATTTTAGGCAGCAAGACATTTCCATCAGGACTGAAGCACATGGACATTTTTTTCTTTTGTATAGGCAAGATATTTAAATATGGGGTTAGTTGCTCTTTGTATCTTCAGGGCCCCAGATCCTTCTAAGCCAGTGGTCATTGGAAGGCTGTCTGACTGAAAATCCAGAGGCCTTTGCCATTCTGAAAGTTTCTAGTCTTGCTTGGAAGTGAGATTTGGACTCCTGAGTTACAAAGATGCTTTTGCAATTGTTATATCTGTCTTTCTGCTTCTTTATAAATCAACCTGCTTGGCCTGAACTGAATGTTTAAATAATAAACAGCTAAAAGACAGTCTGATGGCTTTTTTTTGAGTGTTTCCCTTAGGGAGCCCTTGGGATCACATGGCATCTGCCCTGACCTTAAGGACCTGCTTTCTGGAGGCTTTTTTTACAATGCTAACAAACCTCACATTTTAACTAGCTATTAAATAAGCCAGTCAGTGGTAACTATTCAGGACAGGGATTAGGAGAGTATTCTTGCTGGCATACAAGATGGCTCTATCCATGTGCTGGCCAGGGATGAAGGGCTGGAAAACTGTGTGGTGGAAGAGACTATTAATGTGATTTTCCACAACTTTCCTTGCAGCTGCATTTTTGAGAGGAGAGAGAGAGAGATGGCTAGGCTTGCAGTAACATGTTGTGCCGTCATAAATGCTACAGCCACCATCTGTTTCCAGCCCACGACTTGAAAGAAAACTGAGCAGTAATCTCATAATTCACATGAGCGTTTTACACTTGTGAACCCTTCCCAACCTTTGTCTAATAATGAGGGGAGTGCATGGTGCTAAGTTTTGTATTTTTCCTGTATGTATTAGTGTTTATTTGTATGTTTTTTCCTGTTTTGTTGTTTTGTGGGTTTTTTTTTTCCAGGAAAAAAAAAATTCACTGGAAGGAAAATCAGACCAGTTCCACAGTCAAAAGAAATATAATAAAGGCAAAAACCCAATTCCATTGATCTTGCTGGCAAAAATTCTCCAAGAGGAGGTGCATTTAACATTCCTCAGTGTGTCTGTCTTAGTTACTTGTTGATTAAAAGAAAGAGAGCCATTAGAAAGTGAAGAGGCAGGTTGCTGAACTGCCCTTTCCCTGCAGAAATAGAGCTGCTACAAGAGCTGGACATGCGCATTTTAAACTGAACCATCAGACAGGATGGTAATGGTAGGTTGGATTTTAATGAAAACAGATTCTTCTGCTAATCTTTGCTTGGGGCTGGCCCTTGGCAGGATTAAGGATCCCACATGCTGTGCCAAAGACATGCTCAGGTTTGGGGCTGCTGGTGGGTGGGAAGAGCACAAACATCTGAGTGACTCTAGTGAGCGATCCCAGCCTGTCCTGGTGCAGTGCCCTCAGGGAAGCCAAAGAGTTGAGATCATTTAGTTGATGGAATACTGCTCCCCTCCAGCCTGCAAAGCACGGCTGAGCATCATTAAGGATTTCTTTCTGGCTGCTCTTCGAAACCAAGGGCTGCTGTGTCTCCCGGCCTCCTCTCACCTTTGGACCCAATTTGCACACCTCCTCCTACCACAGCTGAATGACCTCCTGCTCTCCTCTGGCCTTAGGAACAATGGCTTTCATCATCCCTACCAGACTGCAGAGCAGTTTAAGGATGAAAGGGCTTCTCATTTCATATATCCCACTGCTGCTAGAGCTATAAATCATCGATGGACTGAATTTATAGCCAACTGCTACTGCAAGCGAGTGAAATTTATTTTGTGTTGTCATATGTATGGTCAAGCTGTCCAAGAAGTTGCCAAACAAAGAACTGAGCTGCTGCTGAGCAACCCATTCAACCTATTCTCATTTTATTTAAAAATAATAAATAACTGTCAATCAAAGGAACTTATTTTGACACGTGCTACCTGCTGGGTGATCCGCAGTATCTCCAGGATGTGTCTGTAAGTGGAAGATAGCTGCTAGCTTTTGCCAGGTCCAGCAGATATGATATGAAGTTCCACCAAGAAAAGGTTTGTGGGCTCACTAGGGTTGGGTACAAGTTGAGGGCCACTTCCTTTTTAAGCATTACTTGCTCTTCTAAGAGCGTTTGGTCAGGTAGCCCAGGGGTTGCAGTGACTTCTGCTTGAATCAGTGACAAATTTTCACTGACCTGTACAGAGCAGTGGCCCTTATTTTGTCTCACAGTTTGCTGACAGGTGGATTGTTGGTGGGTCTCTGGAGTCTGAAAAGTTGGCCTGTGCCTATTGTGGTGCCTTGTGATGGCGATGAGCTAAAAATGAGAGAGTAGAAACTCTTCAAGCTTCTGGGGTCTGAATCACGTATTTCTGTACGATTTACTTACAGACCCAACAAGCCTGAAAAGTTATACTTGTATTTTACCCATTAATTAGCTGGGGGTGTTGGGAGCTGTCATACTGAGCAGCCTTTCTCTGCTCACTCCTGTTGTCCTGCTGGATTCAATCCCTGCAGCCTCCCACCCCATTGTGTGTAGTTTATGGCCACATCTGGAGTGTCTCCCTGCACACGTGCTGGTAGGAGCCTCCTCCCTGCTGGCACAAACGTCATGGCTTTTGGGGTCTGTGAGTTACAGTCATCCTTCCCAACACTTGTTTTTCCATGAGAGGGAAAGAGAGAAGGGGTGCCGGAAGGGCAGTGGCAGGGAAGGCCTCTGACACGAAATTCCCAGGAACAGGATTTGCACATTTTATGACCGTTCAGATGGAAATGCAGTGGAGCTGAATTATTCCTCCTTAATCCTGCTTTCTCACTTTCCTCCCAGCAGCCTCTTCCCCTGCAGTTTAGGTAATACAGAAGCTTATAAACAAATCCCATCGCGTGAAAAATAGCAAAGGGGGGGGAGGAAAAGGGACCTGGGTTAGGGCTGTGATGGATAGACAGGTGGAAGGCAGGCACCAGAAGGGAGGATGAATGGTAAAAGCCTTTGATGGAAACACTAAAGAGCTATTGAAAATCTAAGGGGTGGGGGGAGGGAGGAGAAAGAATAGCAGGAGGAGGGAAAGCAAGGGAGTCGTGCCCCCGTCCCCCCGCCCTCTTTCTCAGGATGTTGAAAGTATTTGTCCTTCGTTACAAAATGATTGAACTGCCGCCAGGCCAGGCCACCCTTCCAGCCATTGCACTGGGAAACTGGCACTTCTGAAAGCCTTGTCGCCTCTCAAATTTTATAGCTTTCCCTTTTCGTGGGAGTTTTTGTGTTGTGCTATTTGCAGGATTGTTTTCAGATCTGCTGCGTATCAAAGAAACTATGTTTTGTTTTTGTTGCTCTGACAAACACAGAATCCAGGTAATGAAAAGAAAAATTAAAAAATAAAGGCACATTTTTATGAGAAAACACAGCTGTCTGCCTTTTATTGAGTCAGAATTTCATACATTTGGTATTCACAGTGTGAATTTGGTTTACCTCTAGTGTTTTTTGAAGGAGCAATTTCATCCTACAAATAGAACTTCTGCTTTACTAATGTCTCTGTGTGCTCAAAAGTGGTGCCTGTTCTTCAGAGTCAGAGTAGCGAGGATCACTGTGTTCTATCTTAATTAAAATGGATTTTGCATCATGTCCATGTTGACAACAGTGGGAAAAAATAATCTTTCCCCTTTTCAGAATGGTTCCTGAAGCTCTGCAATGTCTTTGACCTGCAGGATCTACAGATGGAAAGAACTGTTGAAGATCTGAGTACGAGACTGTTCCTGCTGCCAGAGGCTGTATTTGTACCATATATTTATATGTGTATGTATTTATATAAGCCTGATGCTCGGAAAGGATTGGAGCCATATGTGTTCTTAAATAGATTTGGAGGTCTGTAGATGCAGCATCCACCCAGATTGTTGTTAACCAGGGGAGGACCCAGGGGTCTGCCCAGTGCCCCTCACATGTCAGAGGGGCCAAGGAGCTGGTGGTGCCCTGGCCAGGGGGTGACCAGGGCTGTCTCTGGGCAGGTGCCTGCTCTGTGTGTGGGGTGAATACTTGTCCTCCTGTGCCATCGTCTGCATCACCCTCACTGCAGCCCCAAGGGCACTTCTCTGAGTACACAGGGCAGACAGGCAGCTGTCTGTTGCCTCCAGGATTAGATCCTGGGATTAGGTCTCTGATGGGCCATGCCATATAATTAAAATAGTCTGGAAGAGCAGAGAGGCAATGTGCCACCCATACATAGCTGAATACTGGGGGGGGCTGTGCTCGCTCACAGACCCACTGCAGCTGAAAGCAAATCTTTCCACTAACATAATTTACAGTAGCAATTTCCACCTAACCATCTCCAGCACTTGGTTATATTCATGAGTTTGCAGTGGCGTGAGAGGTAACACTGCCTTTGTCCCCGATTCCAAAGGAGCAGAAAGGGTTAATGGCTCACTCAAGGTTAGATGGGAGTCACTGGAGATGGTGCTCCACTCTCCTGCCTTCAAAGGAATTTGCTGTGGTGACCAAAGCAAACAGCCCTTGCTGTTACCACGCCGGACTGTGGCGTGTCATTCGCACTTTGTATCTGTGATGCTGTGTCTGAGTAGGTATCACTGTCCTTGTGAACCAACTTTTAGTTCTGGAGCGTGGGTGAACACTTGTCATCATGCCAGGATGACACAAAGTCTAGAAATTATGATGGCAATTCAGGTCATGGGATAAAGGGGGAAAAATGCTGTCTCAGAAGTGTCCCCATCTGGTGTCACTGCTGGCGATTATTTAAGATGCAGGACATGACTGTGACAAAGATCAGGTTGTAGCTGATATGAATCATGCCTTGAAATAACACTTTCCTTCTTCATTGTGAAAATTACAGCATTATGGGAAGTGAGGGAAAATGGGATTTCCCTGGAGGTTAAAGATTTTCCTTTAATCAGCTTTCATAATGTTAATTAAACGTTTGGAACAATGGCTGAGTCCTGGGATCCGCCCGCTCTTGCATAACTATCTCACAATGCCGATTTCACTTTCATGTTTATTTGCCAGCATGATTCCAAGTGAGAGCTGAGCAAGATCTCCACACCAAGCAGCTCCTTGGGGGTTTGGAGAACTCACCCCTCTCTCTCGTCTTTCCTGAGGAGAGAAGACTCCAACTCTCCCCTCCCAAGGAGGAGCAGTCTAGAGGGATCAAAGCACTCTGTCTGTCATCATCACCCCATCTGCAAATGGGACTAATAAAAACTTACTGGTATTTTGAGGCTGGTGTATATAAATATATACTCACCCATATGGAGGAAAGAGTGTGTTTATAGAGATCAGTAGATGGATACATCTATTCCGGGTAGGTAAGATGGATTACAGTGCCACTTGTTCCCTGAATTTTTCACTCTTTTTGTACCATAGTTGCTATGTGCCCATGGGAGCCATCGTCCCTGGTCCTTTCAGCAATGGGCTTAATATAACCTGGTCTCACATCACACACACACAGAGCTCTGGGGAAGAGAAAATTTGGGGAATGGTTCACAGGCAGGGCATGACAGTGATCACCCCAGGGACCACAGACCATGGGAATGGGAGCTGCTCTGGGTGCGTTTCCTGAACCTCTTGGTACCAGACTGGGACAACTCTCCCAATGGTCTGAGTTGTGTTGGTGAATCCCAGAGCTGGACTAGCGATGTCTCAGAGCAGCCACCAGCCACACAGGTGCAAGGGGTGCACATGCATCCAGAGCCACAGCCTGGCCACTTTGTTCTTCAAGTTAGAAAGGACTTGCTTCAAAAATAAGGTATGAAAACGTACAAGTGTCAGACACTATCAGAAAAAGAAAAGAAACCTATTATATTTTAGGTCAAAGAGTTATCTAGCTCAAGATTTTTAAATATGTGCAAAATGCAGTTTGTGCAGAAGGGCCATTAATCAGCCTCTGGAAGAACTGCCTTTTCTGCCTATTTTTAATCTGCAAAGATGAAAACAAAAAGTGGGGAGTGCAAGGGCAGCTCCATTTTCCCATTGTACAGAGCAGGAGGGCACCTCCATCCCTACGGGCTCCTGCTTCCCTGGCAACATGTTCACATCTCTGCAAAAGCTGTTTAAATACGCTGAGCCACGCAAACTGCACGGCACTTTCCCTGTTGACACACGCCTTTCTCTGCTCAGAGGAGGTGCTCTGTAAACACCAGTGCTGTAGGGTTTTTATGTGACTTATTCCTGATTCATTGGTTCTAAATTAGTAGCCCCAAGGCACATACCTTTCGTACAGGCAGGGGAGGGATTGCCTCTTCTCCCCACCTTTGGAAACTTTGACCTGCTGGGATCACAAATTGGAGGAAATCTCAGAGGCGAAGTCCCAGGTACCGCCAGCAGTAAAACCTGGGAGTAAACAGATTAGATGTTTGAAAGACATTTCAAGGGAGCTCGGGCTATCTGGCTCAGTTTCCCTACACCACAAGCAAGATTATTTCAAGACTGATTTTGATAGCGTGAAGGCTTCTTCCTTAATACAGGAATTGGCTGTGTAATTTCTATATATATATGTATCTTACTTTCCTCTTTGGCAGTGAGGAATTGAAACTTCTCCACACCCCTTTGATTAGCACAGGAGTGGCAGGAGGGATTTTTCCTCTCTTAGTCATTCTGGGTAACCTTTGAGCCCAGGTTTTCCACCCTGTTCCCTTTAGGAAGCTGCAGAGGCCACACGAGTGAGTTCCTGGCCAGCTGGGAGCTGTCAGCTGCCTTCGAAGGCCTGGCCAGCCCTTCTGTGATAAATCCATGGTGAGGTGTGTAATGCACATGGTATCAGCCCCAAATCCCACACAATTCCTGCCCCAACAGGGATGAAAGCATTTTTGAAAACTGGAGTACAAAAGAGGAAAACCTATTTCTTGAACTTTTGAGCCAGTTTATGGAGCAGTCAAGAGTATTTGGGTTGAGTCTCGCTTGGTTTTAACCGAGGGCTGCTGATTGTAGGTTTTACCACCCTCTCACAAAAGTGAGGTGAGAAATCCCTAAAAGCTGACCTGGTCCCTCCCAAATCCTCCCTTGCAGATGGTAAAAGTACATTGTTGATTTACACAAAAAAGAAATTAAGAATCCTCTCTAGACATTTTGGGCTTAGACAAACGATGATTTTGTTTTTGTTTTGTGGTGCTGGCTTTGGCATCACCATCACCTTTCCAATTCTCTTTTGTTTGGTCTCTCAGTGATTCATCTCTGCATTTCACTTCTCTTTTGTTTGTTCCATAATTGCTGGCTTAACCTGGAGGCATGAGGCTTCCTTGTGGAAACATCACCAGGCTGTCAGTCAGCCGTGGAGAGGTGGTACAGCTGGTACAGTCCTTCCTCCCTCTCAGGAGTGAGTGAATCATCCCTTGAATATGCAATATCATCCAGGAGAGGAGCCAGGATTCTCAACAGGCACATGAATTCCAGCATCTCTGGAAACATTATTTCCACATTTTGGGCAGACTAAGAGACAGTAAGTAAATAAGCAAGCTGTGGCATTTGCAATCTCTTGTAGTTTTATTTAAAGTGACTGCCTGTGCTCAAAATGCTTGTGTGGGTATTAAAAAACAAAGAGAAAAGCGTGTATCCTTGATCTGATACTGCCCAAGGCAGCTTCAGGGTATGGCCCATTTAATGCCATTGAGCAGTCCATTGAACAGTTAAGAACCCACCAGAAACAGTAACTGCCTGCTTTCCTCCTGAACACTCACATGAACCAACACATCCCAAACCCTCTCTGTTTCTGGCCTCTGGATTTCTCCTTTGGAACTGTGTCCATGGTGGCTCTTGGTCCTGCAGGGAGTTGTTTCCCATTGCCCTCGCACAGGAGCAGTGAAAGGCACATGGGCTCTTTCCCCCAGCTGGGATCTTGTTCAGAAGTGTCTTCCCTCCAAGGAAAAGTCTAATTTCCCATGTTTTCCTGGGCTGTAGGTGAGATGTAGCCAGAGAACCAGGGAATATTCACTGGATCAGCAGGTAGTCCATGACACAGCATTTCACAACATCAACTGATATTCCTGAGTCCTTGTGTGCAGTGCTCATGAATCCAATAAAACTGCCCTGGAGCGAACAAACAATGAGATTTCACTGCTGAATGTGTGAGAGACACACTGGGAAAAGAACACTGCTCTGACTGAGCTGGGAAACACTGGTCAGGAGAGCTGTGATATGGTTTTCTCTACTCTTATTAATACCAGGAGCCAACACTTTTTCTGCTTCGCTTTCGTGCCAAGGTCATAGCTATGTGTTAACCTTCATCAGTCCTTCTGATGATAACAGTGAAAGCAAAATACCATTAAAATTATCTTCCTATATGTTTAAACCACTCTGGCACTTTTCCAGGCAGTGTTTGTGCCCCTGTTTATGCCGCAGACCCTGGTGACCCTGGAATACTTTTATTTACAACAGCATAAGCATCATTTCCATGGCAACATCCTTTTCAAGCTGCAGATTGAGGATTGCAATTTCCTGAGCAATAGAAGAAGCAATGGTGGATTTTTTTTTTCCTAATCAGCTAGTAGCAACTTTCATGTGCAAAACAACCAGCCACGACAAATCAGTTAAAAGCTACATTATCATCAAGGCAATTTGAAAGCTCAGCATGGTTAGCCTAAAAATAAAAGAGAGTTAGATCCAGTTGTTTAATGGAAATAGAGATGGTGAGATGATATCCTCACTGCTGCTCTGGTAAATTGGCTTCAGCGTGCTCTGCAATGCTGCCTAATGAGGAGCAGAGCAGTTCCCTTCACTGCAGTGACACATTATTTACAGGAAGACTAGGACAGCTATAATCCTGTATGGCTTCAGACAATGCTTTCCCATATTGGAGGAGATGACAAAGCCTGTTTGAAAACAGTCCAAGCTATCAACAAAGGAATGTTACTAGCAGGGATGTTGGTTAGCAGCTCATGTGAAACTGCACTTGGTGCCCCCTGCCTTCAGAGAGCCCTGGGGTGGAGCTGCTCCCTGGGGTGGAACAGCCTCTTGTGCACACAGAGCTGCCAGCACAGCCTTGGGATCAGAAATGCAGAATTGAGATGGGGAAACATCTCTCAGCAGTGCCACAGCACTGCTTCCCTCCTCAGAATAAATCTTCAACAGCAGTTAAGTGTTGTCACTCCACAATTAGGATCACTGAGGGACAGAAAGATGCCACGATGTGCCCAAGGTTGCTGTGGCTGTCAAGAGGTGCTCCCTGGAGTCCAGGACACCATCCTGTCTACCAGGGGCCATGACCCCTCTATCAGAGTAGGGTGTTTGAAGGCTGGGGCTGTCCCCTGCTCAGCCAGCTTGGTGCCCAGCACCACTGGGACCATCACTGCTTGCTGGAGATCAGCACTTTTCACAGCTGCTCTTCTCACCATCTCTCACTGGCAGAAAATTTGCACTAAAAACACTGCCTTAATGAATTTAGGAAAAGGTGAGGACTTTTTTTCTTGCTGGATTGCCCTTGAGAGCAAAGAAATCTCACCTCGTATTCAGGCAGGATTTGATGCTGACCAGGCCAAGTCCAGGGAACTGCTATGTACCAGGATGGGTGTCCTTAGCAGCACTGTTTCACACCTCTCTGTATTATCAGTTACTCATGTCTCTGAGTTCCAAGCTGGACCTTAATGGTGACACTACAGAGTTGTCAGAGACAAATTTCTAAGTCAGTAGAAATAACTTAAGAGAAAATGAGTGTTGCTGCTGGTACCCCCACCAGAATTATTTGCAGTGACAGGTAAATAAATATTAAACTATTACACTACAGAATTAAAAATTAATTAAGAATTAAACATTACAGAATTAAAAATTCTGTAATGGTAAAAGTACACTGTACTTGCTAAAAACCACCTTCATACTGATTTGCTTTGGGCCTCCAATAGTTTTGGGGCAAAACTTCCCCTGGTTTTGAAAGCAGTAGGACAGAAGATGTTCCTCCAGGTTCAGGGATCTCCACATCTTGTGAGGTACAGTTGGCCATTAACTCTCCTGCTGGAAGCTGAGGAGATGCTGCTTTCAAACACCAGCTTTTCCAAGGTAGGGCCTGGTGAAGTGTTCTGAGGTGTGAGCTATTGGAGCAGCCCGCTGCAGAACTCAGTGTCAAAACTTCCAGCATCAGGAGCTGCAAGGAGCCCTGAACTAGGCAACATGTAAAGGTTCCTTTTGACCCAAATGATTCTGTGATTCTGTGACTAAAGCCACTGCATATTGATGTGCAATGCCAGCCATAGCATCCCAGCACCTTCCTCCCTTTGTAGTCAGTTGTCAGACTTGATTTGGAGTCTAGGCACCTGGGATAGGAGCCTAGGCAGCCACTAAGCACGTTCTGCCCCAGGGAGAGCGCTCACCCCCGTGCTGGCTGGCGATGGGAGAGCAGGAAGGGTTTTCAGCCTGCTCTCATGGTTTAGACTTGAACTTGGAACTGTTTGTTTTTGCTACGCCACCCCTTCCGCCCTAGTTAATAGTCAACTTTGAAACCCAGCTTTATGTCCCATGTTTAATTTACATTTCAAATGCAGGGCCAGCAGGGCAGGCTGTCTAAATCTCTTGTCAGCACAAGGGAAGGAGGTGACACAGTGGGAGGAAAAAGTGAGACGCGGCTATGGCCCAGTGTAAACGTTCAGGCAGCTGGGCAAAGTTGTTACTGAGTGAGTCCCCAGCAAGCGACAAATGCTCACCTTGCCCAAAGGTTGGGGTCTAACCCAGGCACCACACAGGGACCAGCTTGTCTCCTTTGATTTACACTCCATTCCTCCAGCTCTGCAAGCCTGTATCCTGTTTTCCTTCTCCTCTGCAGCTGTACGTGGAGGTGAGGGCTCAAAAAGACCCAGCGAGAGGAGTTTCTTTTGAAACCAAAAATAGCCTGTCATGATTTTACTGTTTTGTTTTGGTTTTTTTGGGGTCAGCATGTCGCAATCCTAAATTTATCACTGAACTGGCATACAGGAAGCCTCTCTACTCGCCAGGTGGAGGGCACAGGGCAGAGCGAGTTCACCGGCCACTCTCAAAAACTGTCTGGCTGGAAATATCATTTTCAGCTGCTCTTTGATGAGGTAACATCAAGGAGCAGAGCGACTGCACACACCACCCAGGCCACTGCCAAATGGTTTGCAGGGCCAGTCAATGCTGCATTGAGGAAAGGGGAAACATTTGCAAAATCAGTCAAAAATGAATTAGATGTGTTTTAAAGTAATTCCTGTGCAGACTGTTTACTTGGAACGGCGCAAATATGATCATCCTGTCCTTAGAGACCTCCCCAGGCTTGACCTGATGGATGTGGTGATGCCTAATCCTGCCCTGATGCTGCTGCCTGGAGTTGTGCTGTGCGTGTCTCAACAGCTCATCAGCGGAGTCCTGCTGGCTGCCACACACTGCCTTGATGAGTTTGTGCAACAGGACAAGCGCTTCCTTTCATCTTTTTAAATTAAACACAAGATCCTTGGCCTGCAGGAGGAACAGCTAGCCCCTTGTGGAGATGGCAGGTGGAGGAGCCAGTGTGGAGGCACAGCCCAGCACCCTCAGAGGTTGGTGGGAGCATTGTGCCTCTCCAGTGAGCCCACATTCGCCCCAGCATCCCAAGATTTTGCTGGAAATAGCTACCTCTGTTACTTGCAAGCATGTTCAAAACTACCTGCCAGGTTCAGCTGATGTAAATCCTCATAAATTCGTTCACCAGCCTTATTCCCAGACAACTGCTGCTTAATGCTCTGTTTCTTCATAGCTGCAATTTCTCTCAGTTTATTTTAATGTGGTGCCTTGCTCTCAGTTTCACCACACATATCCCCTGTATTGCTGAAAAGGCACTGATAAACATGAGCTGTGTTACCAGAAATCACATTCCTGTTCCTGTTCCTTGGCTCATTTTTCCCTCATTTCCCTTTGCCTTCCTATTTTAAGACTGCATGCATGAGATACCTGTCAGCTAGATCCAGTCAAATATTTATCCAGTAATTTAATCAGTGAATTTTATGGTACATTGCTAACTACATTGATGATTTTCTCCTCATTCACTTATCTTGGTTTGTAGTGTGTTAGGGAGCTGGAAGGCTGCAGGTTTATAGGGGGTCTATGAAGTCAGAGAAGCTTATAAACCATGAAAAATTTCTCCTTTTATCTTGCAGCCCTGACACCTGTGAGGAGCCCTGGCTGTGTGCTGTGCTGAGGGGAAGGGGGAAGCTCCAGAGCCTTGCTGGGACTTGGGCATCAACGTGACCCCACATCAGCCTCAGCTGGGGCCAACTGCCGGCACATGCCGAGGGAAAAGCAAACAGAAAAGGGGCAGAGTCCACTGAAACTGGGAGTGAGCCATTTTACCTTTAAATTTCAGAGCACACCCCCCTTTTTTCACTCCCTCCTAATCCCCGCTCATTCAGAAGACAGAAACTAGTCTTTCGTGGGGAACTATTCCCCCCAAAGAAAGCTCTTAAGCCAATCTCAGTTTCCAGGCTAGAACAGCTTTGGGAGATACACCAGACCTCCAGGCTGTGCTCTTGAAGCCTATGGTGACCCCAGGCTGGAGCTCCCCAGAGCCAGGCACCATGGCTGAGCACTCCAAAGGGTGAGCACCCCCCTGCTCTGTGCCCCAGGGCTGGCTAACCCTGGCCTCTGGTAGTCAGCCCTTTCCTCACCTCAAAATGGGGCCTCAAAGAAAGGGAGGAGTGAGAGCTAGCACCCTTTTATAGTGAGTAATGGCTCAGCAATACCTTCCCCCGGGGCAAGGTATGCTCCACACACCGTGATTTCAAAAGAAGTTTAAAAAAAAAAGAAAGCAAAGAAGGAATGAGGAACTAACTCAACACACCCTGTAGGCAGGTTCTGGCTTCCCAGGGAGAATTAGAGTACAAACTTCCAAACTGTACTTAACGTGTTATAAACAGCTTTTTCTTTTGCCCCTTCCCCAACCTGAACCCCTGTTTTTTTACAGGGTAGTGCTCTACCTTGACAGGATGAGAGAGATGTATATGTGTAGACAGAGATACTTTATCACCCATTTCCATTAATGGCTATTAAGAATAGGGATAGAAATTATAATCTCCCTCTGTTGCCTCCTGTGCCCAGTCTCCAGGAATCCTGTTACTTAATGGTTGAAACATCCTTTGGAGGAAGGATGGATGTAGCCGCCCCCCACTCATTCCTGGCTCTGGAAGCAGCAGCACACCCGGAGCTCTGCTCACCACAAGCACTGGGTTTGGCTACAGAGCTCCAGGCATTTGCTGAAGGGCTTTGCTGGGCTGGTGTGCTTGATATCTTGCAGGATAGGGTAGGAAGGCAGCGGGAGATTAAGGATTTTATCGCGTTCCCAGGAAAGTTCAGTGCAGAATTTCATTGATTTGTGTGGAAAAGAAGCTGACCCTCACAGTTTGTGCAGCTGGGAAAGAAGCCTGGGAGATCCCAGTGTCCTGTCCTTTCCTCTAATCGTTAGGCTACACTTCTTGGAGAAATATGGGACATGGGGGAATTTATGCTATCTTCCAACCATGAAGATTGCTCCAAAAAGAAGCAATATTCTTACATTATAACAAGCATAAATCTATAATAATTACATCATAATGTATATTATCAGTGCATCAGAGTAAGTGCCAGGCTGGACATGGTGCCTTTCAGAATACCTTGGCAGTTTTACTTAAACAGCAGATAAGTGGAGATTGATACAGCCTTGTCAGAACTGTGGATACTTTTCCCCCCTGTAATACCTGCACTTAGCTGAAATTCCAAAACTGATTGCATCTTACTTGGGTATGTCTCCTACAGCAGTGGCATGAGGCCTGTTAGGAAATAACTTCAAACTTACTGAAATTCGAAGCATTTTCATTAATCTCAAACAGTTCTGGTTAATTGCTGAAGCGACACTGCCTTCATGTCTCAAACAGCATTAGTTGATTTTAGCTAGAATAAGAAGACCAGAAGATAAAAAAATTTTAGGCTGGAACATCTCTTGTTAAGACTCTTGAAGATGCAGTCAGTTAGGTATCTCAGCATGCCCTGGTTTTCACAAAACCCTTTGATAAAATTATAATAATAATTGTAGTATATTAGTTAGTCCTTAGGGATAGCTCCATTTTCCATGCATGTAACCTTTACTGCCTTGGGATGCAAGCTATTTGTCTTGGCAGCCTGAAACAGCCCATAACTTCACCATGATAGCCATTTTTAGTTTGGCCTGTAGATGTATTTTTTTTTCCTTTTTCAAATCCATCTGTCCTGAGAAGTCAAATTCCTGATTTTATCTCGAACCACCCACCCTCTTCACTTACAAAGGAGACCTTGGAAAAAACCGTCATCCTCTCCCTTTGCTTTTTGGTTTTCCCTTGCCTCATTCTCAAAGAGATTCATGTTTCTGTTTCACTGTGTCTAGGTTAAATACTTCTATCCCTGGAATTTCTGTACTCTGAGGTTCTGTATTTATTACCTTGCAATAACAGCAATAACAGCCAAAACACTTTTGTTGAATTTACAAGTTCTAAGAACAAGAAAAACAACCCAGAAATAATTTTCCTGCCTTAGCAAAGCTGTTGATGATGGGTGCATGCATTAGAAAAGAAACCATATCTTCCCCCATTCTTTTCTAGTTTTTTTCCAAAGGCAAAACCAGCAAAAACATCTCTGCTAGAAAAATCATTCAGACTAGTTGGCAATGGTTTGCCATTCAGCAGGTTCATTCAGGCTGTTTTCATGGAAGATTCTTTTTTCAGATGTCCAGCATCCAAATATAGCAGATGTGCATGTTTTCTGTCTTTGAAAAGAGAAAAATAGTCATTTTGATGAAGACAGTGGGACATGCAAAATGCAGAGACCCAGTGCCTGGTGAGAGCCTAGAACTGAATTTCATCTTCACATCGCCATGGGGGCAGCTGTGAGGAGTCTGTAATTTAGAGCAGAGAATGGAGCTATTCCATGTTGCCCTAGGTTCAAGTTCAGCCCAGAATCTGCACGAGGTGGGAGAGACATAGGTCTGTCTCTGCCCTTCTCTTTCAGACCGTGTCCCCCGTGAGCCTTTGCACCACGTGCTCTCATCAGCTGCCCAAGCACAATTAGACCTGAGCACACTCAGCAATGGGGGAAAGAATTATGCTGAAGGATTGTCTTAGGAGTGCTGTGAAAGTGGCAGCAATTTGAGAGACACTGGAAAAAATGCCTCTGGTAAAACATGTACTTCTTCACCAGTATTTTAGGCGTAGGCACAAAATGATGTTGAAAGTTTCTTGCTTCCCACAAAGTTGTTCCTTTAGGTTCATCCCAAATCCTCTGAGTGACTAATTCCCTCTCAGAGTTAGCAGGGAGAGACACACATTGGTCTGTTACACAGACTTAGCAGGGATTACTTGGTTTATCACCATCAGTTTTCCTACACTCCAGAGCCACTCTTATTCCCAGCCAGATGTTCAGAGGTGGGCCCAGCATCTGGGCGGTGCCTCACCAGACCTTCTGGGTCCTCACTGACAAATACCTGCAAAAATGCTTTTAATCTGTTTGGTTTGGCTTGTCACAAGGTCACAGGGAACAGCCTCACAGGCTGGATTCAGTTACTTGGGCTCCAACTTGGCCATCGCTGCTGGGCAGTCAGGGACTTTTTGGGGTTTAACCTCTCTCTTCTTTGAAGGACTCATGTAATCACCCGTTTTGCTGACAATCAGGATTGTTCAGCAAACTCTGCTGCCTCTTGGGAACCAATGTGTAGATATTCTTCAATAACGTTCAGGGTTTTACCTCTGATTAGGACAGATTAATATTAAAATAATTAATGTTAATATATAAATATTACTAGATGTTATATTTTGTTATCTCAAGATATGCATATTAATGAGTTAATGGTAATTTCTAGATCATGAACATCAAGTTTCTTTGGTTGTGTTTTTGGCTCAGTTGCCCACCATACAGCTTCTGGCAGTTAGGTGTGATAAAAGACTTCAAGCATGAAAATGTCTTTAAATTTTTAAAATTGTAATTACTATTGTTTTCAACACCCCAATCTAAAGAGTATTGGACTGATCTCTCCTGGCAGAACTGGAAGGTGTCCTGTGTCTCTTGAAGGAAGGTTACTGGGTGAGTACAAACACGCCACATTTATTTAAATCTGTCATTTCCTTTCCCCATGGTTACTCCTAATTCAACACCATAAAGGCTTTGCCTCCTTGATGATGTCAAGAAAAAGTCTTAGTTTCAGCCTGCTCTGCAACCCAGTGACATAACCCAAGCTGCCAGATATCTCTTTCCTCATACACAGGTGTCATTCCTCTGGATCTTTGTAGTTCTACTCTGAAAGTGTATCGCATTTATTCTGGTTATCTAGAAATCCTCCCTTCCCCTCCAGCCCAGTCCACCTTTCATCCCAACCATCTGGAAGACTGCTGTTAGGCAATGCTATCTTGGTCTAATTTGCAAGAAATAATTGATTTATTACTGCTACATACCTTCCATGATTTTCCTGGACATGGCAGAAATAACAGGCTGTCCTGGTCTGAAAGAACTTCATATAAATTGCATTCACACACAACATATCTCAGCGATAAGGGGACCTGAGCTCAAAGGAAGCCGCATCATATCTCAGCCCTCTGGAGTTTTGAGAGGTTTATTTTAATAAAATCCTTACTTTAGCATATACAATCCACGGTATTTGCCAAGCTTAAAACAACAGCCACAGGAGGATCCTGTCGTACGTTTTGCAACCGGTTCTCACATCAGCAGAGTGCTGATCCTGCATGGAATTCATTCCACATTTTATTCATTATCTGAATGAGTTATCAAGACAGCTCTCTGCCTGGCTGGAGGTACCAGCATAGTGCAGACAGATTTTTTCCCACAGAACTCTCTGAAGTGATACTGTCAGCATGGCTATATTTAATGGGCTCTACCCATGCAGTCAGTCTCTCAGTGCACAAGAAATAGTTTACAATCTCTGAAACCCTACACTCCTCTCTGCCATGGAGCAGGAAAAAGTAACATCTACCGTCATTCCTTTTGCATGTTGCTGGATCCAGGGGGAAGGGAAGGCTAATAAGACAATGAGGACATTGAAAACAATATTTTGAGAGGCAGAGCAAGGCAAAAAAAAAAAAAAAATAAAATCAGTAGTCAGCATCTGCAAGCAATCTTTAACCACAGCTAAAGGCTTCCTTGAAATTCACATATGTCATGCTCTTCTTACCTTTGCTTTAGGCTTAGTTTAGAAATAAGCTGTGATCTTCTTTATATCATTGCTATTGCTGAGTGAAGAGTTAGGACAAAGACTGCTGCATGCAAAGAGATTTCCCCCAAGTTAAATGCCACTAGGCAGAAAATAACTGACATATTGGGCAGATAACACAGGGCAGCATTATGCTCTGGAGAGTTCTGTGCTGTAGCTCTGCAGAATGCCTGATAGAGCTGCCACACGCATTCAGGTAAAAGTCATTTGTCCAAAAGTGATTTCTGTGAAATAAAATTGCCTGTTTGACAATTTTAAAAAGAGCTCTGGTTCATGAATATGGCAGAGAAATGTCACTACATGCTGATCAGGGGACTGGGGTAAGTGGCAGGGTGATGGTGTGACCTTCCCTCCACATCTGGAATAAATCTCCTGGGGTGTGGAAGAGGGGTTGGTGAGTGATGTCTGTGAAACCTGGGCTGGGGAATGGGAAGGCTCCACACTACACATGGCATAAGCACCATGGAGGGAGAACAATCATTTTAGTGAGGTTTGGCAGGATTTACCTTCAGAACAATGACACTGCTGAAAAATAAAATGTCCAGATGAGACAACACAGCTGGATGGCAGTGACAAGAGGGATGGAGAGCACTCAACCTGGGAATGAGCAGTGGCACAGCTGTGCCAGGAAGCTCATCACAACTGAAAATGCAACTCAGCCGTGGCAGGAGGAAGGCCAGCAGCTTATATGAGACATCTACCTCTGTAAGTCCAAAACCTTATTTCCAGGGTCTTATTTTTAGAAGTGCTACAGAGTTGGGAAGTATAGAGGTTTTGAAATTCAAACATAAAGGCTACATTATAGCTCAAAGTTTTAGGATTGACGTTCATTGCTTTTTACCATGCTGTATGGGGTATGTGTGTAGATCCCTTTTTAAAGTCATAAACTACATCAATTGTAACTGTCCAGGTCAAAATTTGCGCCTCTACAAGGCATAGGCATAAAGACCAGTTGACTGGTCTTATGACACAGTTTAATTCACAACTCTTCAGTCAGACAGGAAAAGATCCAGAGTCTTCTTGCCCACTGTGTCCTCCTCCTCCCCTCTTCATGAAAAAAATACCAAATGTGCAAGTTATAAATAACACAAGTTATCTAACATTTCACCATATAAGGAATGAGCAGAAGTGGAAATGATGATTTCTTTTTTGCCTTTAGCATTCAAATGAAATGGACAATGTAGCAAACTGAATATTCCCAGCGAAAATGGTTTGTGGGTAGTTTTGGTGTTCTTGTGTTCTGCTCTGAGCTTTGTTGGCCCCTTCGCTGATGATTCAACAGCCAGGAATCAGAAGTTTGACATTATATTCCTAAAGCATAATGGTCTTTGACCAGTTTGAAAGGAAGGGACGCAGGGCTCTCCTACTCTTGTGTTACGTCCTGTGTATGGGTAGGGAGCACACAGGAAAGGACTGTCTGTAAAACTTATGGGACGTGTATGTACTCGCCAGAGACTGTCATGAGCTCAGTAACACCATCTTCACTGCTGTCTTTAGCCAGAGAAGGGATATTTTGAGGGCAAGTACAGGCAGTTAGATCTGTTGTCATATAGATTAATCTTGGGGTATGGTTTGAAGCTAAACTGGAGCTAAAATTGGAGTCTAAATGAACTGGTTAGTTTAAACCATTTTTTCCCTTATTAAATAATAGCTGTCCTTCCAGACTCCTTTTTCCCCATGAACAGGAGCTGATTTGGTTCTGGGAAGCAGATTCCTTCCCTCTGTGCTTCTCTTCTGGAGCCTGAACTGGCCTCCAGTTAATTCATATGGAATTGAAAAGGAGATGAAGATATGAAGCTGTTCTGAGCCTCTCTCTCTCATACAGGGAGATATCAGCTACTGAAAAGCAGTTTTGTATCCCCTGGTAACACCGGGCTCAAGGAACATTTCACAAATAAGGAATCTGGCTACCTGGTTATTAACAGCCCGGTGCTTACTTACAGTTATCTCCCACTCTATTTGCTCACAACCAGGTATGAAGACATTCATGCTAAAAAAAAAAAATAATGTGAAAATTCACTGATTTGGGAAACAAAGTGAGTTAAAGCAATGAACCACAGTACGTGTTTTTTAATACATGTACAGCAGCATAAGGAAACTGTGGGAAGCTAATTTGCAAGCCTGTTTACTGAATACCTGGAACAACTCCCATTTCCCATTTAAATTAGCTACAGGAAGCCAAGTGTCTAATTTGCTTCTCCAGTACCTGCTTGTTCCACTCATTTAAGTCCTTACCCTCATGCATTTAGTAGACCATCTCTCCTGGCATTTCAGATGTTTATTGCTGCATCTATAGTCTGTGGAAGCCTTTCCAGAGAGAAATAAAAGCAGCCTGCTAGCCAGGGCTGGCTCTGTACCTGCCTTGCACTTCACGGGCACAAACAGCTATTTGGAGTCAGGAGAACAGCAGGTCGGGGTTATAACATCCAAAATCCCTGGGCCAAAAACAGTATGCAGCTCTTGCAAAGGCAGGGACTGATGAGCAGCCTCCTATTTGTGGTCAGTGCTAAACCTGTTCCATACCCAGAGAGCTTTGGCTGCACATTGTTAAAGCAATAGATGCCCAGGCAGGGTAATAATGGGATTTAAAGTGTTCCCTTCCACTCACAACCTCAAAGTTGCTTTCCAACCTCACGTGCTCAGGGCTAACCCAGGCTGTGAAGAAAGCCTCTTGTGCCATGAAATGTGTTGTCTCCTTGGGAAAGGAGAGGACATGGCTTTGGGCTGTGAGAAATGCTGATGGAAAATGGTCCTGGGTTTAGTCCCTGTGCTCTGGTCTCCAGAGTCTGCGAGCTGGAAGGCTCAGCTGTGCGTCTCTAACCAATTATGGGCTGTGTTAGCATTGCAGCTTGCTTTTCCAGAGGCAGGTTTCTCAGTGGAAAAATGTGAAAAGTGTCAATAAATAGTGACAGTTTTGAGAGCGCTGGGCCAAGGTTTTGTCTTGCCTATGGACACAGTTACATAATGGTTCTTCACCATCTGTGGACTTTCCTTAACCAAAAGCTGACCTGGAATATGCAGGTGATACAGACAGTGGAAAGGAAACCCTCTGGTTTAGCAGTTGAAAACTGGTTTACTTTCAGTAAGATTGAACTAGATGATCTTTCAGGTTCCTTCCAACCCAAACCATTTAATGATTCTGCCATTTGCAATGGCGTCAATCATGTGGAGCAGCATTTTAAATGCCTTCCTCAACTGTTGATCAGCTCTGTCACCAGCCAGCCTGCCCTTCTGATTAGAGGGTGACTTTTCAATAGAACAGTAAATGCCAGTTCACCCTCATATATTTTATGCATTTGTTTGTTTGCTAGTGACAAAAGAGGAATATTCCTTTATTCTTTTCCCTTGTCTCCCTCCAGAGAGGTCAGGATTTATCCCTGAATGATTACATGATCTGTTTCATGCTAATTAAATAGAAAGCAAGTAAGAACTGTCATTTATGGAGTCCTTAAGCCCAGAGGTCTTATTTTACATTTCAGAAGGAAATTGAAAACATTATTCCTTGGAGAATGGAGATATAAAAACACTGGGAAATATTCATGTAAGTGAAGCACACAGAAATATCCTTCCTTTATGTTCCCATTTGTTAAAACAAAACGGTACTTTTTTAAGCAAATGATGAAAATTGAATACTTTCTTCACAGCAGGAATATCACTGGTATCTATCTGTCTTATAGCCAGAATGACCACCTACCCCCTGGCCCTAGAAAACATCCTTTACAATACACTGGAGTCAACTGGATCACAATACACTGAGACTTCATCCCAGTAGGTGACTTGTCTTGCTAAAGCTGTTGCAATTTGCAGCGTTCTTCTTTAAAATAATCATTTAAAGTAGAGGTGGAAAAAAGAACTGTCATTCTTCCAGTATCAATGTTTGATTCACTGTTTTGACTCCTTTAAGCACATATCATTATGTCTTTTTCAGATGCCATACATAGTGAGTGAAATACATAACCTGTACTTAAGAACAGCATATTTTTAAATCAGTGATGAACAGTAAGTAGTTCAATGGAGTTCTAACAAAAAAAAACAAACCCCAAAACAAAACCTCCAACATCTAGCAACCTAGAACCTGCAGCTGCTTCTTTTCCTTCCTCAGTGATCTAAGTTTAATTTTACAGGCTTTATTACATTACATGATCTCACCCTTTTGCTTCTCCAGGTGGATGAAAACACAGTCATTGAAATGATATTCCTGTGAAGCTGCAGAACTCAGTTTGGTGGAGAAAGAATGGGGCATAGGTGGTAAATGTTTCTAGGGCTGAATCACCTAAATTAAATTACAGCTCCTACAGAACTTGTCTGGAGATAACCATTTTAAAGCAAGGCTTGTAGTAGGGCAGGCACTCAGCAGAAGGAAACCTGGTGATCAATCAAAGTAGTGCTGAAGAAGATGAATTATGGAGGAATTTTGTCTTTAATTGACTTTGGGCAGAGTTATAGGCAAAATCTCCCTGTTACCTAAGGCCTTAATGGGCATATATAAATAAACAAGTGATTCTGGGGAAGGTGGATGAGGAAGGCAGCAGCCACCTAGGAAAGCCACACAAAACAGCCAAAGCCATTTATCTTTGTGATGGCCATTAAGGAAGGCTGGAAAGTTCCTTTCTCCATGGATGCTCTCAGTGAGCTTTGGGATGTCAGTGACCCGTATCAGCCACTGCAGAGCAAGCTGAGGGTGTTTTCAGCAGTGAAACACAGGCAAATGAAGCCATTACTGCAATATTCCACAGTTTGGAAAACCAAACTGCATGAATGTCCTTCCTGCAAATGTGGGAAACGCTCAGCCATACTATCCCCCATGGCACCTTCTTGAAGGATTGGGAATGTACCTATCAAAATCCCTTCAATTTCATGGTTTTTTGCTGGCTACTGATACCAATAAAGTGCTTAAGGAATCCTTCCATGCCCAAAGCAGCTGTTTTGCACCTGGTTTTATGGGAAACTGTGAAATGAGATTTTCTCAAGATTTTTGGGGTGTCGAGTGTGGAACCTAAAGAATTTAAAACAACTATATGAAGCTTTATTACTTAGTGAAAATCATGCATTCTGGAAGAATTCATTGCTAAAAATCTAATGAACTATTAGGACCTCACATTTCATGTTTTGATCTTTAACTGATTTCTGATAAATATTTTCAATCAGGAAGGCTGACACTGGTGACTAATCTTGAAAAAATCTTTCATACCAAAAGAAAGCCGCAAAAGATTTTCTTTTTGTACATAAATAATTCTCACAGAATAAGCATCATACATGATAAGTTATAGAAAATACTGTGCTAAGACTGCTGGAAATTCTTGCATTGAGATGGAAACTGTACTGTGAGTTGAACATTTTTATTAGTATTTGCTTTAGTTACATTTCCATTTTCAAGTAGAAAACTGATATTTTTTTGGCTGAAAGTTCTTCCCTCCTCCGGCTCCCAGTGCAAAAATGTCCAGCCATTTTCTACTAAACAGGTTTTTGGCTTTCAGGTTTCCAAGAAACAAGGCAAATATATCCACCGTATCCCTTGTCTAAGCCACTTGATTTTACTACAGCACTGGGGAGGTTCACAGCTCAGCAGAACAACAGTGTGCAGTGTGTGCCAGCAGATATGCAGGAAAATCATGTCTCTGCCCCCCCAGCTTGCAGTGTGGAGGGGAGAGAGGGAGAGGAAAGGGAAAGCGGAAAGATGTGCCTAAGCAGAGATTTAGCTGTGTTTTATGAGCCCAGTCATTCTTTCCTGCAGAAGAGAGACAAAATGCCTTGGGGTGAAGTTTGGAAGGGGATGTTACGGGTGAGGTAGGAGGGAAGAATGGTGGAAAAATAACAGTGGAAAGGAGAGAAGGAAGTGTGTGAAGGGGGAGAAAACTGATATAGAGAGGGAAGAGATCAGAAAAGGGGGAGAAAACTTGCAAGAGAGGATAGTGATGGTTGGTGGGGGGCTTGAACAGAGAGGAAGGAGCAGGACAGAGGGGACCCCACATCCAGGGTCACTACAAATGATGAGAGCAAAGCCGGGAGCTTCAGAGCTGAGAGGGGGCAGGGGTCCAGAGCCACGTGTCACACCATGGCTGCTGCTTTTCTTTAGGGGGGTCACCTGGTTCTGTGTTCTGGCCAGATTTGTCTAGGAAAGAAGGGAAGGTAGGAACCAGAAGGCTGTACAAGGAGTAATCGCTTTAAACTGGGAGAGGGCAGATTAGATGTCAGGAAGAAATTCTCCCCTGTGACAGGGAAAGCCCTGGCACAGGTTTCCAAAGAGGTAGTGGATGTCTGGAGGTGTTCAAGGCCAGTTTGGATGGGGCTTTGAGCAACTTGGTCTAGTGGAAGGTGTCCCTGCACAAGCCAGGGGGTTGGAATGGGATGAGCTTTGAGGTCCCTTCCCACCCAAACCATTGTGTGGATTTTCGCCCTTCGCATCTGCTGCTGGGGCAGTGTTGACCCCAGGGCTTTTGCCTCAGTGACAGATCAGCCATGGGGTGACTGGGAGCTCTCAGTGGGGAGCAGAGCCTGGTGCATGGTGTGATTAAACTGGTAGCTGCAGAAAAAGCATTTACCCCAGTGGAAACAGATCCACACAGATGCATTTCATTCTTCTGCTATTAAATGTGTAACAGGCAGTGTGGCTGAGTGAGCCAGGCGATCCTATTGCATTTCCAAAGGTAGCTCTAGGAATTAATCTTCCCCACACTCTGCAGTCCCATATGTTGTGTGAAGGAGATGGCTTTACTGAAGCTACTATCTCCTATTGGCAAGATGGGTATATTCCAGGAAAGCTATTAAGTGAAACAGCTAAGTCTGGTGCTGATGGTATTTTTCCTCCCCCTGAGCAAACTTTCTTTCTTATCTCTTGCTGTCTCATGTATTAGCAGACATGAAAATTTTACTGATACAAATTAAATAAATGCACTGGAGAGGCTGCTCTGCAGTAGCACAGAACAGGGAGGCTCTATTGTAACACCACAAAAGCACCTCATGGATGAATGAATATAACAGAACAACAGAAAATCATTAACAGTTCACAGGCCAGCTGAGTGCTGACCATAATTTATTTGTATTTGCTTGGATTTCTCTTCTGATTCTGATGAGACATAAATTAGAAAACCTGGTCAGCCATATCATGAGCTGAAGGAGAAATGCAGCTTAAAAGCTGATGGCAGAAGTGCCTTGTTTTCACCAATCCTCACTGTGTTCAGGAGGGTTACAGACATCTTTTGGTGAATCATATCCAAGTGGTGTAAGCTGTCACCACCTCTGTGGTAGCAGAAGATAAAACCCAGTGGCCTCCTTCATCAATTTGTTCATCCTGGTATGGCTTGGACACAGTGGACTGAGGAAGAAAAGACAAGAGGGGAAGACCTTCACATGGCATGTCCTGGACAGCTGGAAGCCTAGAGGTCAGAGTCCAGATCTTCATCAACCCCTGGCAACACAGGGCAGCCTGGGGAGACTTTCACAAGCAGTGATGGAGTGAGGCCTCATCCCAAGCAGGGAACAGTGGGTGCTTCCTGCATACCCAGCCTGCAGGAGGAAGCAGAAATGCCAGGAATGTTCCTTGGAGCAGTGATGAGCCAAGCAACAGAAACACCTGGTTTCTGCTATCTGCCTGGAACAGTTTACGGAGAAAGAAGCAGCCCTGGGTCTCACCAGCACTGCCTGGAAAGTTGCTGTATCTCTCCCCAGCTGTCCCTAAGTCAGGTTCATTCAAACACCATGTAGAGACACCATTAAGTTGTGTTCCTCAATAAACATTTCCCTCTTCGGGAGGAGACAGAGCCCACCCAAGTCTGGCCAGACAGAGAAAATTTGCTCTGTGTTTGGCCATCTGAGTCAGAGGCAAGAAAAAAAACATTGTGTGCATGAAAGTCCTTTTTGTCTTGCCTGTGTGTGAGGGCCTTCCTGACATTTCGATGATCTTTTTTGTTTTCTTGCTGAAGTTCTCCTTCTGAGAAGCCTCACATGGAGACAGTCACATTCACTTTCTGCAGCATGGCCAGGCACAAAGCAAATCTTTGCAGAAGATCTCTTGCTAACAAGGGATTTGGTTCCCAGTCGGGCTAAAACCACCACCACCTCTTAAAAAAAAAAAAAAAAAAGAGAGAGAGAGAGAAAAGGTGGCACTGGCTCATTGTCATTGAGCTCCATGGGGGAACAAGGTGCATTTCATATCCATGGTCATTCCACATGTCCACATGTAGGAGGGCAGCTATGACATTTGAGTGATAAATATGTTATTTGTTCTGGATCATAAACATCAAAATGTAAATCTACTTTCTCTGAATGTAGAGTGCCTTCCCAGTGTTTTTTTCGCATTCACTGGGCATTTCAGTTAGTTGAGTAAGACCACTGAGGAGAATATGGCTGATATTTTAGGTGGGGATACTGCCATAAAATATTTTCAAGTTAACAAGCCTAGGGCATCTTCTGACTTTCTAACAGAATCCCTCCATGTCTGCTGAAAGAAACAAGGGATAAGTGAAGTGAAATCTGAACTGAGGTACAGAGTGGATTCATGATCACCTTCCCCCTAGGTGAGATGGTCAGAGAAGGATGTTACTGTAAGTGACACTCTCCAGCTGACCTCTGCTCCTTTTGTGGAACCAAAGCCAAAGCCAGAAATAGAAAAACAGGAGACCATCAGTGCCACAGCGCTGCCACAGGCATGAGCCAGGCACAGGCAGGAGACCACAAGATGTGAGGGACAAAGAACACAAGCTGACATCAAGCACTCGGTTCACAATTTTAACAGAACACAGCAGGCAAGGTTCCCAGAGGGTTCAGTGTTTGGTTGGGGGATATGAGCTCCTATGAACATATCTGTACTTATGCTGGTGGCTAAATCAGCCTCCTTTTCATCAGCAGATTAGTAACAACAGAGGAACAACCACCTGGAGATGTTTTCAGAGCCACTTCCCAGAATGGAAGGAAAGAGTTCCCCAGAGGGTGCAGGTCAACAGCTGCCTCTGGTGTTGAGGCCAGGATGACACCAAGGCAAGGAAGTAAGAGATGCTGCTGAAATAAATCTTGGGGGTTGCTTTGGTGATAAACTGGTGTGTAGGGTCCTCATTGCTCCAGGTGGCTGATGACACGACGTGGAGAGGCACAGGGAGTCATCAGCCAGGTTCTCATGGACTTTGAAACCTGAGCCACGGCACAAAGGCTTGGGCTGCTCTCAGCTGCTGATTATCTTTTCAGCAAGGCAGTCCTGATTTCCAGCTCTCTTTTGAAAATAGGTCTTGAGATCCGAGATTAACATTTCCCAAGATACCCTAAATGGTTTAGGGGCCTATTTTCTGGTATTAACGTATTTTAGCAACAACAGTTGTAGACTGGGTGATAGATTATTGTTAATGATTAAGAAATTACCCAGTTAAATCCTCCAAAAGGCTGTTTGGAACTGCTCCTGAATTTCCAAGGGGTTTTGGGTCCTTATCCTCTGTGTGGGATCTGTGGTTCTCCATCCCTAAGGAACAGGCAACCACTCATCATTTCTTGATGGCTATATAGATAAGGTCCCAAATTTTTCTCCCTTCAAGTATGGGATCGTGGTACAGAAGAGGCTGAGAACCACTGGTCTGTATTTAAAATTTCCTATTTTGTGCCAATCCTGTTATCGTTCTCTTAATATACTGCGGTTTTGTCTTCCCAAGGGTCTACTTTTAAATATTTTCTTGTTTTTTTCTTCTTTGCATTTTTGTACTGAGATCATCTGACTGGACACAAACCTTTTTATTTTGTTTTATATAAAACTGGCATTTTTGAAGCAAGATATTGCTACATTTCCTGGGACTTTATTGTATTTAAGTCTAATTGTTCTTTACTTAAAATCCATGGCTAAATTCCTGTTGACCCAATAAAAAAAAGTTATATCAAGAAAAATGTATGTTTATAGGATTATGAAAGGAATGGATTATTATATAAGCTTTTTGTGTAATGGAAATACATAATTAACCTGTTGAACTGCATTTGTGTGGCCTATTTATCTATCAGGTATTGTGAATGTTTCAATACATTTCCTCTATTCATTTCTAATTCCCTGCTGAGGCAATAATATTTCCAAAAATACTTAGGCAGCGGGTGAATTTGTAGGTGTCCTACTAAGTGAGAGCTTGTCTGTATTTTTATGATCCACTCACAGTAGGAAAGTTCACATCATTTGAAAAAAACTATTAAGAAAAAAGATGCTGAAACGCATGCAATTGTTCTCCTGCAATATCTGGGGCAGAGAGCACAAGTCACAGCCGGAAACCTCCTGGGAGAGGCAGGTGGAGGAGCAGGAAATCAAAGAGCAGCAGTGCTGTGCTGTGCTGTGCTGTGCTGATAGTGACAATCACTGTGAGGACCTCTGACATCACCTGTCACTGCCAAACACGCAGCTAATAAATATCTGTGATGAAATTATTGCTGAGTCACTGCTCAAGTACGTCCCCTTTGGCATCCTCGGGGCAAGCAGGAGCTGATCTGGGCCATGCAGATGTTGGTCTAAACCAGTCTGCCATTAAGCAGATTGCCATGACAGAATTCCTTGTGGGAGGGTACTCGGAGACAAACTCTGGCTCCAGTGACTGCATCAGGCATTTACTGTATGGCTGTAGGTATAGACAAAGTGGTGTGCTACTGATAAACAGACTGGGATTAGAGGGAGCTGAGAAAAAAAACCTTTGGAAAATGCCTAGATGGGGAACAAGTATCAATTTTCCACTGCAGGGTAATTCATTAGGACACTGATAAATTCTCTCTCTCCCACTTGTCATTCAGGCCTGTTATTGGGGTGAGGAGATGTCACCTCCAAGGCTCAGTGCCATTTGAGCTCCCTGACACGGGTAGTTACTAGGGAGAGCAGTGGGTGGGTAATGGTGAGAGCAACAAGAAGACTTCAAATGGTTGCAGCCCAAAGTACAGCCCTTGCCCCAGAGATGCTGTGTTGCAAAGGAGACACCACATTGCTCAATGCCCTTAGTGACTGTTTTGCTACAGACTTTCAGAAAGTTGTAGCAATAATCAGTGTTTGGAGGCAGCTGCACTGAGAGCGATTTACCCTTCCCATGCATGGGGATGGGTCTGCCTGTGTCTTTTGTTCTAATTTTTCATTTTTCTCTGGTAATGTCATCCACATTTGGATGACCAGGACGCAGTATGACCATGTAGCCCTAAGGACAGAGCTGCTTTGACTCAGGGCCAGGCATTTCTGATTTTATTTTATTTTTCCAGGACTGACACTGTAAGAATTTAGCACGAAACAAAGTCATGTCACTGGTTCACTGCATTCCCAGTGAGTTCATCAAACAGGCTTTGTCTATTCTTCATGGAGGTGCTCACACACACAAGAACATAAAGTTTCGAGGTGCCAGCACTGAAACTTTTCCAAAGCATCTGTCAGCCCTTTTGTCCTCCTCCCTTCTCCCACCCCTCATCATTCCTTAAGCCTTCAGAGAAATGATGCAGTGAAAGTTTACGCAGAAAACATGGAAGAAACTGTAGACAATGCTTTCACCTGCTGTGATGTGCACAATAGCCAGAGACTGAAAAGACTCTCTTCGTTCTTCTAGGAGGAGAGTCTCATGTGAGCTCTCAAAATAGGGTTTAGCAAGCCAGAGCTGAATCTCATCCAGCCCCACTCTCTGCTGGAGAAGGAAAATCTTGACATTATTAACGTAAGAGGTGAGGTTAGCTCAGGAATCCGTGCCAGAAGGGGCTGAAATCCCTGCTGTACGTTTTGGAGAGCTGGAGCCTGATGCTTACAGGCTGGGGTAGGTGCCCAGCTCTGTGGAGTTTCAGCTGGAACCAAATGGCTGATGTGCCCTTGAAAATCCCAGCCTGCAATTCCTCCCCTCTGCAGTTACAACAGCACAAAGACAATGTGGTAATGTCTGCTGTGTTACAGAATCCCTTTATCTGGGAAAAAAAAAGTCCTGTCAGACTAATCAGGGAATTAGCAGTATTACAAAAGTGCTCCTCACAAATGCTAAAATGCAGACATGACTCAGATTAATTTTCAGATCAGGAAACTTATCTTTCTAGTGTGCAGCACTAGTCTGTATGAGAGGATTCTGGCTTTAATATGGATTTGTTTGGTGGCACTTGGCAGAGAAACAGAGGGCTTTTAAAAAAAAATTATTATTATTTCAAAATCTACTGGAAATGATTTAGCAGCCTTTTGGAAACATTATATTTTCTCTATTTTGGGGAGCTTTTTGACCTTTCTTAAAGAATTTAATTATCCGGAATTGTCACATCTGTTTTCTTTAAATACCCATAAGAGGAAAAACTCACAAAGCAAATGAAAGGTTGGTGAACTTTGCTTTATTTTGCTCACAATGCGAACTTTCAAACGATTGGAAAATTATTTCCTTCTATTTTGAATGATAGAAGTTAAAGATAGGAATGACCTATTAGATCACCGCGAGCATTTCCTTGACAATTGCGGTTCTGTTTCATTAGTGGGAAGAAAGGAGCAGGGATTTCATGGGCTGAGCAGCTCCAAGGGCTGGCAGTGGGGTGGGGAGACCCTGATGGTGAGGAAGACCTGAGCCAAGTCAGCAGGGGCCGGATGCCTCCAGCACCCGGCTTCTGTTTGGTGGCCTCATGAGATGAATGAGCTGCGTCTGTCCGACGTGGAGGGCCCCGGGATGAATAGCACAAAAAGCACATCTATGACTGCTCCATTTATTGGGCATTTTGGCAGCATGGCTGAATAGCAAAGGGATGTGGAAAACTGCTCGGAAACTCCCAAACAGGGACCTAGCTATGTGGGGGAACCTGCACTTCCTTCACCCTTTGACATTTTATTATTAACTACTAATTTTGCAATCCATAGCCCATTTGAGGAGCACAAAGAGAGCCAGCTTAGCACAACAATCATCTTCTTGGTTAAAAGCACCCATCTATGCTCCAGTGCTCACATGACAAAATTTGTTTTCCTCAATGTTTCCTGGGCACAGTTTAACTGCAGTAATTTTTAAATAGGTTTCTTTTTTCTCTTTCTTTCCTTAAACCAGTATTAGTAGGATGTATTTCAGATGGCAGGAAAAGACTTGTTCTTGTCTGGCTTGGAAGTAATCATGGAAAAGTCTCTTAGTCTATCTCAAATGGAACAAATTGTTTGGAGCTCCTGCCCACTGGCTCTGCAGTAGCTCCTTGGGACAATCCCATCCAGCTCGAGGATTTTCCATGGCCAATCTGCCTTGGAGCTTAAAGGTTATTGAGAAGTGTCAGAGAGTTTTTTTTCTCTACATCTTCAGAGGGTGACAGACACAATTACTGCTGTTCCAGTTGAAATTTATCCTGAATCTTCGTGGCACTTTATTGACTTTGGCTGAGGCAGGCTCAGAGCTCCCGTGCAGCAGGGTGATGGATGAGGCACATACTGCAGTTTGTCAGTCCAGGGCTCTCCCAGAGCTATGGTGGCACCTCCCAGTAAGCTGAGAGTTGGGTATTCAAACACTCTTAAAGTTCATCTTCAGAAAGCTGAGCTGCATCGCATCAGCTGAGATCTACCTCTTCTCCACATGGACCCAGAATAAAATCCTTTTCTTTCAGGAGATGGGAGAGCAGTCTGACCCTGTCCCAAGTGTGCTAGGGGCAGGGAGAATTTAGTGAGAGTCAAACTGTCATAATATGCTGGTTCCAGCCAAAGGCAAGAGTTCCAGAAGCTGCTGGTTCCTTATCAGAGACGTGAGTGTGATATGCAGAGTTTGGGTATGTAATACAGCTGTAGAGGATCACATCTGGAATGTAGCCAGATCTGAAGAGACTGAGGTTGTTTGGGCATCATTTTGCCACTGGGAACGTCCTGTCAGGTTAAATCCAGGCGTGTGGTCCCACACTGCATCTGCAAACACTGAAGAGAGAAGTGGTAAAGAGGGGGAAGTCTGCTGAGGGCTGGGCATGGAGGAGGATGGTGTCCAGCTGCTGTGTCCTCACTCAAGTGACCCCCTAAACAGAACACGACCACCCCGGCTCCACACATCCCTCACATGCCCTCCTCTGTGGGGCTTCTCTTTCTAAAAGTGGTCTTTCCTTGGTGGCTGCCACTTTGGTGTCACTGCTGGCTCTGAGTGGGGCAGTTCCCTGTGCTGTACAAGGTGCAGCTGATGCAGAACTTCTGCACTTCCCACGTTCTCCTCCATGACAGCCAAATCCAGGTCCTAGCTGAAAGATGAAGCAGATTCCCGTGTGCTGAACCCTGTGGGAGCTGCAGGGATTGAGTCACACAGTGCTGGGAAAGTCCAGCCTCCTGCTGTCTCATGTGTCAGACCCCTTAGTCCCCCACTGATTTTAGATATTAATTTCTGTCTGTCCCCTCTGTCTCTCTTGAGTGTGGCACTGGAGAAATCCAAGCAGATGCTGTTACAAGGCAGGAAGCTGAGCTCCTCTGAAGCTCTGGGTCTTGTGGGGTGTCAGTCCAGGTTTGTCCTGGGGCTGGGAAGACAAGTCCACATGTTACCTGCAGCACCTGACAGTCTTGTTGCGGGGCAGATGGAGGGGATTTGTTTCCATGTCTGTAATGCCTCCTTAAAGGACTCAGATGGAAGAAACAAACCTAATGGGAGAACAAACCCTGTGAGCCTGTGTGTGGCCTTTCTATGCCTGAATAGAAGTGCCCAGTGACTTTCGAGATGCCTTTGGAACTTTGGCCAAACTATTTCTTAAAAGGCCTTCTAAAGAGTTCAGTTTGACTTGGTTTTCCCAGCGTGGTGTTAGCTGCAGAATATTTAGTTCTCTTGAAACAGGTAGAGTTTGCTTGAATCCTTCTGCAGGTGTGGAATTTTTCTAGATAAATCCCTCTATTTCCTAGATTTTGAGAATGCTGTTCTCTGATAAACTGCAGCTATATTTATCTCAGCATTTATATTTTCTCCTTGTTATTCTTTGCTCTGACACAAGTTGTCCTGACACAAGGCACAGTTTGAGCTCTCTTGCTTTCCCTCTGTTTCCCAGTATTTCTTTTGAAATTATATGCAAGAGCACACATTCCACCTTGGCATTTGGCAGCCCCTTCCCCTCTTATCTTGTATTCACGAGCTTTTAGAAATGTCCTACAGTAGCCCTGCCTGACTGCTGGGTGTCTAAGGCTTTTAATAGTTCTGCTAAGTTTAATTGTACTTGATTTTGCTGCTTCATTTTTATATGCATGCCGGACAGCTCATCCCCTCAAGAATGTCCTGAAGGCATCCTCTGCCATAATAAATAACAGAAGTGATAGTTAAAGTATACATGTATAAATAAAGTTTGCTCTGGTGTGTGAGTTCACCTAGCAAATATGAAAATGTGACTGAGGGCCTGCACCTCTGCATTCAAATCCTTGCTGTACAGTGAAATGAACTGGAATGTGCTACAGTGATTTTCTTTGATAATGTCTGGCATATAATTTACTTTTGGCTGAAGCAATCAGTGAGGGAAATCCATTTGAATAGCTTTGTAAGAACGCTTTATTTTTCTGGTGCTGCAGGCTGCAACTTTCACACTCTGAGACTAAATCCCTTTCGCATCGTCCAGGTCCTGCAGAGAGACATTTATTTAAAAGTAGCTGAAATGAAGCACAGAAACAAACTGTAAGTGATTTTTGGCATTACAAGTGCAGTGACTGTAAAGCAGTGGCTCGGCTCCATACTTTAATAGGCTTTAACGTATCAATTATAGTGCTGAGTAGTAATTAGGGCTGTAGAGCAAAATGCAGAGTGACCTCTAAACTGTTCCAAAGCTGTGGGAGCTGGTGGGAAGGGGGATTTGGGAGCAGACTGAATTCTGGTAATCATACCACAGGGTGCAAAAGAGCAAATGTGACTATTGAAAGTTGAATTTTGTTTCAGCAACGCAGGCAAGCCTTGCCTACCCTCTGAAGGTGAATCTTCCCACAGCACAGAGCTAAGTGGGCTGAGCAGTGGGTAACTCCTCTGGGACCATGGGCAGCAGTGTGCTGGTCCTGCCAGCCTGCCCACTCCATTAAATAAATTGTGTTTAGAATCCCTGCACTGCTCTGCTGTGCTCAGCTGCTCAGGAGCCTCTCAGGAGGAGGGTGAAAGCTGAGAGCTGGGGAATGCTGCTTCTCCTTTCAGCATGGCCTAAAGACACCCCCAAAAATTCCATGGTACAAAGGGGGTGCCTGGCTTCCAGCTACACTCCTTCCACCCTGCACTCAGCTGGTGAAAATATGCTTGTCCTGGCTTAGAAAGGGCACTCCAAAATTTTGAAGGACAGAGGCACTGGACCCCCTTCGTATTAATAATAAAAATAAAAATAATGGTAAGAGCAATGCAAACCACGAAATTACAAGTCTTCTTCCCTTACTGGCTGTTTGCTGCTCAAATTGCCCTGGAGACAGAGTGAAATGTCCAGTGGTATTGTGGATGTTTGGTTGTAGGGATGGCAACCTATATCCAGATGTGCCTGGTTAGTCCCATAAACCTGAATGAGCCAAGCCCAAACCTCCTCTTGTTTTCAGGGTGGAGTCAAAGCCACAAAATACTTCTGCAATGTTTGTAGCCGGTGATCAATTGTAAGCTAAAGCAATATTTATTTTAAAGTGTAAACTGAGCAGTGTGAATTTCTTTGCCCAGGATATTCCTCTTGATGCTACTATTTTGATATGCCTAAGTTCATTGGTATAAATAGGGTGCAGTTGTCATCACATTTAACTATAAAAAGCTCTCCTCAGCTGACAGCATAGGTATCATAAAGTCACATCACCCCCTACTAAGCAATTTTCACTTGAGCCATATGCAAGCCTCTGAATGACAATTCTGCCTTTCTAGCCTTGGCTGGCATATAATTTAAGAGCAAGGGAAGGCTTTCAGAAGCAAAGATTTGTAGGCTTGACACAAAGCACCAATGAATCATATACTTGAAAACTTTATGCACCATAGCTGAAAACAAAAATCACATACAAGCCAAAAATGCAAAGTGGGCCCCATGGATGTGACATGGCTTGGCTCACCTCCAGGAGGCTTCAGTAATCTTCTAGCATGGTTGGAAACACGCCAGCAAGTGTCCTTCACCAGGGTGGAGGGAGTGAAACGTTCACAAGAACTAATTTCTTCATGTGAGATCCCACAGAGAGAAATGGCTGCTCTACCCTCGTGAAGAGTGAGATGAAAGTTTATCCCATTTTAGGGCTTGGTTTTGTCTATCCAGTAAAGTTCTTATATGGGCTCCATGCTGTCCTGCCTGGGCGAGTCGTGGTCCTCCACACATTTATTTTTGTGGGTAGGGGGAGGGCTGAGATTCGTGCTTCAGCTGGGGAAGGCATGAATGGCAAGGCAGAGTTCCACCCCACACTGAGAGAATGGAAATTAGCACTGCTTGTCTCAGCAGCAGAGCGAGTCAGGAGGAGCTTTACTTGAGCATAAAAATCTAGAGAGAGGAGAGAGAGTCAGTCTGTGCGAGGTAGGGAGAACTGCCAAGACTCAACTGGATAAGTAACACGCAGTAAATGCTTAGAGTCACCTTGCCAGACAAATATTTGCCTTTCACTTTGAATGAAGACCAAATCATGCTCTAACTAGTAGGACCAAGAAATTCCATGCATTTTAGTAAGTTGAGTGTCCTACAGAAACTCCCATGGTAAGTGTATGAGGGCAGACTTTGGGGGATTGCTGGACAGACAGGAAGAAAAAAAAATTCGGGAAGATATTTCAGTGTAGGAAAAAGATCAGAGGGAAAGCTGGAAAATGGGAACAGGGTGGAAAAAAGCTTTGTAAATGAGTGTGGCTAAATACAGCACCACAATCAGTGGATAGTCTTCATATTTATGGTGGTCAGAGGGGTGGAATCCAGGAGCTGAAGAGGTCAAAATCTCTGGGGAAACACTGGAGACAAAACTATGTCTCCTTCCTAAATCAGATTATCTCTGAAAAATATGTTATGGGAAGAATTAAAATCTAGAGTAAAGACCACAGTCCCTGGGCATTTCCAGTCATTTCTAACAACCATGTAAACTTCCCTCTCTTGTTCAGTGAACCAAATGTAGAAGACAATAGCAGACAAAAGACAGCAGTAGAATTGTCCTTTTTGTGACAGATGTGGCCTTGGTATCATTATTTAAGGGCTACACTTACAGGCAATACTCACTGTTCTCAGGTCATTTGCTCTGTCTGCTGTAATAGCTTTTTATGACCAATTTTTGGAAAGAACTGATTTTATCAGCTGTTACTAGGTTGTTACTAGGTTAGTAGCTCTGGTTGGACTTCAGTGCATCTACCAGTTTTAATGAAAATAGAAAAAATAAAGAAGGAAGGCTGAGATGGACCAGCTCCTTGATCACTGGGCTCTGCAAGAGCAGAATTCAGACACTGGTTGTGACCCCTCTAAGTGCAGACTACTCTTCTACATTTTTTTTTTTTTTAAACTTTAAAGTGAGCCAGAAATGACACCTTCACAATTTCCCTTGGGAAACCTGGGATCCAGAGCTCTCTGCATTCAGTAGGAATCTTTCCATTGACTTTGATGTCCTTTGGACTAGAACTGATATTTCCATGGCATTTCTGGGACGTGTGTCTGAAATTCACTTGCTTCCCTCGCTCTTTCTCATGCATCATTCTGGCCAGCACATCTCCTGCCATAAATACAGCCCAGAGCACGCTCAGGAGTCCTCCAGGTTTCAGTCAGTAGCAAACACTGTCTGATACCTGTCTAATTTTCCTCTCTAGCTTCATCTCATTCCAGGTCCCTGTATCCCCTTGGGCCCCCGTGGCTCCTCTCCATTCCAGCACCTGTGCAATCGTGTTTTGTGACCTTGTATCATGTATGTAAACACGGAAAAGCTTAATTAAAATGAACAAATGTATCAAATTGTTTCACAGTATACCATCTAAGTACTTAATGTACGCTTCAAAGGCATATCAGAAGCACCTGAATAAAGCTCTGTTTAGCAACTATTAATTAAATGATGTTTATACAATGCCCTGAACATGTAAAATGGTGAGAGTTTCCAAGTATATCAGGAACATCGTTATCACTGGTATACAAAAATCAGGAATGTACTGAACTTCTCTTAATCCCACCCAATTACCAAAGACTTTGTGAGTTGAAGAGAATCAGCCATGACAAACTAACAGATAGTCTTTCTTCCAGCTGGGCTGTCCTTTTGTCTCCAGAAAATGGTATAAAGTGTAACTTCTTTTACCCATCTTGTTTATTTAAGCACATTTGTCAAAGCCTACCGCAGAAGGGCGATTCCAGCTTAAAGAAATCCTTCCGGGTCACAAAGTCCTTTGGATGTCTCACATCCAACTGCTCTCCCTTCCCATTCCTCTCTTTTAAGTCCTTGAAAGTCTGTCAAAGTCTGGGCTGAATTCCTGGAACCAGTTGGAGTGTAGCTCTTCTTTTGTTCCCCACTGCCAACTGCAGAAAGCTACGTTCACTGGGTTTTGTAGTCACCAGCTTTAAAATCCCTAAGTCCCATTGCTTCCTTTGAATGGCCAGATGCAAAGCAATGCTTTAAACCTAGGAATGACTTTACAGAGCTTTTCACTTGCCGTGTTGGATGGGCTGCTGTGCTGTCTCTGATTTCAAGGAAGAATGCCTTAAGCAGCCTGTCTGTTTCTTAAGACTATCAGAGGTAAGGCTAAAACTTGCAAAATAACATCTGGAAAGTTCAGATCCTTCTCTAATGTAGAAATAGTATTTTCATCCTTGAGGTCTGCAGGCTAGAAATATAGTTCTATCAATGTAATTAATTCAGCTTAAAGGGATGTCTTCCGTTTTTGAGGTATATACATTTAAACATGGTTTAAATAGAAAGCTGCTTCAAGTGCTGTTGGGCTGCTAAGTTTTACTGTACTTGAAGGTACAAGATGTTTGGGTAATTTTTGTCCTCTTACTATTCACCAGTGAATTAATTTACTGTTCTGCTTACGGAGAGAAGTACAATCCAATCCATTAATCATATTGAGATTTTTAAACCTGCACTAGTCTGTTATGACTTGTTCTTCATAAGGCTGAAAAATATTTCTTTCATCAGAATGGCTTAATGCCTATAAACATGTCCTAATTATATTTTCTTGGAATTAATCAAGTTCATTATGTTAAGTTTGGGATCTACATCTGAAGTGAATCTTATTTGTGGGCATCTGCCACATTCCCTTCAGACATTACTGATAAGAATAGTGGTGTGGGATTTTCAGAAATACTCTGTTTTGGCCTAATCCTGTTCCTCTTAATGTCAGCTGGAGTTTTACCATTCTTTCAGTGGTGTGGATTTCAGACAAACCCGAGCACTTCTCAAAACCTTACAGTTTTGACAAATTTTTCAAACAACTTGAGAGAAAAAGTCTACACAAGGTGTCACTTCATTTAAAAGAATATGTAGTTATCCCTGTTTGGTTGGTGGCTTGGTTTTTTTTTTCCTGCATTTTTTTCCCCTAAAATAGAGGTTTACTGAGCATTTCAGATGAAAAGTGATTAAATAGTTTGCTGTGAGAGACTTGGGGTTTTTTTGCATGAGAAAATCCTTCAGAAACCTACAGAATCCCTCAAAAATTACTCAAAAAGTCAATGGGCTTATACAAAGAAGCCCCACTTGTACAGAAACGAGGACAAACTTTTTGATTTAAAGCCCTCTGAGAGAGTGATCTTTATCTCATTAGTTCAACCACAGTTGTTTTCATTGCAGTTTATTCACCAGAACCAAATCTTGAGGTCCTTCATTCAGTTTGGTCAGGTCAAAGAAAGCTTTTTCCTGAGTAATGGTCCTGGTCCCAGGATATGATCTATTTGTGATTCCTGATCTTCCCATTGATAAGTTAAAATCATACTTTCAGAACTGTTTGATATTGAGGATTTTAAAAAAAGTAAGGGTTGAAAATGAAGGAGGAAACTCTTTATCCACCAACCCATCATCAGTGTTACCAAAGTCTATATTTTAGTGAACCCAACATTCTGAGATGGTCAGGCAATGTCCAGAAACACAGCACCTGCCAATTCAAATGTTTCTTACCCTTTGCTCTGTTTGGTTCAAGTGCTGTGGAGTCAGCAGGTGAATGGGATGCCAGGGGGTGCAATTCTGAGATGTCAAGGAGCCAAAAAAATTCCCTCAGACAATTGTGCCTGTCAACATTCATGATTCTTGCGAATTGAAGCCCCCTCACTGGATCACTGCCTGCCACAGTAGCAGGTACCTGGGGTGGGTTTGCTCTCCCTGCACTGTCTCAGAATTGGCTGTTTGGCTGCAGGTGGGTGTCTAGACTTCCCTCATAACCTGTGGAGTTATCCCTGCTCCCAGGAGCCAGCTCACCCTATCCAACCTGCAACTGTGGGATGAATCACCCTCTGGCTGTGCTTGCCTCTCTCTGCTGCTGACAGGGGAAGCCCAGGTGGGTGACACCTCTGTGTTAAGAAGTTGAAATTGGATGAGATGGATCCCACCCACATTGCTCACACACAGCTAATTGCAGTGTCAAAAGATGTTGTGTGTATTTAAGAATACACATATTTAAAATAGCCAGTTCTGGCACTGCAGGGTGGGCAACGTGATGTGGAGGGTGGGTTTGGGAACCTGGCCTGAATCCAGCAGCTGTTGCTGTGGACCACAGTGAGGATGTCCAGCTGACCTTTCTCAAAGTCAACACAAGCACCTGAGCAGGAGCTGTGCAGCTTGTGGAGCTGCAGGGACCAGGAGGGACCATTCCTCACAGCCAGGGAGGAGAGAGGAGAGGAGCAAAGAGCTCATCTACCTGGAGGTGACAGTGGCAGCAGGTCCAAACCCCTCAGCTCTAACCACCAGAAAAGGCTTTGCCTGAGTGACAAGACAGTTTCAACCAAACCCAAGAGCTCCCAGGATGAAAACTCTCATCTTGACCCTCCCAACATCTGTCTCAAAAGTGGCTTGGCTGCAAACAACTTCTACAGCTGATGCATAATTAAAAAGCCATTTTCATTCATTTCACAGGCAGTGCACAGATCTCTCAAATGTCCATTTGTTGCAGACTATCACCAATAGCCCATTAAACTTGGCCCTGGGCTGTACTTCTGCGTCTGCCTTTTGGTTAAGCACATGCCTTTCGTCTGTCAATAATTACAAGGAATTGAATCTTGGCTCTTTTATTCTGGGAACTGCCCTGCTGCTGGAAAAAAGCTAACAGAAACATACTAGTGCAGAGTTTTCAACATTGTGACACTGCTTGGCATGAGAGATAGCTCCTTGTGACAAGTTAAATGCTAATTTTTATTGAAGGTAACAGTAAAATGGGAAATTGGTCTCTGCACTTCACTTAGGCAAGAAATCAGGCAGAAATCTGCCAGCAATCGCTGTTTCAACATTATAAACTTCGCTTTGCAACATGCTGCTGGGCCAGAGAAAACCCTCTGATTATTAGAAATCCATGCAGATTGCTGACCACTGGGGAAAATATGTTATTTTCTCCCCCCCCATAGAGCCAAATACACATTTCTGTGTGGGGAGCTGAAGCAGTCATTAGCACAGCCACTGCCATGGGGCAGTGCAGAGAGCCTGGGCTGCTGAGCCAAGACTTTAATCCATCAGTGGCAATACCTTTGGCAGTAGGGATGAAGTTTAAAGGCACAGGCAGCACCAGGGAGTTTGGTGGCTGTGGCTGACACGAAGTCCTTGGGAATCAGTGACCATGGCTTGACCTGTGTGCTGGGGGATGTGGCTGCTCTCTGTGGGTGCTCAACAAACCCCCAGAATGCTCACCCAGATTCTGCCAGTCCAATGCCCAAACACTTATTTTACTTGGCATTTTGGTAATTTGCAATGAATATTCGTATCTCATCTGGCAGGTATCCAAATACATGGCTTAGAGAGTGGAGACAATAAACACAGGGTGCAAAGTATGGGGCTTCCTTTAATCAGCTTCTGGGTTGTTAGAAACATCTTTCAGGTTTTTCTTCATAGGCACCAGGAGTTAAAAACTTAAATTCTTCTATTTTAAGAAAAAGCCCTGAACCTCATGCAATCACTTGTCTCCAGGGAGACCATTTAAGAAAAACAAAATACTAAGAGATGAGGGGCGATTCAGAATAGTTAGAAGCAATGTATCTGCATTAGAAATATTGATTGGTTTTTTTGGAATTTAATTTTCTGCTCATCACTCCAAAGGCCTTAGGTACTGAAAGGTGCTCTATTACTCATTTTATCTATAAAGCTCTCCCCTTCAACACATCCTGTAAAAGCACTCAGGGTGTTGTACGGTAATTAAAAGGTGATATTAATATTTCCTGACATGCACTATAAAACATCTTCAATCAGCTTCCTGTAACTATCACACACATAGGAAAAGGAATATATATTAAGAAGAGAAAAAAAAAAAATTATTGAGAAGGTGATTCCTCTGACTTTCTGCTTGGGTGTCCTTTTTTTATTTTTCCAAAAAAAGAGTAAATCATCTTTGTTTTCCTGTCTGCTTTCCCAGTTAGAGGAAGACAGCTAAAATCCCCAGATGCTGATGTTTTTCAGGCTTGTTTCCCACTTGGAGCCTCATGGGCAAATTACTCTGTCATACAAAGATTTCCTGTAAGAAAATAGGGGAATTTATTCCTCAGAGTTCAGATTTCTCCAGCCTTTGTGCTGTCCCAGCCACTGGTATCAGAGACACCTGATTTGAAGTGCAGCAAAAATTTTTGGGCTTCTGTTGTGACATTTTTCAGTGTGGGCTGTAGGCAGGGTCACCTGGCAGATGTTTGCATCCCTTGTCCTTCCTGGAAGGGACAGAGAGATGTCTCCAAGGCAGTACTCTGTGCAAAGAACATTGTTATAAAACAAGGTCCCAAACTCAAACTGGCAAAACATCCATTCTTGTAAAAAGATTCTAGGGTTGTACAGTGCCACTGAAAGTGATTTTTTTTTCTTTCTGTGGGATTTGAATTTCTGCATTTACTTCAGGTTTCCTCTTGTCTTGTTGCCTCTTTGTTATTTTTCTCCCTACAAGGAGTTTGGTATCTGCAGCCTCCTCTGTCCTGGTCTCTTCCATGGGACCTGCATGTCATGTCTATCAGCAATTTGTAGGCAGAACGATGCCAAGATTAGAAAAAGAACTGAAAGACATATTATCTTAACAGATCCAGGAGAGGTTTGGGTACAAATGTGTGAAAACGTGGACCACACATAAATATACAGACCCCCCTGAGCTGATGTTTTTTCTCTGTAGTTCAGAACACAGTTAAGATCTCACTTTTATCAGCATGAAGTGGAACAGGGTGTTTAGAAAACATGGAATATAGTTCAGAGTATATTATACACATGGATGTTGTCTTGCTGGGCTAATTTTACCATCTAAAGCCAACCTTTCCTAATGCAGCACTGTGCTCCAACCAGCACCCATTAATTGCAGGAGAAGCTGGAGTTCGAAATTTAAATTCGGGGCATTTATTTAAGTGCTGAAACTGTTAGAGGATTTTTTACATACAGAGGTTCAAAAGAAGAGCCACAGGGATGGATGCTCACATCAGTTTGGTGTGATTCTGACAGTGGTTGGTGGAAAAATCTTCAGAGTTACGTGAGGGATCCAAGCAGAAGCTGCTGTGAGGTTATCTGCAGTCCCTCAACATTTCCTTGTATGTTGCACCTTCATTTCTAGCCATTAGAAACTGGCTCAAGCCCTAGAGAAGGATGCTGAGTAATCACAACATAATTTTCCCTCTTGGTATTTTTTTTGTCGCTCTCTGGATATATTTGGAAATATTCAGCCTCTTGTCTGATCCTGTTAAGCCCTGTGTGACTTCTTGTGGTGACGTGCATAAATTCACTGCACCTACATTGAATCCATGTTCCCTTCTATTGATTTTGGATTTGTTGCATTTCCACTGCACTGAATGTCACCTTGTTCTGTGGCAGTAGCATGGAGGACAGAGCACCTGCCCTGACCACTGGGAATTTCACAGATACCAGAGATACCCACCCAGGGCTCTCTCTAATCCTTCCAGTCTCTTTTATTCACCTGGGATTTTCAGCCATCCCTAGAACATTGTTTTCCTTTGAACATTGTCTTCCTTCCCATCACCCTTCCCCAAATCCCTCTTTCTTCCAGGCTTAGTGCTGTGCTTTGGGTTTGTGCTCTGCCATGATTCATGTGTCAAGCCCAACTCCACGCTCAGCAGTTCAGCAAAGCACTTAGGCCCATGGTAATCTTTAAACTCAGAACATGCTGAAGTGGTCCACTTAACAGAGATCAGATCATTCATGTGCTTAAAGATAAGCACTTGCTTAAGCACTTTGCTGAATTTGGGCCTAAACACACACATTAAATTCATCAGCTAGGACCCTTGACAAATTTTGCCACAAAGGTGCCTATCTCTCACCATGCACTATAAAGGGAGACTAGATGACAAGTTTAAACTAGATAGCTAATCTTTAGACAGCTAAAATGAGGTGAGAGGAATCCCACCCTCTGTACCTATCTATGGTGTCAGGCACTCATCTCTGTTGGGGGCCCTCCATTCTACTGAGAGGCAATTAATGAGAACCAAAATTGGGGATGGGCCCAAAAGGTGATGGGGAAGGAATTTCTGGGTCCCTGCCTCCAGGAGAGCAGCACCCAGGTGCAGCAGGTTGGAAAGTTAATGGTTTATTTCATTCTCAGACCTGAATTCTGCCCTGCAACAACAACAACTGGGCAGGTTTTAAAAGATCCCTTGTCAGAGATGAGATTTTGAAGTCTGTGTGCTTTGAAGTGAGCTACGTGGCTGTCCTGCTGAAAAATTCCCCAGGAAACCTTCAGCCTTGACCTAGTGGTTCAAAGTTACAGAGATTGAGCTGAAACGTGACTTTAATGTTATCTGGGCTTTTTGTTTCAGTTTTGATCATTAAACTTGGGGTTGCCACATAGTCAGGAGTGATATTGGGTTTCTGCCAGACCTGCCAATGGCACGAACACATGACCCATTACGTACACAGTAACCCAAGAGTGCTGTAAATGCTCATGTGCCTGCAGAGCTGCCATGTCCATAACGTGAAGTGCAAGCGAGAGCTGTCAGCTGCATACTAAAATGTCCCTGTGTGGAATAGCATGGCTTCACAGTGACCAAGGTTGGCACCTTGAGGCCCAGACTGAGGGTCTGGAGTAGCTGATGGAAATGTTATGTCCATATCCACCCTCTCTGGCTCTAGGATGATACATTTCTCACATGAAACTGCTGAATTGGTGTCTCCTTTATTTGTTTTTTTCCCCATGACATGAGATCAAAGGAAATAAAAAAAAAATCCAAACCCAAACCAAGACATGGTGTGTGTCTCCCAACCTGGCTTCTTTTGTTTTGATACCATTTGCCTTGGGAGATTTATTGTAGCCCAAGCCTTGATTACCAATTACTAATTTTGCCTAATTTTGCTCTTGACCATGAACACAAGAGGCTGATTCTGGTGTAAAGAAAAAGACATTTCTAAGATATTGCTGTTGTTCTGCTGGATTACTTTTTGAGCAATGACGTATCTTATTAAGCTTCCAATGATGTGGACAGTTCCTTTGTCTGGGGCTGCTCACCACTCACCTTCCAGCAGGACTGTGAATCCCTGGGCCCTACCAGGCACTCAAGCAAAGCCAAAGCTTTTCAGCCATGCTGAGAAGGGCCAAACCCCAATCTGTCTGACACAGGGACAGAGGAGGAGCCCTTCCTGCATGGCAGCTTCTGGGCTAGGCATGCCCTTTGTGCAAAGACTCTTTCACTGGAGTTCACCAAATTTTTTAGTCTCTCTTCCCCTTTCCTTTACTCATCCCCTCCTGTCCCTGTGGCTCTGTTCTTTGTATTCACTTCCCACATTTGTCCTCCAAACCAGGAGGCTCTAAACAAAATCAGACTCCAAACAGGAGCCTTTTTTCTGTGAGCAACAGTGGCATCCCAAATCTAGAGAGGATGCTCTTCACCCTGCAAGTCCTGGGCAGCAAGACCTCCCCACATCCGTGGCTGGTTACCCCCACAGAACACAACACCACCCTCAGCTTGGATCTGAGATAGCATTTTGACCTCCAGGAGATGCTGCTGTTCTTATGTGATACTCAGTGCTCCCCAGCTAAATGTCACTAATAGTAATGGCAATCCTTGGAGTGGAAAGGCTTGGGGTTTCCACCATGCAGTGGTTCATTTAAAAATAAAAATGAATCAGAAACTCACACTTTTTGAAGCCAAGAACATTATGTTGGCACTGGCGCCTCAGAAGGGAATTAGGAAAGTCTCTCCTGGGCTGGAGTGCTTCCTGGCTGATCTGCAGGATTCCTGTGTGTTCCCCACTGGGACCTGCCCCAGACACAAGCAGGGTAATTTGACAGTGGAGGATTGGATCACTCAGTCTGTGCCCTAGGAAAGAAAAGTTTGTGTCCTCACAATGTGTTTGAGCAGCACAGTCTGGGCAACACATCGAGGCATTAAGCTGTGCAAGAAATGGAATGCCATAATTACTCAGATTTGGGGTAAAAAAAAATTGAAATCAGCTAGGGAAAAGTTACCCCCTCTCCTCCCCCCACCATAAAGCATGTCATTTCTTAACTGTGCCTCTGAAGTGTTAGTTTGCTTTTGGCATTTTTCCCCTTTATCTAAACCCCTCAAATAAGCCATAATGACAGCATGAGTTGCATGTTACTTCGTGTACTGCCTTGCAAAGCACTGGAATTCCTTAGGTGTCTTAAATTATGGGCTTCTTTAGGACAAATGACTTATATTCTCCCTGATATTTACCAATATGCTGCAAACAGGACAAATATTGGGTAGAGTTCATATAATTATTGCACAGACATTTGTTAGACTCTGCACAGTTAAAGTCTCATGTGTTTTATTGAAAATAGATCTGACAGTCTAATGAACTCTCATGTGGGACAAATACAATACAATGAGAATACTTGTATATCTGTATGCCACAACGAGAAATTCTAACTCTATAAATCTCTACCAAAGCTTCACCACTAATTCAACCTCCTTCATTCCCCTGAAATAATTTTTGATAACAAATTCTAAAAATTGCCTTTAATTTTTCTAGCTGGATCCTTTTTCTTAGTCTCATGGACAAGTCTAAAAAACCCTTTTTGTCAACATACTTTCATTGTGTCACTGGCTAGAATTTATTAGAAATAATACCAGAAAATCTAATCTCAGTCATCTTTTCTTCCTGGGAAAAAGCAAAAGACCTGAAGAGTTTCAGTTAAACAAGTACTGTTATGGGGTTGATTGTCTCCTGGCCTGTAATAGGTTTTGTCATTTAAACTTCTGGAAACTGGGAAAGCAGGAATATTTCTCTGCTGCAACAGAAATTTATATCTACTTTGCACATGTCTAAATGAGCACAGGATGGACACAGTGGTGGGAATCTGGACTGTGGATCTTGCACAGTCTGGACCACTAAGCTTTTTCACTGATTCCCAGAGTGAGGAATGATTGCTCTGACATTTTCCCCCTCCTTTCAGTACTGAAATTCTTATGAGAAATCCAAAGCTGCTATTTTTGGCAGGCATGAACAGTATGATTTTTGGTACCTTACTTAAAAATGTAATCTATTTTCTTTTAATTGCCACAACAGCTTCATGGTCCTCAGCACTATTAAAATGTTTCAGGCATTAAAAAATAAGTCTGTAAAATAAAGAAGACGGCATTATCAAAATGCATAATCACACAGAATACTGAATCCTAAGAGATCATACACTTAACACTTTCACTGAAACAAAGCCAGATTCTGCTCTCACTTGAACTACATCAAATTTAGACCAGTGGACATGAGAAGTACCCCAAACCTGGGTTTTTATGCAGATGCAAATAAGTCATAATATGTGAGTGATCTTTGCAAATGTACGTACTACTTCTTGACCTCTTCTTTTTGACTTTGTTCCTAATCCAGCAACATTGAGCATGACTTTAACTGTATGAAGTTGCCAGGTCTAAGAACTTAGGTCATGAAAAGTTCTGTTGTTTTATTCTGGATCTGTCTTTATTTCAAATAAAAGAAACCAATGGGACTTAAGCACATTATTTGAATGGAAGCAATTGCTTATGCACTGTGCTGTGCTGATTTGGGCTAAATGGGAATCCCAGGAACTTGTCATTTGTGGATATTGGCATTTTCTGAGGTATTTGTAGGTGAACTTTTATTAACAGCTCTGTCCTTCAGTAGAGGTTAATAAATCACTGTTGAATTTGCAGGCACTCTCAGAATAGATAGGAAGCCAATTCCTCTGAAAGATTACTCCTCTATTTGTTTAGCCACTGGCTCTTTGCTTGTAACCGATAGGTTTAAGAGCTGGGAATGCTGCATTTCCCTGTATGCTTTAGTTGACTTGTTAGAGATGTTTGTGCTTGATAAACGAGAGGATGATGAGGGGCTGGCTAAATGCAACAGGTTTGGTTTTTTTTTTATCTGTAAAGGTTAGAGATGGGAATTCCTCAAGCAGGCAAAGCCACTGGCTTCTGGCAATAAGTAACTGTTTTGTCTTGGATGCAACCTGAGCTCGTTAGAGCTCTCTCTTCCTTTCACACATGCACACACACCCTCTTGGGTCTGCTCCAGACCCGCGTGATGGCTCAGGGGGAGCCAAACTGCTGCTTCTCTTCACTTGGCTTGCAAGTCTCAAAATGTGTAAAATGCACGTGTGTACCAGTGAACCCCCAGCTGCTGGAAAACACACTCGATTGAACTGGGAAAATTGCAAGTGGAAATGTGCTAAATGTGCAAGAAGTGGAAAGCATGGGGAGAGTGGGGGAGCCTGTCTGAGATAGCCACTGTAGTGTAAAAAAGGTCAAAATGGACCAGGGAAATTCAGGGGCCAGATTCGTGTTCATGTTGGGCAAACACATGGGAAATTGCATTTGGTTTGCTGCAGCAGTAAAGAGAGAATAGGTGTTAGAACAGGGCACAAATATCTGTGTGCACTTGGCTCTTCTGTCCTGACTGACTGGGGCTCATCTGTGGGTACCCAAATATATTGTATGGACAAATTATTACAAAGAGTATTCTGGTTTTTTTTGTGGAAGTCTGTAGCAAAGTTCACATCTCATTTCAGTTTTAAAATCCCATTGCAAATGCTGAGATTCTAGGCAACATTTCTATGCTCTGTCCTTGCAGATTTATATTTATGGTATCCATTAGCCAAGGTGTCCCATAGGCATTCAAATTGGACTGGCTGATACCCAGGGGTGCCATCCAGCCTCAGCTGCTCTCTGATTCTATGGTCTCTCTCTCTTGGACATTGTTGTAGTGTGAGATGGTTTGAATTTGCAAACTGACTTCAGTTTGGCTTTTTTGCCTTGCATAGAGGTTATTTTTCAGAAGTGCCTAATCTAAAAATAATGATATGAATGTAATGATTAGAAGTGGGTCAAAGAAGCTGGGATGTGAATTGTACCATGGGAGTGTTTGGAGCTTGCACATGAGCTGGTAGCTCCCCAAAGGTTCTTTGAATAAACAGACAAAATGGTTGAAGGTTTGGCAATCGAAGTGGCCAGTGATCAAAAGTTACCCTGTCTCATTATTGGTGGAAAGGAACAGCTTGAATGATGCTGGGCTGCTTCCATTGTAATCTGTCTTAATGAAGAGTAAATGCGCAGTGTGAAAAATGAAATAAACCAGCTTCTTTTCCCTTAGGCTTATACAACAAGGATTATTTCCCTGTGGAAAGCAGATGTTTAATTGCCCAAGACCAGAAGCAGGATAACACATGGCTGCTGTGCCTGTTACAGCTGCGTGTGCTGCATGCTCAAGCTGCTGTGTCACAGCTACAGCTGCAGACTGGCTCTGTTCACAAGGTAACTGTGAGTGCTGTCATTCTGTCTAAAAATCAGACTCAACTGGTACAGTGGGGGAACAGGGAAGGGAGTGCAATTCTTGCCATTTTTATTAATATCTGCATAGAAAGACTGGAAGGAAGCCTGGTGTGGAGCCAAAGGTTCCTTCTGCATAGTACAATTCAATGACCTCAGTGCATGATGCAGAGAAATTTTTTGAAACCTCTCTCCAATCCCACTGTTGCTCCATGATTCTTTGGTTGTTCTGCCTGGAGGCTGGGGCTCTGCACCCAGCCCAGGGTGCATTTCAACTCACTGAAACTCTTCCAGCAGGAACTTCCCTCGGGATTGCAGGACCATGGGGCAGCGCTGCCAAACTCACGAGGTTCCAGCAGAGGAAGGAGAGGGTCCCTCTTTGAGATGAGTAATGTGGTCAGGTCTCAGGAAATCCTGCATTGGTTAGAACTGGTTTAGCAGTTTGAGTTGGGCTGATCTGGCAGCTGAGCTCAACCCCTGCTGCTCTTGTTTGCAATGGGCAATGGCAGATAGAGCCAGCGCTTCCCCAGGCAGGACTCCCATGCCAAATATATTCCCCCTTTATTTCTTCTGTGTCTCTCAGGGCAGAGAAGGGAGGAGAAGTCACTTCACTCTCTGTGCAGTTGGCAATGACATTACAAGAAGCTCAGGGACATTTTGGCACCCTATGTGACTCCTGCAGGGACCAAGCCAGTCAAGATTAACACCTGTTTCCAACAAACATGTTCTTAACTAGCAACTTCCTTCCACAAGGAGAACTTTATTTTTTTAGTCTCTCTTTTTATTTTGTTTCTAGCAACACACAGTTTTGTTGACAGCAGAGCCCTGTGTGCTGCATGAAGTACAAGTGATGCTTCCCCTCAGACACTCCTTCAAGGTGAAACACTCAGGACACTTGGGATGTCATTGGGACACAAGGTTCATGAAATGGGAAATCTGGACTTCAGATACAACATACAAAGAACTTCCCCAAACCTTCAATTTAGAAAAAAAAATTAATAATAATAAAAAAATCTGTTTGAACCAGTTTGAGAAATAAGCTGACTATTTTTATTTGAAAATTGTGTCCAGCTTGCTTGGGTCAGAAACCTGGTAAAGCCTCCAAAAAGGAGAAAAGGTGCAGGAACAGGAAAAAAAAATCCAAAAAACCCACCAGGCTGAGAGTCAAAAATGAAGAAAAATATCTAATATTCACTTATTTCTGGTTGCAGAGCTTATTTTTATTAATGCACAGTCCCATTAGCTGGTTGCCATGATACAGGGCAGTTGAGAGGAGGTGCAGAGTAAGGAGCTGAATAGAACTCAAAGTACTCCAGGGAGATGTAAGCTTTTCATGGTTTTTCAACATCTGACCTCCTGAAGTCTCTCTCTGTGTTGCCTTTGATGGATGGACCTGAAACTCCCTGCAGAAGTGAGATGTAATTGGCATTGATAACTGCCCTCCCAAGTCCCCTGGGGTTAATAGTGACAATTAATAGTGGGATTAATACAAATGGCACCAAGCCTGAGAGCACAGTGAGTGCTATAAGGAGTGTCTGCTTCTGCAGGAACTTGGCAGGGTGGTGATGGGAAGGAAGTGGTGATGGGAAGGGAGGAATATCTCCAGGAGATAATGGAAGCTCTGCCCTGCCATGCTTTAATGACAGGCACATTTTTCCTGAAACAATAGGGTGCTTTGGCTGGCATCCTTCTGGATTTACTCCTGTGTTTTCAATCCTCAGGTGGCATTAATGGAAAGGAAGGCAGCTCCTTCTGGCTTGCCATTAAAGCCTGCTGTTTCTCTGTAGGAGAGTATCTGGCCATGTGCTTGGAAAATTCATCAAAGCTACCATGTACACTGATAGCTGGAAATAAAGGAAATAGCAAAGAAGGAAGTTTCAGAAATAATGGGGGTTGACACCTCACTTCCTCAGCGTCTTTCTGCTCCCTCCCAAGGTCACTGCTTGTGCCAGCTCAACATCTTCACCATACCCTTTAAGCTCTAGAGTAAGCTCATCATCTCACATCACTCACATCTTTCCCACCCTTCCATGAGGGAGTTTTCTGCCATTCAAAGCAATTCACTGCAGCCCTTCTTAGACACAAACCCCTTGGTGCTTCTCAAGCATTCCAAATGTGGAATAGAGACAAAAAAGCGTTGCAGAGGTCCTATCTCACAACAAATAAAGATGGGATTACAGAGAAAACAAGAACCTCACAGCAGAGCTACCCATGTCAGCAAGCCCATGTCTTGCTGTGAGCCAAGCTGAGTGAGATTAAGGGAGTTTGCAGTCACTTTGGAGGACTAGGCCACCCATGGCTTTCTTGAATTCTCTTTGTGTCCCCAGTTTTTTTCTTTTCTAGGCTGAAAAGCCCAGTTGCACTTGAGCATTCCTCTCCTCAGATTTAGAAAATGTACTTTTACAGTTCTATTCCATATTTACTCATCCTCTGTGAGTGTTTGGGAAGAGAATCTTAAAGGCCGCCTCTCAGATATATTCTACCACCTGACAGCAATAAATAAAACCATGGAAACACCTTGATGGTAAAGGCCAGGGGCTATGTCTTCAACAAGAAAGGGATTTTCTGTTGCTGTTTCATCCCTGTCCCTCTGCAGCCCCGTCTCCTCCTGCTCCAGCCGCAGTTGGAAGCCTTGCAGGACTTGCCTTTCCCCTACCAGTGCAATCCTGCTCTCAATGAAATCAGGACACAGAAATCCTCCTCTGAACGTGGCCTCTCCTTTCAGCTTCTCCCTGGCGTGCACACTTGCAAATGGCTCAATTTCCTGCTGGCTCAGTGTAAATTTTTCAGCGTAGGGATTTCTGTCTGGTGTTGCTTTGCAGCATGAAGCTGACAGGGGTTTATGGCTCAGAAGGGACAGAAACTCTGCCAGGTTAAACTTCAGATGTATGATCCCACCACGTGTCAATCAAATTCACTCTGCAGACGGAATTATTCTTCATTTTCTCCCACTGATGACAATGGTTGCTCCCCATGGAGTGAGCACTGAGGCGCCTCAAATGCTCCAGCCCCCTATGCACAGAAAGAACAAAAATTTCTGCTATCAGTGGAGCAGGCAAGGGTAGTGCAAGGAAATTTTGCTGACAAATGCAACTCACTGTGCAATTAACTGGTATAGCCTGACACCCTGTATTCATTTGCATATGTTTAAATGAATTAGACAAGTCCTAGTGCTGAAGTTGGCCCCCAGACGTTTGTGCTTATACAAACACACCCAGCTTTGCTATAAAGGTCATAACTTTCAGCAGAGAGTTTTGTCTCTTTTCATTTGATTACACCTATCTCTTCCTATATTGTTTTACATTATTTATAGAATATACCTCAATCCTAAGATATTTCCAAATGAAACATAAAATCAAACATTGTCTTACATATTTTAAAACACACAAGCTCCATTACTGTTTTATAATTGCTAATTAACAGATAAATGTTTCATACTCCCACATTTTTTATCCTCCAGATACAGCAAAACAAACTGATTAACAGAGGAAACCTGAGGACTGTAATATCTGTTTTATGATAAGAGCATTTAGTAACTTAATCTCTACTATAGTCAGCTCTCAAAGACTGTACTGGTGGTTATGTGATACACAATAATGAACCAGTACAGAGGTACATTTGTGCTGTTCTCTGGTTAGAGTGGGAGCTGAGATTTAGACTGTTGTTTTTTTTTTTCCCTTGGGCTTGCTACTAATTTAAATGACTTGTCTATGGCTGTAGAATGATATCAACCATATTATAGGTCTTATGCTGTGAAATGGAGAAAATGCATAAAACCCTCTCAGTTGTGCACCCTTGTGTATCCTTGTATGGGGACACCATGGTTGTTAGACTGACACAGCAACTTAATGCAAATGTCTGGTATAAAAAATAATGATAATGAGCAGTAGCACAGGATGGCAAATAATCATCTTCAGGTGACAAATGCAGGAAAGCTGAGAAGTACCAGAGGGTAGAGGGACTTCTCCAGTTGCTCCTTAGGACTAATTGCCTAATAAAGCCAGGATGTGATTGTATGATACTGAGTCATAGATTCAGTGTGAGACGCTGTGCTATATTAGAAGATGAAGTAAAAAGGTATTTTGAGTCTCTCTGGCTGGAAGTAAATGTCTTATCTAAAAAACCACATACATTATGGTTTCGGATATCTGCATTTTTCCAGCCTAATTCTTGATTATTGCAGAGGAGGTATTTGTTTAGCATGGGACTCTTCCCAAAGCATCACCATTTAAATTCTCCAGCTTGCAGCAACACACTTTCTATTTTGGCAAGATGAATCTTCTGGTATCTGCATACCTCTCCTGTTCCTTCCTTCCTGTAATTAGGGGTAAATCTGCTCCAGGACCTGTTCTTTTGTAGAAGACACCATTTTTAGAGCAATACATCATTGGCAAGTCATGACACTAACAGATCCTTGGAAAGGGCTGCCTCTCTAAAGAGATATAGTATCACCTTGATCCCTGCTAGACACTGCTCAGTAAAGAGCTCCATCAGTTGGTGAAAAAGCAGGAATAATCTCATTTTGGCTACAAGGATATAGGAGGAACCTGCTTTTCCATTAAATAGCCTCAACAAAGTATCTCTTTTTTACCTTGTCCTACTTCCTCTCAGCATTCCCATAACCTTATTTTGATTTTAGGGATTCAAACTGAGCTGGATGGATAAATAATGTTGAGGTTTTTTTCTTCTTTTTTTTTTTTTTCACTTCCCTTGCCTCTGCTTTCCATGGACATTGGTCTGATAGTTTTGTATTGACAAACACAGAACAGAAACATCAGAAGGAGTTGTGTATTTGTGCCTCCTTTCATGGGACTGGGGAATTGCTGGTGTTTACATGCCATAGCTCTTTTTCTCAGTCCAAGCACTTGCCCATAAAGAAGTTTGTGAATTAGTGATTGATCTCAGCCTTGTTAAACTCAGTGGTGTCAGAACTTGCTGGTCCACAGACCAGTCTGGTCCCCAGAGCTTATGTTTCTTTATTCAAGATGAAGATCAGCTGGTTGAGGTGCTGAAAATGAACCACATGACAAAATGTACCGATTTATCAGCACAACAGAGAATATTTCCCAGGAGCCAGAAGGCATTAAAAATATTCAAAATAAGACTGAAGAAACTAGTATAAATAAATGTGAACAGAGCCACAGGTCTGTTCATCAGGTAACAGCATTTTTTGGAGGCAATTCAGAATAGCTAAATGTCCATCCTCAGAGGGGGTTACTTGAGGAGCTCAGTCTGAGAGACAAAATTAGATGTCCAAAGCTAGAGACTATGAATGCTGCCAACTTCTTGACAAACTTGGCCTTATCTTTAGTTACCCAGTACCCTCTTGAGGAAGTGGATGCTGGAAAGTGAAACCCTTCTCCCTGTTACGATGATATTTCCCCTTCTTACTGGTACCCGGAAGGAAACCTGGTGGATTTACACTTTGGTTGTAGTGTCAGATGATTCACTGGGTGATGTCCCCTCTGGTCCTGCCATGTGCCTTGCTGCTCCATGAGCTGCACTGCCCTGCTCTCCATGCATCCATGCATCCATCCATGCATCCATGCATCCATCCATCCATCCATCCATCCATCCATCCATCCATCCACCCACACCCCTGGCTTGTTGCACTGTTCTCAGCTGAGCTCAGAGCAGCTCAGAAGCAGCACTCAGAGCTGGGATTTCCTCTGTGTCAGCACACAGAGGGGCTCTCCGCTGACTCACTGGACTGCTCCCAAAAATAGCAGGTTCAGAATAGAAACCTTCGTGCCCTTTCTGTCCTGGAGAACAATGTCTCACACATTTTTTCCTCCCTAAGAATGAAATAAATCCCCTTTGTGCTTCCAGCTTGGCAGGGTTAAGCTGGAAGGGTTTGGTCCAGTGCTCACAGCACCTGACTGTGCTCTCAAGGAGAGGAGTTAATCACTGGGACTGTTATTTACTTAATTCTCAGCAGAGAAATTATTTGTTTCATTTTCATCAAGGCTTTCTGGTTTTTGTCTGGGGAGATGGAGACTTAAAATGGAAAGAGATTCAAGCAAACACCTCTCTTCACAGCCTGGGTTTTTTATCTTTTTGCAGGGCAGAAACCAAACAGAACCATCAATGAATCCAACAGGAAGGACAAGGAATATTAATGAAGTGTAGGATCCTTCAAACAACTGAAGTGCCCAAGAGTTTTTGGAGTATTTGCTTATTTTCTGTTATTATTTAAAAAATGCCTAAACATCTGCCAAGCCCATCTGAGAAAGAGCAAAACCCTTCTATGTATGACTGTGTGTGAGTGCTTCACAAACCCAGTAGCCAAATCTCTGGGGGTTCAGCTGCTGGTGGTCTCTGTACAGCTCAGTTCTGTTGGGCTGCAAGGGAATCCTCAGGGAGCAGCACTGGCAGTGGGACCCCAACCTGTCAGCCCTCTGCTCCTGGCACCCATCACCAGAACAGCCTGGCTCCTCTGCCAGCTGGCAGCATCCCGATTTTGGGAACTGATCTGCTGGATTTTAGTCACTTACTGTCTGCAATGGCCTTACCCTTTATCCCAGCTCTGCATCTGAAGACAGGCTGGGCTGCTGGGCTAAGCCATGCACTCTCCAAGTGCTGGGGAGGCAGCCTGATAATTTCAGAGGTAATTTTCACAGGTTCAGATAATTTTCAGAGCTCCATGTCTTCAGTTATTCTGAAAATCCAGGTCTAGCAATCGCATGTGGGAACACTTCCAGGGAGCCAGGCTGTCTCCTTGGAGGAGGTTGTGACTACCAAGAAATAGTGGAAACCTTGATCCAACAAGAAGTAATCACAAACCCTGGAAGAAGGCATTTAAATATACAACTTCCTGAAAAGTAGGAGAGGTGAGATTCAACCGGTTCTGCTTTTTAGAGAGAAAACCCCAAGTCATCTTCTCTAAAGTATGTGTTGAGCTTTTGAAAATCTTCTTCCCCCTCCTCCCTGCCCGTCTCTACAATAAGTACAATTGTTAGACAAGGCAGGTCTTTGTGCTCCAAATTTAATACATAGTTTTTGACCCATGGAGTGATAAGCTGGAAAATAAATGGCTGGATTTTCCCCAGTGTTGAAGAACTCCTTTCAGACTGACTTGGGAACTTGCCTATTCTCGTCTGCCCACCTGGCTTTCACTTTGATATCCCTAACATTATCATAACTTTTATTGTGTTTTCATGTCAGTCAAGCCTTCTTCACTAAATTACTTTCATTTATACATCCTCTCTTGCTATTTGGTCTCATCATCATCTAAGATTTAAGGTGAAAAAGTTTCTTCTATTTGACAGGGTGGGAGGTGGAAATTACTATGTGAACGGTAAACTACAGGTTACATAAATAATATGTCATTGTATATCACCCCGTGGAGCCTTAAATCAATTCATTAGTTTGTATAAAGCCTTTGTCTGCTTTTTAACTGCATCATACCCAAGCTGATTGCACATTTGCTCTGAGTTTGGGTTTTTTTTCTTTCTTTATGTCGTCAGCTTTCAGGATTCTTATATAGTTATGCTGATTGTGTTTCTAAAGATTGTTTTTCTTTCTTGAGAGGCTTGGTTTATGTTTTTTCCTCTGCTTCTCGACACATCCCTAGCCCGAGGCAAAAGTGTGCATTTTGTTAATGAAAGGTAGACACAGGAATATTCTTCCCTGTGCATGGAGGGAGAGGCAGGCTGAGATACGCTGCGTTGCTGAGAGAGGTACTGGACAGCAGCTGGTTGATCCAGAGTCAGCCATTCACTTGCATCTGTAGTCTGGACTGTACTGCACAGATAATTTATCCTAACACCAAGAGTCTCCTACCCTTTTCATAGGCAAAATTTTCTCTTACAGGCATGCCAGAAGAGATTGCTTTTTGGTTGAAATTGAGATTATGGTAACCCAGGAGAGCCTTGTTTTGGAAGAGGACAGAGTTAGTTGAGTAACATTTTTTACAGTCTTTAGTGAAAATCTTAAGAAGATATTAGTTTGTAGAAATAAGAAAGAGAGAAACAACATTTTATTACATTGTCAGTAACTGCCCATGCTGAAAACTGGTCTAGCCTGACTGCAAAGCAAAAACAGACATTGCTTTGATACAATGATCGATTTTATTATTCCAGCTGAGATTTTTCTCTTTCATTTTTCTGCAGATCGCCTCTGCTCAGTAAGGAACTGTGAAAAAGTCCTTTACAATGCAGACTTGATGTACAACAATATTAAGCAAGAAAATATTCCAACAGTCATGAAACAGCCATCAAAAGTACTGCTCCTTTTTTCAATCCCTGCAAGAAATCAAAACCTTTCAAGCAGAGCCAGATTTTAACGAAGGGTGGCTGTTTAAAGCAGAGTTGCCAAAAGCCTTGGCTGTGCCTGGACTTTTATTTTAAGTATTTGTACCATTAAATATTAATATAGGTCAAATAACTGATCCCCCTGAGCAGATGAAATCTGCACAGTGAAAACAAACACACTGTAAAACATGAGCCAACGTTACCCTTAATGTTACTGCATAAATATGCAAATACAGACCCCGATTTCCCTGAACAAGTTTTCTTACTGACGTTCTGGGAGAATGAGAAGGAAAATATAAAAATTAAATAATAGTCACAGCCTTGAAACTTTTAAGAGCTGATCCAAGGCTCATTGGCTCAAGGGAGCTTTGCCTCTACTACTTTAAAGTGCTGCAGTGCTGCAGAACCTGAAGCACACCCAGGGAAATCACAACGTGGTGCCACACAGACAAGGCAATGTCACATTTGACAGCAGATATGTCCTTAAGGACATATTGCTACAGGAATGAAAAAGAAAAATTTGGAGCAGTTCTGCTCATTTTTTTTATTGGCATTCTCCTGCATAGTTTTACTCCAGGCTCCCAATTTCTGCAGCAGTCCTGTCTGCAGCTCAGCCCAGCCAGGCAGCCTCTGGAGCCAGGAATTGGGGGTTTGCACCTTGGACAACTGGTGGTGAGAGATATGGGGGATCCTACTAGAATGTGGGAGATGTCCTTGTTCTGGGACCTTGGTGAGGTCCAGGCATGATGAACTCTTTGTCCAGCTCACAGTCAGCATTTTGAGGAATATTGATGAGGAGCATGCAATGAAATTGAAAAGGAGGAGAAGTACACAGCAAGGATGGAAACTGAGAGTTCACTGAAATGATCAGTTTGTGTAGAGCCTCAAACAACATTCTGGAGAGGCAGCCATGGGAAGCCTTCACTCTTGATCCTTTTCTCCTTTGTCCCAGTCTTCCCAGCTGGCGAAGCTGAAGCTGGGTTGGTGCATTCAGGGTCACCCTGTGTGCTGGAGGCCTGGCTGCTCTGGGATGTGTCAGCACTTGGAAGTGCTTTGAGTTTGAATTTGATATGGTAAAAACTTAAAGAAGCTGTGAAAAATATCACAGATCCTTGTTATTCCTCAGGAATAACTTTATTAAAATGATGGCACTGACATTGAAAAGCTGTACCTTAAAAATGATGAGTGAAGGTACAAGGGCACTTAAATAATAGTTTAAATTATGCTTAATTCAATGATTTAAGGTTTTCTTTAAAAGAAGTGTGAATACTATTTAATCCCATGCTTCCAGCAGCTGAAGAGTTAAGAATAATCCTGATACTGTGAAACTTGGAAACTTACACATGGGGAAATATGGATTCCTATAGCCAGAATACTGTGGTAACACACACATCAGTGAACGTAAAAGTCCAGTTTTAAATCTTACAAGTGAACAGCCTAGGCTGCATTTCACCTTTTTTTTTTTTGCTGCCATCGTATTTGGGAGCAAATAATTGAGAATGACATATGTGTACTGCAAAGGAGTAGAATCTAGATTTTCAGCAGTTGTGAAATGTTCCCACTTTGTAAATAAAATCAATTCAGCTTTCTCAAAATCTGAAGAGAAATATTCCAAATTTTTAGTAAAAACATTTACATAAATACATTGGATTAGAAAGTAAGCTCTGAAAAAATCCAGGTATTCAAGAAAATCTCATCTGATAGAAATTTTCCATGTAATTTGATTTTTTTTTGATACAATCTTTTCACCTTGTTGAAATCTTTATTTAAGGAAACGCTTCTCATTCCTTGGATTTTGATTAAAATTTTTAATCATGTTTTTCTACTGATGTGCACCATTCTGGAGGCTGCTTCTTAAAATCCAACCCAGAATGTTCACATTAGAGTGCTGATGTGAATGAGACAAAGCAAGCCTGGCTTCAGCCCAAGTGCTCAGCCCTTCCAAAGCACACTGATTGGAGTCATAACCATCCAGCTAAATGGAAGCTGGTAATTAAAAATATGCAAAAGGGTTTGGAAATAATGTGAATCTCTCTGAATGTGGATTTTGAATATGGGTGTCTCTCACATGGGTAAAGTGGATAATTGCCTGCCTATCCTGCCTCTATTCATTGCGAATAATTGAGTTGTTGTCAAACACTTCTAACACTGCCTATCACAATAAATATGAGAAGACAGAGGGGCTCTTTGAATAATCTCATTTTTTTGTGGCTGAGGAAGCTGTTCCTTTTGTACTTGCCTGGGGAATGGCATAGCAACAGGAAATGAGAACGACAGAAAGAATGGAGAAAGCATTGCAGACTTTGCTGTATTTTTTAATTTTGTATCTCTACGTTGCATCTAAGACTCCAGCCCCACACCTGTGTTTCTCCAAGGACTTCCTTTGTGCAAAACCCCATGGCTTGGAGTGGGATGGGAACTTGACCATAGCAGCAGTGGGATGAGTTGGGTGGGTGGGGACAGTGGGGACCAGGGATGTCAGACATCCAAGGGGAGCTTAGCACAGGGCCCCAGCCAAGGCAACTGTGGGAGCCTGCCTGAGTAGTGGAGCATGTGTGGGTGAGGAATGAATGGACCTGCACAGCTCTCTCAGGCTGCACCATGTCACCAGTGTCACCAAAGCCTTTCGAAGGGCACAGCACACCTGCCTGAATGTGACAAATCAGCCTGACTGATGGAGGGGGTGTCACTACCTCCAGGCAAGCTCAGGTGCTGCTCTGGTCCTTGGGTCCTGCAGAAGGACTCAGGTGACACTTTTCATCACTGTGGCTCCAGCCATGGCGCTTCCCTTAGAGCCCCCCACAGCTCCTCAGCAGACTGTCCCCAAACACCTCCATCTGCACACCCTTCCACCACCCTGCTCCTCCAGCAGCCTTTCCTAAGCCCTGTTTCCCACGCTGTCACAGCTCTCCATATGCCACTGCAATTCCCTCTTCCCCGTATTTTCATCCTTCCCTTCCTACAGCAGACATGCCCTGCTAGTTTCAGCAAGCCCCTTGCAGTTTCCACTCTGCTGCTGCTTTGGGGGTTATTGTGTTTTATATCCTTGGACTTCTGCACAGAGATATGCAGAGGATATGAGCTTGGTGGCTGGAGCACTGAAAAGGTGAGAGTGGTGCTTCAAAAGATTTGACAGATGGATTTTTTCACCTCTATTTCAGGCTCACTAACACACAGTGTGGAAGAGACAAGCCCTTGTCTCAAAACAGCTGCAGCAGGTAGTGCCTGCTTCTTTCTGCCTGCTCCTCAAAGGAACACTGACCTGCATCCTTCCTCTTTCTTACCTCACTTTTGCATTTCAGTTTTGCTCTGGGTGTGTGCTCTCCAGTCTCTTCCATATGGTTTCTAAAACGATAATGCAGGCTGAGCTAGAGGAACAGCCCCAGAAAGAATCAGTCTCACATCTCCATCCTCAGATTTTCCTGAGGATCAAGATCCTGCCTGGGGTATTTCTGGTCACACGGTGATGAGTTTCTCAAAAATTCCCTTTCACCATTAGGGCCTTGACATTTTTGCTGTCACCTTTAATGTAAGGCAGAGGTTAACCCAGAGATGCTGCAGCAGAAAGCTTTGCACATTGCAGCAATCAGAACAAACCTTTGATATCTGAGGGCTGATCCAACTGCTCCCTTCCCAGGGCTCTTGCCATCACACAAGCTTTTGCCACAGTAATGATGCAGCAGTCTGAGAGCCCAGAGATGGTTTTGCCTGTGCAGCATTGTTCTTGTAGTGAATGAGATGCACTCGGGACCTATTACAGTCCCTGGCAATTAGACAGAGTGCAGCATCTCCAAAATGCCACTGTCCAGGCAAATTCATTAATCCTGTGCCCCTGGGACAAGGATTGTTCCTGACCTAGCTGAATATGCTGGCAGTCCTGGGCTGCTGGGAGAGGAGAGGGGGCTGAGGCCACCTTTCACCTGGGCAGCTCCGTTCCTGGGAGCCAAATGGCTTCAAGAGGACACACATCAGGTGTGTGGCACTGTCATCCCTGGAGTTCAACCAAAGCCTGGCTGAAGGCAACAGGCCACAACATCTCTTTCCATACCTTAATTGTTGGGGTGTTTTAATAAATTCCTGCAGGGACACGTGCCGCATAAAATGTGTAAGTCAAACAAACCAGAAAGCAGATCAGCTTTGCACTGTCATTTATACTGGAAGAGCAGGCATGGTAAATCCCTTTTTCCACAAATCCCCTTGCAGTAAATCAGTTTTGGAGCAATGCAGCTGGTTGTCAGGTGCTTTGCTGGTGCTGTTCTCTCAATGACTCTCTGTGCTAAGGGATGTTCTTGAAAGTTATGCTAAAATAGACCAGGCAGTTTTGGAAAAGAGAGGTGTGTATACAAATAGCTGAAGTGAATGAGTTCATTCTATGTACCAGGGAAATGCACAGTGGGAAAAGAGTGGCCAAAATTATAGGCCAGGTATTTTCAAAATGTTCTTGGCTGGCTTCACAAGCAGGTGTAAATCTGCTGGATGCATTAAAAGCCAGTGCAATTCAGATGGAAAGTGAGAGCCTTTGAGGAGTTCTGGAGGAGAGCCTGACTCCTGCTCATTAAAATAGCTGTACCTGGGAGCTTGTTGGCTCTGCAGGAGAACTGGCAGTGCTTCCTGCAGGGAAAGGTGGGCACCACCTTCTGAAAGCAGGTGTAAAGCTCAGAGCACCCCCCAGACATGAACGAGGCATCCTGGGCACTGGCAGTGATCAGCATCATGGAGTAAAGGACCCTGAGGAAAGCATGACACAGAGGTGATGAGAAACTTGGGCAGCTCACTGTTGTCAAAACACCTTTCACTGGTTCTGTTCTAAGGAAAAACCCATTGTGGCTGCTGAGCTGGGAGGCCCCATCCCTTTCCACAGCCCTCACTCCTGTTTCTCAAGACTTCTCACCTGGGAAAGCAGAGTCCCAGGATTTTATCCTGGCTACAAATGATGTGGGAACATTATCAGTCGCTGTTAATACTTTTTAGGGTGAAATACCTTGGTTTCCAATTCGCTTCCACTGCCCTCCAGCTTGGCTTGAAGGTGTTCAGGCAAGGGGAGGTAGGAGCCAAAGCACCCTGTCTAAATCTTGTGGATTTTGGTAAAATTTAGTTTTCTTTACTAATTTTTTGAACTGTAAAGATTTACATTGCATTCAGTCGTGTAACTACACAAATTAAAAACTCAGCTTGGCAGGAATCACCCCAGAGTCCTTTGTTGGCATCTTTCCTGGAATGCCAGCTGTTCCAGAGAAGCAAGAGAGGCCAGGCTCTGCGATTCCCCTAGCCTTGCAGATACCTGCTCCAGATTTGTTTTTTTAAGAAATAATTTAACATACAGGTGGTTTTTGGGTTGAAAGTCACTTGGTTTCTTTGTAGATCGCCAAGACTGATGCGATGTCAGGTCCGGATCCAGTGAGCATGAGGGAACTGAACTCCCCTTTTAGCAAAAAGGTATGAAGCTGATCTCTGAATTCAGTGGCAGGTATTTTGGGACTGGAATTAAACCAATGACTGTTTTCCCCTGAACTGCAGTTCAAATGGAGAAAGTTCTGTGTTGAGAACAGTGCTTAGCAGAACTGATTTTGTTATGGCAAAAAAAACCCCAAAACACAGCAATGCGAAGTGCCAACATCAAAGCCTGTGAACATTTTCTACTTTTGCATGTTGGAAGTTATATATATTTTTAAATGTTAGACATTTAAAGGGTTTGTAGAGTCTTGATATAGAGCAGAACACAGAGAATTGCTTTGGATTCATGGGACCATACTCCCCCATAATGCCACTATAAATTAATTGGCTGCATAACCAATACCTCTGCCTGAAAGTTGTATTTTTGCTTCCCTGAAATGCACTTAGAATTACTGAGGCATGTTGAGTGACTCCCTTTACTGAAACCTTCTATCACATAACATATATGCAAGAAAATCAGCCCTAAGTGAGAGAGAGGGTAATGGGGGAGCATGAGAGATAATGGTGATAAATTGAAAGAGGGAAGGTTCCAACTAACAAAAGAGTTAAAACAAAAGATAATGATTCACCATAAGATCTGTCCATATCAGAAGTTTCACAGAGAGGCTGCATTTGGAGTGTTGGGCTGGACAAAGCCTTTGGCAACCTGAACTGTATTCAGTGTTTTTCCTGCTCTGAGCAGGAGGCTGGACCAGAAATCTCCTGATGTCCCTTCAGTCTGAACTGCTCTGTCCTTCTGTGAGCAACTGTCATGAGCTGGCTTTTGCCAGTTTAAAACAAATGACCAGGTTTTCAGGTTTCTATTAGCAGGAGCTCAGCATTTCAAAACAAATCACCATTTTGGCAGAAGGGGTGGGAGCCAATCTCTACCAGTGACCCTCAGGGTACTCCTACACACCTCTCCACAGCTCTGTCACTCCTTTTGAACTCAAAATCTTTGGTGCACGTAGTAGGTTAACCTGGAGCAGGTCAGGATTAACCCAAATCCATGCCCAGGCTTATCCCAGGAGTCTTGCAACCATCTCCTTGACTCCATGGACAGTAGGTGGACCAGGGTGAGCCTCAGCAAGCTGCCTGAGTGGAGAGATCAGGAGATGGATCGAGCAGGCAGCTTGTTCTCCACCCCTGAGATGAAGGGGGAGCCAGTGCAGGTGCTGCTCTGACTCCCTTCAATATGCACAAGGCTTTTGCAGCAGCAGCTGCTGAGCCATAGAGTAACCACTCAAATCCTCTCCCTTTTTTTTTTTTCTGTTCTCTGCTCTATTTTTCACTCTGAATTAAACATGCTGATGGGCTGCATTTGGCAGAATAATAGGCAAGCAACAGGTTGCGATCTAAATATTTGATTTTGATCATCACTGCCATCACTTTATTGTTGCTGTTGAACCAAGATGTGGGTGAATTCCAGCAGGGAATTTACAATCTACCTCTGTGTTAGTAATTACTGATTTGATTTCCAGGTGTCCTGCAGCTGAGTACTCTCATTTCACATTGATGTAAGATTTCCATCTTTCCTTGGGAGTTAATTGTGTAACATGCAAACAAGAAATCAGCCATGAAAACATGGAAATTCCCAGGTCTTCATTTCCTCTCTTTTGTTCAGAGTTCTATTGGAAAGGTGGGGTTGGTTGGACACAGCTGGGACAATGTGTCCAATGTGGATTTGTGCAAACTGAAGCCAACATACAAAGAAAAAACAGGTTAATTGCAAGACTTTGATTCTGAGTACCACAGTACAAAGTCTTGGGGGGAGGAGGATGCACAATTTCAGTCTCTCTGTGCTCTCCATGCTTATGCAAAAACCCTGTGCCACATACCAGCAGAACTCATCAGGGTGAGGCCATTTCATACCAGAAAGGTTTGACATAACAGCTTTTAAAAGAAGGAAAATTTCTGTCCGTCCAGACTAAATAAATATTTTGCAGTGCTTGCTGTCTCTTCCTCACAGATAAGACCCCTACCTTCAATATCCAGCACTGTTAGCACAACCAAAATGTCAAGAAGATATCATGAGAAGTGCACAGAAAAATGGCATGAAATTAATTTTTCATTCCTCAGGATACTTCTTCCCACTGAACCTACCTATCACCTTTAAAGTGACACTATGACTTTATTGAATGCTTTCTTGCTTTTGAGGCTACTTTGGGTAGAAGGGCAGGTAAGGATTAAACAGGAGAAGATCCTTGATGTTGGTAAAAATGATGGCTTTCAAATCTGAAATCCTCTTGAGCAGCCAAAGGGATGCTCCGAGTCCCTCTCCTAACGCTGTGTGAAGGCAAGAGGAGAGCTCAGAACAGTGACCCATCCCAGAGGCGCTTTAGGCAGACCACTGCAAATAGACACTGGCTTGGACACACAGCAGTGACACACAGCCAAAAAGTAGCTGTTTCCTGCTGAGCCCCGGTGCTGTCCCAGATAAAAACCTGGGCCAGGTTTGTCCCCGAGCGCCTGCTCTGCTCCCCTGCCACCCCCGTGGCTCCAGCAGAAGTGCTCTCTCTGAGGCCAGCTTTGTGTTGTGCTTGGCACGCAATGAGGCCCTGAAAATAATCTCTTGTATTAGCTGAAACCCTCCCATGCCAACTTCGTGATCCCTCTGACATATTTGCTGCCAGCTTTTGGTGTCAGTGCGCTGGCCCGCGGCTCAAAGCAGTTCCATTTTTAATGCTGCACAATGCGTACCTTCTCTCCCTGCATCCCTCTCCAGTGGATGAGCAGGACTTGGGGAATTTGGCTGGAGCATCATTTTCCCCACTAAAGACTGGGGATTGATGGAGAAAATGATCTGTGGTCCCCCACAGTGTGTACCAAAATGGCATGTGGTAAGTCTCATTCTGATTTCTGAAATGCTGGATAACAGCCAGTGTCTCTGCTCCTCCAGCCCCTTACAAATTCTTTGGGACTGTCAGTTCTCCAAGGCCTTATTTGAACAATTCACTGAAGAACTGGAAGGGATAAGGTGATCTGAAAACACAGTGAAATTCTCCAAAAACCCCAGGAAGGTTATTGTGGTTTTTTACCATATTAAGCAATAACTCTAGTCCACAGAAAAACAGTATCAAAGCATTAAAGAGAATTGAACAGCCATCCATAAAAAAAAATTACCTTATAATTATAATCAGCTAAGCACACGTTGAATTAAACCTGAGTAGGTTTGGGAAAACAAATGTTTTAATGTCCTCCTGTAACCTCCTTCTCCCAGGTGCCAGTTTTCACTCCATCTTTAGAGAAGCCAGGCGTTTTGCCTAGTTGGGTTTTGCTGGGCATTAACAGAGGTCCAGGCAGGAGTCCAGTGTGGACCAGCAAAAAAGGCCCTTTAGTTGTTGGGAGCTAGAAACTGGTTCCAGTGCTGTGATGGAGAGTGACTGCAAGGCAGTGAAACCAGACTTTGCTTTGTCCTGCAGAGCTTTAGTGCCCACCAGGCTGTGCCACAGGGTGCCAGCCATCAGCCTGCCAGGCAGTCTGGGACCTGAGGGGCACAGGCAATTGCTGAAAGAGCAAGTTTTGTAACAACAACAGCAAAACTCAAAGCAGCAGAAGGGAGGAAAGCGTCACAAGGGTGAAAAAATTGGAGGTGGCTGCAGCTATGGCACAGAGCTGTGAGGAGCCTTGGTGACCACACAGCGCTGGACACGCACCTGCAGAGCAACCTGAGCCATCCATCAGCTGCAAAATGGGGCAGCATCTGTGCTTTTCTTCAGCTCAGACTGCCTCCTTGCATCAGTGAGTATTTTGCTGCAATGGATTAAATATCTCAGGTGGCATTTCACTGATGCAACAAAAACAGTGAGAGGTGTCCAGGGCTGGAAAAATTCTTCTGACTTAGCATCTCAGCTATCCTTCAGAGTGTTGGTATTTTTCTGTCAACTACCATTTGGTCTCCTAAATTAAGAGATCAATCTCAGTTTTGTCCCCAGATGGGGAAATCTTGGTATTTCCATTTTGTCTACAAAATAAGAGCAAACTGCAATTTTATTTTTTTTGTGGACAAAGTGAATTTGGGTTCTTTCACTTTTCTTTTGGCATTCCTTCCTGTTGACAGCATGATTTGCACAAAATTACATTCTGTTGATAAAAATGTGCTGAAATGTCTTTCGGTTTCATTGACTGAATGATTTGCAGTAAGAGGTTTGACAAAATGCATGTTGTCAACAGAATGAAATGGGGCGGGCAGAGGAAAGAATATACTTCAGACATATGGAGCAAGCAGTTACACACTCACTTGGTTTGTTAAAAACCCTGCTCAGAGTCTATCAGAGAGAATTTTGTGGGATTCAGATAAGACAATAGTTACTTTGGAAAATCTCATTTGCACAGATACATCTGGCAGTGGGAAATCCAGGCATAAAGAAAGTTAACGGGTGCAGAGTTTGGCCAGAGATCACTGCAAGTGCTGTTCTGCTTCCTTAGATGTCTTTCTATCCAAATAAATTTCCTCCATTAAGTTTACAGATTTCCTCATGCAGCTTTTAAGGGAATACTTGTACTGGAAATGAATGAGACAGGGGAAAGAAGTATGTTAAAACTTATGAAAACATCTGTTGGAAGTTCTGAGAAAGATGCTTTTGTTTTAATCATCTAAGCAAGACTGATGGATTTTATCAGAGCTAAGTACTGAAGAGTCCCAAATGTGCTCTTTATCCCAAAGGCAAAGCACTTGAGCATATGCCCAATTTTAAGCATTTGAATAATGGCCTCGTTTACTCTAGTGGAAAACTCAAGTGCTACAAGTCAGTGTGTTGGATTCTAAAATACTTTGGATTAGTGTTAAAATCTTGACCAAATTGTACCAAAAATTAATCTCAAAGGTAATCGCACAAAATTATTATAGTTAGGACCAAGGGTTTTTGTAGAATAAATCACATTAGGTATCTGCATCTTGTTTTGATACTAGGATAGAGCATTAGGATAAAAAGACAGTTATTGATTAAACAAGGTAAATATTCATTTATTAAATGAGATTGATTTGATAAGCCTTAAGTGACAAAGAGATCATTAACCTGGTGGGTAAGGAAAAATCTTGTTTGCAGTGATATTTCTTCATTTTATCCAAACTTTTTCGTTACTCAATATATTTACTGCTTTAAGCCAATTCTGAAAAGAACTTTAACAACTTTTTTTCCCCCTTAGCTGTTTTCTCACAGCAGCATCCTTTTGTTGAGCACCAAGTCTGGCTGTCAGTGAGAGAGGAGGAGGAAGAACAAGAGTCAGATCTGTGCTCTCTTTCAAGAGTGGTTCTGTAGGTGTGGTAATGAGCTGTGGCTTCTTCTGGGAAATTTGGGTTGTGAATTAAGTTGTAGATGGTGTTATGTTTCCATTGCAATGTCCAGCTCAATTTTCTGTGAAGGTTGCTATGGGTATCAGAATATGGTGCCAAAATACCCTAAAACACTATTCCAGACAATTATTCTCATTTCAAGATGTAAATGCCTTGATTCCACCCCCACAGTAAAAATCCCACTGGCAGGAGCTGGATCAGGGGAATAAACAATCTCTCTTCATGTGCACACACTCAGTTCACTTCACTCTGCTGTCAAAACTCATTGCATTTGCCTGTTCAAACAACAAATATATCAAACCAGAGGAAGAGCCTGTGAGAAATGCTGCTTGCACAGGGACAAGCTCCTTGTGGCTGGATGTGCTGGGGCACTGCAGGAGCTGGGGAGCAAAGGGGGCTGTGGTGGGAAGGCTGGAGGAAGGGAGAGTCCAGGATGCACCTCACATTAGAGGAGAATTCCAATTGCTCTGGGGTTTGTGGTCCCAAAAGAGCTGATTTTTGGGAGTTGCAGCCTGACAGAGTGCTTAACCTGAAAGCTGGGTGAATGAACTTAGGAGGAACCAGTCGTGTGAGCTATGAGCATCCTCAGGGCACTATCAGCTATCCTGCTCTGATGAGGAGGTCAATGCTCATGGTCTTTTGAGACAGGCATTATTCAGGCACCCAAATGCTGTCATGCTTGTCTCATTCCACACTTGGACCTGGTGGCTACTGTCTCCTAATTTTGGAAAGCCTTACTATAAATTGCACATGCCCATTTTGAATGGAAATGCTATTCAATGCTGTTTAACAGTGAAAGAGCCACAGCTGAAAAACAAAATGTTTTGCAGGAATTTTGGAAATTACTTCTTTTTCTGGCCATGAAAAAGCTTTTTCTATTTATCTTGAATGATACCGTTATTCTTTTAGCTTTTAAGCAGTAATTGTCATCCAACTAACCAAGAGTTGGAAGTGCAGACTTGCCTTCAAACCTAGCAGGGGATGGTGTTTTATGTTATGAGATGTGCACATCTTTCCACAGAAAATTTGCATGTGTTAGGCAAGATGTGGGTCCCCGTCCCAGGAAAACAACAGTCCAGGTAGATTTCTGTCCATGAACTCAAGAAGAAATCAGATGTAGGGAGGATATAATGCAGGTACATACAGTTTCTAGAAGGAAATTTGCATGGGAAAACAAAGATACAGAAAAAAAAGCTTGGATTTTCCAAAGCCATGGAAAGAAATGGGAGTAGTAAGACTGAAATGAAATGGAGAACTTAGGTCAAATTACTTCAGAGCATATAAGCTATAAGCTGCCAAAGGAAGTCCATCAAAGAAAAATTTACACTTGAATTTAAAACACAGCCAGGCAGATTTTTCTGGAAGAGGAAGAACTGTGAGTACAGTAACCAAGCACAGAGCTGGCACTTATTTAACTACAGAAAAAGATAGAGTCTGTCAGAGCACTTTCTAATTCTGTTTCTATTATTTGGGAGTAAAGAAGATGAAAAATCTGTTAGTTCAGAGTGTTGACACAATACACTTTTATCACTTTTTGTCAACAGAACATAATTGTGTTCAGATTACTCTGTTGTAGGGGAATAGCCATAAGATCCTGCTGCCCATAAAAATAAATGTCATGTTCTATTTCTGGGAAAACAAGAAGGAAATAGGAAAAGCAATGCAAGAGAAGAAAAAACCTTGGACAAACTCTATTCTTTGGACAGAGTTTTGGTTATGCAGACACTGTGATGATGAAGCAGTTATTCACCCAAACCTGACACCTTCCTGTGCTTCTAATTTGTTTCCTTGCCATCCCATCCCATCGAACACAAACACTTCAGTGCTCTCTTCCAAAAGTCTTCTGTAAGTGATGCCAACCGTGGATCATGAGCAGTGTGTCAACAGCAGGGATGACAGAGACCCTGAGGAGGGAGGGCAGTGCTCTTCAGAGCTCAGGGGTAGTCAGGGAGTGCAGCAGTGAGGCTGAGATGACAGGGAGGCCTCCAGTTGGATCAGCCTGACTGCCTTTGCCATTGGATTTCAGGGGTCATGTTCCCAAAAACCTGAAGTACAGCTCCTTGGGGAGGTGGCAGCTGTGGGCTCTCAGCTTCTCTCTCCCAAGCTGGACCCTCTCTACCTGTGGAAGGGAAGACACTAAATTGTTCTGTGCTCTGCTCCTCCAGAAAATCATTGCACCTCAGGCATTCGTCTCCCAGGCAAAATGCAAACTCAGCTGCAGGAACATGTCACATTTTTCAAGATTAAGCAAAGCAAGAACTAGTATTTTTAATAAAGCTGTTGGAAATATTCAGTTGGCTCCATTCTAATGGAAATAAAACCTGCCCATCCATCATCTTTCCTTGTGACACTCTGGAGACAGCTGTGAGTGGAAATCTGAGGGCTGAAGGGGTTTCAGGCAGGTTCTGGTGTTTGTGCACAGCAGACAAAGGGGATTAGTCAGTGTGGGGAGGAACCAGCAACACTTTGGGCTCCCTCATAGTCCAACACAGGTGCAGTCCCTCCCCATTTCCTGTAGTAATTACAGAATGAATCACAGCAATGAATTCAGTTATAAAAATAGAAACATATTCTTAAGGGGAAGAAACAAACAGAAAAACAAAATCCGTTGTCAAAATCCAAATTCCTTCTCCCTCGTCCCTGATTTTATTTTCTCATAAAGTCATGTCACGTCTCACACCTTCCCATTAGTTTTTGACATGCTACTTTACCAACTGAGAGACCCAGAGGGGATGGGGGATGTAGGAGTCTTAAAAAAGAAATAATTAATCTCCACTGAGAGTAACATGCTGCCACATATCACTCAGCATTGCATCAATAGCCTGATGGCATCAGGAGAGGTGACTGAGAAGGAAACAGGAACTGGCTCTTGATGTTTGATGATGAAAACTGAGATATTTAAAATCTCTAGTGCCCATTTGCTATGCAGTCTGCTCAGAGGCATTGAGGGTGATTGCAGCACCCAGACAGAAGAGTGTCATCTTCAGTGCTGGTGGTGCCACTTTTTTGGCAATTTAGCAAATGATCACATAGAGATGGAAACACTGATTAGTTAACACACAGAGCCTTCGTGTACTCTGCTCATGCAAAGCTTTGAACTTCTGGAAGCTGCCACAGTGAGGAAATATCTATCCTGCAGGTAGATATTGCTGGTTGTATTGCTGTAATTATTTAGAGTGACAAGGTGTGTAAGCTTTGTGCATGAGCCTGAGTGTCACCAGTCCAGAGGGGCAGCTGCAGCTCAGCTGCAGAGAAGGTGCTTATTAAAGCAAGAGGCTGTTGGGAGGAAGAATCAGCTTAGTCCTCTAATTGCTGTCATCTCTGGAAAAGAGGGGCTGATACCATATCTAAGTGAGAAACCCAAGAGGACTGCAGTTTTGGTTTGAGTTTTCACTTCTGCACTCCAAAAAGGCTGAGATCCAGAGTGAGAACTGACCCTGGCAACTTCCCACAGGTTAACTGTGAGCAGGAACACACATAGACTGTTCTTTCTACATTACCCAGCCTAACTCTCCTTCCTGACCCTGCCCACTTCTCTTTCACAGTAGCCTCACACAGTGGTGGAGCCTTCTGTGTCATTTTTCTACTCACTCAGGTACACTGAAGCTGTTTAGAAAGGGAAATTTTTTTGCTTGCAGAACTGGAACAAGATAGGAAGGGTACAAAACCCACCCAAAAGCCCAAAACTAGAATAATGAGAAAATGCTGGAGACATGAAACAGTGTTCATGGCTCTAAAGGGTTTGCAGGAGGCACACAGCCACAACAGGGAGGACAGAAGGCTGCAACCCACTGCTTCCAATATGTTGTTTTAACTGACCAAGACCCTCATCTAGTCTGTGTATCTCAGCACACTCCTGCCCAATGGAACACCTGACCTTAGAGCTTATCTCTGTCATCTACAGCCAGATTAATTTTTTTTGTTTGTTTGTTTCTTCACCATTTCCATAAGCTGCAAAGCAAATGGTGTAATTTCCCCTTGGTTCTGGGATATTTATATGAAAGGATGGGGAAATGGCCAGCTTTCTATGCTCAGCTAGAAATCCAGAGGAATTCCACTAGTGGTGGGGATTCAGAGAGCGAGGAGCTGAGAATTAAAGTGATGTTTCAGAGAGAGAAGGGCATAAGGTGTCCTTGGGTCACAGCTGTTCAGCTGCCCAGAGGAAATGCAGAGGGCTTCTCAGGTGGAGCAGGCAGCAGGGAGGTACCAAAACATGTTTTCATCTTTGCTTCTGGAGAGTCTGAATGAGACCACAGTGGAGTAGCAGTAACAGATGTTCACTCAAAGCACTATGTCAACATCCAAAAAATCAGAATGACAGGGAGGTGTCACCCCCTGAAGTATGGTGTTTGACAGAGTGGCCCTGGAGCAGGTGGGCAGCTTCAGACAATTGTTTTTGCTCCATGATGGGTGAGCAGTGTCCATGCTCAGGAGGTGCATCTGGGACTGGCTGCCATCTGATCCTGATGAATTGTGGCTGAGCCTTAGCTGGAGCTGGAGCCCTCAAACTGACACCGGGCTGAATTGTCATTGGATTGTGGCAGCTCAACCAAGAGGAATAAAAAACATATGAAGTTTTGAGAGTACAACAGCATGGCTGGTATATATCAAGGGAAAAAAATAACATTCTCCATCTCTGGCTTTTCTGCTTAAAAGGGGAAACTTTCCTTTTAATACATGAAATAAATGTCCCTGGCTTTCCATTAAGTTTAACTTACTGGAAATTTTAAACAAAAATTCTAACTCAAAACTGCTGAACCCAATGTCTTATTTTTGCATAATCACTGGTGCCAAGTGCTAAAATACAGCACTTGGAAAAAAATTAGGGGCTTTGAAAATAGCACATCGACATCTCTCTCCAGTTTCACACTCACCATTGTCCTTCTCACCTAATCTCTCTCTTTATTAAAATAGACTGATTAGTTGTGCCTACTAGGTATGAAGCACAACTTCTCTTTATGAAGGCACCAGTGCAAAACAAAAGACAAGTGGGGAGAGAGAAGGAACTAATAAATGATTCTGCTTGACACCTGGGCTAGTAATACAAATGTCAACACAGCCACAATTCAGTGAGACACTTACGTATGTGCTTACACTTAAGCAAGTGTTTAAGTCTGCTCAGATTCAGCTTCCTGCCAAGGACACACTTCACTTGTGGGACATATGTGACTTAAGGATATGCTAAGTGTTTCAGTGGTTTGGTACCAGACCAGTAAATGCCCTTCACAAGTAGCTGGCTAAGTGTGTGCAGTTATTTCTCAGATAAAGGGTGTCACAGCTGCACGGTTGGGTTGCTGTGCTATCAGCCCTGCTCATCTCCAGGGGTGGCATTGATTGAAGGACACTGAGGGATAGAAGGAGTCTCTGATAGTGTTTCTCTGCATTTATCTACCTAGATTTCTTTTTGTGAGCCCTGGCACACTTGCTTTGGTATCTGAAAAGAAAATCAGTAGCTCTGCCAATTTGTGAGTTATGGATGGGAGTGGAGTGTTCTGTAGTGATGGACTCCAGTACTGGCCAAGAACGCTGTAGTGAGGCAGAAAAGTGAGCTGGATGTGTCAAACAAAGGTGTGAACATCTTCAGACGAGGTCTGGCATTTCAGTAAGCACCTTTCCAATGAAGATAACAAGGATCACCATGAGTTTTCCAGGTGTTTATGACTTTGATGCTGTGGAAGAGAACATAAGGCCTGCCTTTCATACTGCAAAGCAAATTGATGTTCTGGAGCCATTCCTGAGAATTCAAGGCTAACTTTGGAAAATTAACTGACTGGAATAATACAGTATTGCAAATGGCATCGCTTTTTTTTGGAAGTCACCCCACACTGCTTTTTACATCTCTTTTCCTCTCCAGTGGCTACATACATGGCCTCAGTGCTGAGTGTGCAGAGGGCTCTCTTGGGCAGTTGTCAGTGCTCCTGCTGCTTGTTAAACACCACAGAGGAGTGTGGGGATGCAGAGTAAATGAGTCCAGCCCATCACAGCCTTTAGGAAGCTGCCTACTAAACTTTTGAAGGGTCAGATGCATAAGCATCTAGCCCCACTCTGCTCTTTGAACAGTCAGTGGCCAGGAGCAAGTCTGAAGAGCAGGGCTCTTCACTGTCTTCTAGCTCTGATGTTAACTCATGACTGACCTTTTGCTGCTCTGTGTGTGTGGAGTGCAGAGCCAAAGACACAGTCCCCAGAAATAGCTCACAGGCAGAGTTAAAGGCTGTGCTCAATACAAAGTGCATGTTGTTTTTAAAGTAAATAATTAGGGCTAGTTTTGTGGGTCTGCATTTTACTCAGAAGTTTCAAGCAGATGAAAGGCATGAGATTTGATTTTCAACCCTTCTTCCAGCTGTAGAGAAACTTCAATACAGGTGCATTTATAACCAGGCTTCTCCAGTCTGTCGATGGCTGAAAATCCATAAGGATCATTTTTGCAGGATTTATTTTTCACAGGTGCAGACTTTCTTGCTGAATGATGCATTACAGATCGATGCTGTAGCTTTGGAAATATCCCCTAACTTAACTGGACAGACCCCATTAACAACAATAGGTAAAATTATTTACCTGAGTGTTTTCTGAAGAGATGTCTGAACATCTGAATTGGCTCCAGGAAGGCTGCTTATTATTTTGATTTTGAAAACTATTTCTTTCTGGCCTGCCTGAACTGCTGTCTTGAACATTCCACAGAACTCAGATAGTTATTTATTATTTAAATACAAGCTAAGAGCGGGAAACTCTTAAAACTCCCCAACGCTCTCCTCTAAAAATAAAGATCCATTAGTTCATCCTCGATAAATAATTCTTAATTGTTCCCTGAGGTGAAATTGGACTCCTAACTTCTATCTCCTTGAGTTTCCTTCTTGGCTTTCTTTGTGGGTGCAGCATTTTTGTGTTGTTGTGCCACTGACATTCAAGTGTTAAAGCCAAACTTTGTGAAGCCATGCGTAGGGCAATACTGGCTCTGATGTAATTCACATAGTAGCCTGGAATGACCCCCCATCCACTCATGGTGACTCCTGTTTTTTTTGGACAGTGCCTAGAGCTCCATTCCTCCCTCCCCCTCTATCTGGAAGATATCTTGCATATCCTCCCTGTTTATCATCATACTCGCCTCTGATGTTTCCTTTTTAGCATTGTTATCCATCTTAGACATAAACCCTGATTGCTCCTGGTCACTGAAGATCTGATGGCACTTTTGACAAAAGGAGATGACTAACCTCCATGGCCTGGCCACGGGCCAACCTGGCTATTTACACTCTGCCTACCAGAAATTCCTCCTGCCCTTCCGATGGTCATGTTGTTTTTCACTTTTTGTCCCAAATAGCCACTGAATAGATACTGTTTTTCACTCTGTGCTACAGCTCAGCAGTCAATGGCACTTTAGGCTGGTAGGACTTTTTTCTGCTGCTAAAATGCTCTGGGTCCTGGGGGCATGTAAAGGTGCTACAGTTTGATTTCCAGGAATGGTCTCCAGCAGTTCCATGCCTTGCTGAGGAAGGATCCTGTGCCAATCCCCCATTCCTCATTACTAGCTATTATTATCTCTAGCTATTCTTATCTTATTAACATTTTATGGAATGATTCCAGTATTTATTCTGTTTCCCATCTTTCTTTTCTCATTGCCTTTTGGAAGAGGTGCTGGGGAAGGTGCTCAGCTGCTGTGGAACAGCTCATGGACAGAGAGCCCAGAGCTCTGTGCACTTCCAGCTGAGAGAAACCCAGCCAAGGGCTTTTCCCATACACAGGAGAGCTTCTAATTTAAATGAATGCTATTAACTCTGGCTGTCTTCTCGTTGGTTTTTAGTTTAAAATTAACAAAGCATATGACTGAGCTTTTCTCAGAGTGGGTTCCAAAAGGATCCAGGGGGCAGGATTTAGTGGTGAGACTTGGCAGGTAGGAGGGGTGTCCCTGTGAAGCCTGCTTGCTCCAGCTAGAGTGCTCTCTCTCACTTTAATACTCACCCTGTTGCCATCTTAAAGACATTTCACTCAGTCAAAGCAGATGTGGTGCAAAACAAAAGGTACCAGGTCGTGCCAAGATGTATGTGGGAAGGGTAGAGAGAATGTGTGAAGCACCAAGAATTATATGCCCAGAGACAATCAGATTTGTATCATATTTTTCTAATATTCTCTATTCTATTTGATTGTGGTTTGCCAAAATCAACACCACTGATTTTAATACAGGTGCCTTTGTTCCCAGAAATGGTCTGAATGAAACCTGGGATTATGAAATCTTTCCCACGTCATGCTGAACCTTGGGAAGCTTTCCTGCAGCAAGTAATCCTTTTATTCTTTAACTTTTCTATTCCTGTTTGCTGTTATTAACTTCCTCTGCCCAGGTTTGACACTTGTAGGATTTTGCTGTCCCACACCAAGATGTGACAAAGGGGCTGTGCCCATTACAGATGGAGCTTGTAAATGTGACTTTGGGTGCTAATTGTCTTGGAAAGTCCAATCCAAGATGTGAATATTGCAATTGCTGCATTAGAAGAGTCAAAATTTGGGATCAGGGCTGAAACAGAAAAAGGCATTGGAAATCTGCAGGCTGCCTTCCACACAAGTGCTTCAGGCTCATTCAAATGTAGAATATGAGAACTAAGTATGCAAAACAAAGTAATGAAAAAAAACTGCCTCAGTTTCACTGTTCCTTTAAAACTTAAATATCAGAAGGTCATAAATTGGTCCTACCAGGTTTATAGACCAATAAAGAGACCCTGGGCACTGTTTTGAGTAAACCTGGACTAACTTAGCATTAAAAAAAAAAAAAAAAAAGAAGTGAATTCTGCAGAGTTCCAAAAGCAGATGAAACCTTTTATAAGGGAAAGGTGGTTGATGGTTAATCACATACCTGAGACAGAAGCAATGAGGGTCCCTCTTAGGGAATTTTTTTTGGGACAAGTCATGTCACATCCTTCTGTATCAACTTTATCATCAGTAATGACAGGATGGGAGGATTTATCTGCCCTACCTGCCTGCCTTATTTGCAAAATAGTTTGAAAACCCCTGGAGATGGTGTAATAAGTGTTAAAATTACTTCACTCAAAGCGATTTAAAGTTTCTGTCTTTGGAGGGGTAGGAAATCTCACCTCTGATAATGTGAAAAGGCAGCAGCTGACCTATTAGTTTGCATCTTACATATAGTGATCCATCAACACCAGGATCAATTTCCTGAAGGTCACTAGCTCTTTCAAATCCTGCCATCCTCTTTGAATTCAGACAGCAGGAATTTGGCTTCTCTCTCCCTCACCTGCATTTTCCCTTCTTTCTCTTTTGATAAACATAGGCATTGCAGCTTTAAGATTTTAAGACCTTTCCCATATGGAAAAGGTCATTTGTCTTTCACTACTCAACACTTCCTTCATGAGTTCATTTAAACATTGCCAGGCATCAGAAGAACAGAACTCAGCTGTAGGGTTATCTGTGTCTTATTCCCCTCTTGTGTAGGTGGCAAAATTGATCTAGAACAAAACTGTTTGGTTCCCATAGCAATTTACAACGTGCAGAGACCATAATACTGTACTCTTCCCACTCCTTATCTACACCTGTTATGCCTTCCTTTGCCACACTACTAGGAGCTGTAACACTGGCACTATTTTGAATGGCATCAAGCAGGCCATTTTCCCAAGTTTCATGCAATTTCTCCCTGTTTTTGGTGAGGACAGCATGCATTTTAAATCTAAGGAGCAAAAAGAAAACATTTTATTAGCTGCTTTCAATTGGATTCTCAATGAAAAGTTAATTAAAGGAGTGGAATGAAAAGATATTACAGTGCATCTACTAATCTTGGTACATTATTTATATGAAATCAGTCATCACAATTAGTCATGTGCACTATCTTGCTGTGTGTGGTCTGGTTTGAAATGGTGTGTTTGTTTCCATTCAGCTCCACTGCATACAGTTAAGATACACATTTGATGTGTTATGCAGTTAGATCATATTTTGAAAGTTTATTATGCTCTCTCTATCTCTCTGTATCTGCAGGCTCAGAGTCAAGGGACCATCAAAAGCTTTCAGCTCAGCTTTGCAGTGTGCCTGAGATGAGACAAGTGACAAAAGTCATCCTTCCCCAAAAGTTCCCAGGCACAGCTGGTGCTGTGCTGGCCACGGGCTCATCCTCTCCAGCCCTTTGCTGCTGATGGCCTTGGCTGCTGGGGCCAGGGGAGCACTGGCCCACTGAGCCCTGTGTGGCAGCAGTGGCTCAGTGGGAGCCTGAGAAATGCACCTGAAAATATCATTTTTTTCACTGCAAAAGGCAAATGTAAGTGCACAGCCACTCGCTCAACACAAGACAGGCTGTGAGCAAGTGCAGCTCAGATGGGAAGAGCTAGGTTAATAAACAAGTAATAAATGTCCACACTGGCTGTGGGCTGCTCAGCTCAGGGGTGAGTTGAGGCTCTCCGTGAGTTTTCCCTGGAAGATGGGGAAATGAGCAGGTTTGCCTGCTTGTTCTGGCCTTGGTTGCTGGGGCCAGGGGAGCACTGGCCCACTGAGCCCTGTGTGGCAGCAGTGGCTCTGTAGAGCAAGGGCCAGCTGTCCCCCTGGCCAGGGCATGGAGGAGCATCCCTTGCACCCAGCCCCAGTCTGCAGAGAGCCTGCTCCATCAAGGATGAAATCCCTCTGCTTCTGCTGTGAGACCCTGGGAAACTCTTACCCCCTGCAGGTACCACAGTGCCTGCTCTGTTTAGCTTTTCTCACTTTTCTCCTTAGGATGTGCACCAAGAACAATCAGGGCTAACAGAGTAATTTCTGGGTGGTCAAGGAGCTGCTCCTTCCCTCCCTGCCTTGTCTCATCCTCTCCTGCAGAGAGAGCAGATAGAATTACAGATCCCAGGAGAGGAGAATACTTTTATGATCCCTCCTTAAGGTCACTGTCAATGCTGTTGCATAAATTGACCTACTAGGGGCTTCTGTGAGAGCAGTGTTGTAAACTGGACACTCAGGGGTGTAGTGTTACAGAGCAGTGCATGGAAGTCGCCCACTTCAATCACTGAAGCATTTTAATTGACATTCAGGAACTCTCCTTTTCTAACAGCTGCCTTTAACAGAGTGAGCACCCCTAATTCCAGTCATGGGGCTGCTCTGTGCTCTCTCCTTGATCCTTGAGCTGCAGGGGCAGCTCAGTGCCTGAGAAATGCACCTGAAGATATCGTTTTTTTCACTGCAAAGGGCAAATGTAAGTGCACAGCCACTTGCTTGCTCAACACAAGAGAGGCTGTGAGCAAGTGCAGCTTGGATGGGAAGAGCTAGGTTAAGAAATAAGAAATAAGAAATAAGAAATAAGAAATAAGAAATAAGAAATAAGAAATAAGAAATAAGAAATAAGAAATAAGAAATAAGAAAGAAAAAAATAAGAAATAAGTGTCCATATTGGCTGTGGGCTGCTCAGCTCAGGGGTGAGTTGAGGCTCTCCGTGAGTTTTCCCTGGAAGATGGGGATATCAGCAGGTTTGCCTGTTTGTTCTGGGGAGCAGGGAAAGCAATGCAGGGAGGTGGGGAGGAGTTCCAGCTGATCCCCTTTCCCTTGAGTCCTTCCTACCTTTCCTCATTGATATCCTTCAAACCTATTGCATTTTTAAACTTCCTAAACTTGAAAGGCTTTTCAAGTTTCACATCAGCATCTCCTTGTTTGAAGACAATGCACTTTTGGAGACACTTGATAACATGGCAACAATTTCATGTACTCCAGCTTTACTCTGCAACAACAAATCATCAAATACTCTTTCACCATCACATTGGTTTGCTTACTTGTGGGCAGCTTAAGAGTTGATATAAGGACATGATAGGAAATCCATCTTGCAGGCTCAGACCAGACATATTGATCCTACAGAATGAGGGTTTGTGCTCTTGAGCATCTCTCCACTAACTATAGCAACAGGAAACGTGTCTATAGCTGCAAAAGGGCAAAATAAAGAGGAGAGCAAACCCAATGACAGGGCATGGTGAAAGTGAATATATTTTGGAATTTTTTTTGTCTTGAAATCAGTGCATGTCTCTAGTTGAGATGCACTATGCTCATGAGGGATTGCAAGGTAGCTGAGGAAACCTAACGAATCTGGTGAGCTAGAGACAGCCACTCTTGCTCCTGTTGGATAGGGCGTCACTCTGGGAACAGTCTAATTTTTTTCCCAGTTTCTCCCAGTGGGTGAAAAATGATTTTTGCCCTGATTCTTTGAATGCAGCAGCTGGGGTAAAGCTCTCAGATATGGTATAAATTAATAGGGGGATGAAATACAGATATGAAAAAGGCTCTTGAAACTTCAGTGCAACTTCCAGCAAAGCTAGGAAGCAAGCCACAATCTAGATAATTTCCCATATTTTATAACCTTTTCTTATTATTTTTCTGGTTAAAATGGTTGAACCTGGGCTTGATGTCTTCAGTTTCTCACAGAAGCATCATTCACTCTGTGTTCCAGAATGAACTAAAGTAGCAAGCATAAAATGGATATCTCTCAATCAAGGGTGCATCCCCTCTGACTTTCCTCATAAGATATTAATAAGAGAGAGGCATTATCAGATTCCATTTAACAGGTGTGAAGAAGAAGGGCAAATCTCATAATCGCTTAACATCCTTAATCAGCTTTTGCTAATTATGAAGATGAAGCCATTTTCTATTTTGTTTCCCATTTAAAGCCAAAGACAAAATTCAGGAGACAGCAACAGCAATTTATTTTCTAGGTTTTGCTTTCTTCGTGCAAAGGAATGCCAAGGTAACCTCTAAGGGTTTCATTTAAAAGCAAGAATTCAGAGGAAAAATACCATGGCTTTAGCCCACTGTCTCTATTAGTTTATTAAAATATTAGTCTTGTAGGTGTGTTAGATTGATTTGCCTTCCATGGTGTTTAAAAATAGCTGTGAGAATAATGGGTTTCATCAAAAATCATTAACTGGGACGTTACTTTCATTTTTTAACCACAGAACAAATTGTCACAGCCAGATTAAACAAGCCAGAAAGCATTTGAAATGCACACAAACAGCCAGAAATTTTTATATATATACCTTAATCATGGAAAATCCTGGAAGATATTAGCTGTCCTCCACTGCAGTTTGGTCAGAACAGCCAAGAAAGGTCAGATTGTTTGAAGAGGCTGGTATTTGTACCAGCTGACATGCAAGGGCTCAGTTATTTATAGTGGTTTGCCTGCATCCCCACAATGTTAAGGGGTTGAATGAGATTGCAGAGATGAAAGGACAGTTCAGTCTAACAACTGCAAATAGCTTTAGCTCAGTGAACTTCTAAATTATGACATTACCAAGCCAGAGAACTGCTGAGCTTAAGCACAGGTTTTAATCCTTATGGGGTAATGGGATCCCATAAGAGCCTTTTTTTTTGGAGGGGTGCATTTTATTTTGATAAATTTTAGTTGCCTGTGTAGTACAATCAAACTTTAGGGCTTCCCTTCCAAGTTTCCCTTATGAGCTGTGATGTCTTTATCTGGTTGTGTCAGCCAGCCCCTCTGATGGAGTTGGTTTTTTTTAGCTATAGGACTTGGACAGGCAATGAACATACTGGGGTCATATAAGGAGAGTGTTGGGACTGGGAAGAAATTTGGATCCAAGTTCATCAGGGTGAATGTTCACCCCATTTTGCTGAGTGACCCACCATAGATCGAGAGGAGAGAAAAAAGACATTTCTGATGAAAAGGAAAACATTGATAAAACTTATGGGAAAAGATAAGGGCAGTGACCACGGCCAATAGGACCGAAAACTCCTGCAAACTGGCACAAAACTCCAGGAGATCTCTCTTGAAGAAACCACCCACAGCTTCCAGTTTTACTGGGGAAAAGGTGCTTTCTACTCACCTGCAGGTCCCAAATCATCAGGGAATGAAAGACATGGAAGGTTGGCCCAAACAGCCAAAAGGAAGAAAAAAACCCTTGCAGTCAGTTCAGCCTCATGAGAAAACACTCATTTTGCACCAGAAGCAGCAGGCAGGGAACAGCTGGGTTGTTGTTTCTTTAAATCAGTTTGGTTTGGTGTGGTTTGGTTTGGATGCCCTTTGGGGCACAGCTGATGAGGCCAAGTATGAACAGAGTGTTATCTCTGAACAGCTCATGAGCCTTCCTGAGCAGATAGCCTGGAAAGAGCCCCAGTGACTGGCCCTAATCCTAAAGCCTTCCCTCTCACAGATAAACCCCCTACAGCCAGAGGGACAGAGGAAATTACTGATATTCACTCATCTATTTATATTTAGACAAGAGATTAAACAACTTGGAACTGCCATGCTATGTCCATGGCGAGGCTTCTGCAAACATGTGAGAGCTTGCAAGGCTTCTCTGCACAGGCCTAACTGGAAATGGACTTGGGATTTTGGACATTTTCCAGCAGAGTGTGCTTCCTCAAGGAAGGAAAGCTATATTTAGAAAGGAAACAGGCTGGGTTTTTTTGGGTGAAGTTACCAAGAACCATCATTTTGATGAAAACAGAAGATTCCTGTTGAATTTGTGTTTTTATAAAACTCTAAACAATTCCACAGACGTGAAGTGTTGTCACTTTGTGAGGACTGCAGGCACGTTGAAACAAATTTTTGCAAAGGGGATGTTCTGATGCTATCAGGGCAAAATCACTCAGGATTTCAATTTCATAGGAAGTTTCAATCTTTCTTGTTCTTTTTCCGGTAAAGTACAGAAAAAGAAATAATTAGAAGATTGTAATATCCCTGTCTTCAAAGGGAAATTCCAGGTTTGAACCAGCTTTACTAAACCTCCCTCTACTCTTGACTGGCACTAGGCCAGTGCCAAGCTAGGCATCTGAGAAATTTTATGGAATTACCATGTTTTTCTCCCACATTTCCTCACAAAGAACACCTATTTTGTCAGGTGATAGAAGCACACATGAGAAGCAGGACCTCTTCTCCATGTCCTGCCCCATGACACAGCATGGCACAAGCAGCCTTTGACCAGTCACCTGGAAATGCTTTGCTTTTCACCCTCATGCTATTGTTGTCAAGTGAGCTGGACAGAGCACCTCCTGGCTTGATTGTGTTTGCATGGTGTTGAGGGATAGCTCCAAGGAGCATCTTCTGACCATTGCTGTCTGCTCTAAAGAGACTTTTTAAAGGGTTTTGGTGTTAGAGAAGACATTAGCAATCGTTTTTTAGGTAGTGTTTCAGCTGTTTTACTGGAGGCTCACAGAGACTGGATGGCCTTGCCTTTATTCATTTGCCTTGGTCAGATTGTTGCTGTGCTCCCAGTGCAGTTCCCAGCCTCCTTTTCCCATCACTTTCCCCCCAAGTCCAAGACCTAGACCCATAGCCTGTGCTTGGGATACTCAATATAAGAAAACCAAGAGTGACAACTCCCACTCCATGGGACACCTGCTCTGCCAGAGCATCCTGTGCAGGGTAAGGGTTTTGTTTAGCATGGTCTGAAAGGATGGCATGGAGCTCTGCAGGAATGCAGCCCCACCACAGAGGGATCAGGGTGGAAGGAACACAGGGGTCACCTATGCAACCTCCCTGCTCAGAGCACACTGCTCAGGACTGTGACCAGACACCTCCTGGATATCCCAGGGAAGGAGACTCCTCAACCTCTCTGAGCACTGTCCCTGTGCTCAGCCACCTGCACAGTAAAGAAGTTACAGATATCTCCATTTTCTCCTCCAAATGCATGGACCTTTAATGTGTAAATGCACAGCCAAACCACTCCAATCCAGCAATTCAGAAATCCAGCTTAACGATTCCATTTGTCCCATGCCCCACTGAGCACAAGGCCACAGCAGAATTTTCTTCCCCAAGAAGAGATGAGCAAAGAGACTGGTGACAGATGTTAATTAGAGTGCAAAATCACCTCTGGAAAGAGCTCAGACATGTCGTGGGGCCTCCCAGTATACATTTATTTCCTTGGAACTTGCTTGTTGGTCCTACAATTAGCGTGGAGCCTGGCCCTGCAGTGCACAGTGTACTGGAGGTGGCATTAAGGAGGACCTGTTTTCTCAGACTTGTTATTTTCCTCCTTGCTATCTGCAGTGTATATTTATGTTAATTGGAGCTATACATCTGTCCTCAGAGTTTATCAGATTCAAGGAGATAAGATATTGTCATCAAAGCCTATTCTGAGCTGTGAGCTCCCCAGTAAATCAATGTTACATGAATTAAGATTGCCTTGAGATTGTCTCTAGAACATTTCATCTGCCCATATCTGGAAAGAGTTTCTAATCAGAGCTCTGTAAAAAATGGCTTTAGGAATTTTCTCATGCAGCTTACAAACTCTGTGGTCTCAAACAGGCTTTAATTACCACGGCTTCAATGGCAGCAATTTTATGATGTTTCAGAAGTGAAATGGTTTATATTCTGGTGATAAGGACTTCATAGGAGCCAGTAAAACATAAAGCAGAATTCCACAGCAGGAGATGGATTTTTAATGGATTTTTATAGATAATTCTTAGCCTTTCCCACCAACAGTGAAGATACATAATGTGTTAATGGGCACTTACACTTCTTTATTTTCAGTAGTTTTACCTGGGGCTCCTACCTTTCACTTTGCCGTGTTTAGACACAAATTCAACCCCACTTCTGTCCATTTGAATACAAAAAATTCCAAGCAACATACCACAAAAAATCTACCTTTTAGAACAGCTCTCACCACAACACAAGCCCTGCCACAAGCTCCACGTGGATCACAGTGGTTGGCATTCTGCACTCACATGCTGGCCACAATGGAAGGTAAATGTGGAAGGGTGGTCTTGCATGTCAGAGCTGAAGTAAACATGTGGTAGCATTGGGGTAGGTGAAGACTGCCAGTATACACAGGAATAACTTCAATTATCCAGTGCTGCTGAGTCTGGACTTCTAGAAGGATAAATATTTACTACTCTAAATGAAACATACATATCATAGAAGTGTTTGTTGCAGTCTGTCTAGGATAAATTAAGGAAGAGTAAAAATTGTGTAATTGTCACGTGGTTCTTGAACTAGAAACTTTCCTCTGAGCAGACAGGTGCTATTTTAAAGTTCTACCACCTGCAAAAATCTTCATCTCAGTCTCATCAGAAAAGTTCCAGTTTGTCTGTGGATATTGTTCTCCCTGCAGGCACTGGGGTCCAGGGCATGCCCTAATAACTGATGAACCCTAAGTCCTGTCCTTGCCTTTGCCACCAGGGTGAAAACAGGGGAACTCTTTGTCCTCTGTGGTAGTACCAACATTACATCTGAAGTGCCAACCAAGCCTTTGCTCAAGACCAGACTTCTCCATGAGATTTGGGTGCAGCTACAGATGAGTCCAAAGCACAGGACAGACAAGTTGGACTCTTCTGGACTGTGACTTCCTCCACTTTTGCAGTGAAATGACTCCAAGTGCTGCTACAAAGCAAATAATCACACCACAACTTTTTACAGCTCAGCTTTACTTTGCTGGGAGGATTGGGTCTGACCCAGTCCCAGCCTGGACAAGCCTCTGTCATGTGAAGGTGGCTTTGATTTATGCCTGCACTTAGCAGGATGCAGGTGGCCCAAGGAGAGTGTTGAGTCGTTTTTGCTCCAGATGAGCACTGGGTGTTTCTCACCAGGTCACTCAAGCTGCAATACAAGGTTGGCCATTCCATAGCATTGTAAATCAGGCTGCAAACCCCCACGTTTGGAACAGTTCATGTCATTGCCTGGGGCAGCACTGCAGACACGGCCTTATTTGCTTTGAACAGAATTAAAATGTGAAATAAAAACGCTGCTTTTGACAGCAGTTTAATTTTAAATAGATGGCGTATTAAATGCTGTTTCTTAGGGCAGCAAGTTAATTATGCAACCCTTTTCCACTGCATCTTGTTTATAGGAATGGACTGAATCACCCCTCCTTGCTGTGCTTCACATCTCCCAGGGCTGGCTTTCATTTTGGCAGAGCAGCCACTCCTTTGCAATATTTTGATACACATCACAATGTTTTTGTCTGCAAAGCCATGTTATCAGACTGACATTCTCAGACAACCTTTGGGCCGAGTGGGTTTCTGGAGCTTGGCAGCACAGGCATCTTTCTGTTCACCACCTTCCTAAAAATACGAGTTGTTGTAGTGAGGATAATTGATTGTACTCAAGAAACACACTGGTTTTACCACAACTTCCTTAATCCTTCTGCTGCTTTGGGCACTTCTGTAACCCACAAATTGTTGTGCTTCTATAAAGTGAGTATTTTTAAAAACAGATCTGTGGGGAAGCTCCAAGTGACAGGCAAGCTGCATGTGTTGATTTTTTTGGCAAATGGGGCCCTGCTAATTAATAGCAAGATTTAGTTGGTATATCTGGTCATAGGTTGTAAAGTTATTTCTCATAAGACAATAAAAAAGGAGTTGTTTTAAAAAAATTAAAGAAGTGGAAGACAATAAAAATACCTGAAAATCCTATGGCTATGGGTCTTCACACCAAAGATATATATATTTTAAAGGATCTAGAAAGCTGTTCTCGAGTGCCAAGAGCAGCAGCAGTGTCTGTGCTCGTACACATTTATACACGTGAATATTACTGACCCTTTTACTGGGTACCTTCTCTTTTAGGAGCACAAAGTACATTGAAAGGGCCTCATTTTCACTGGCTGGAGCTCAGTGTATATTTGCACAAACCAGCTTGTATCAGAATTTGGCCCTGAAAAGCTTTTTTTTCCCCCAATGATACATAATAAATCTTCCATCTGAGGGATTTTCAGACACGCTCCTACTTGACTCAGGAGTAGTGTTTATTGGAAAAAAACTTTGATGGAAAGGGTTTTTTTTCCCCCATCAGTAAAATGTGGTTGCACTAAAATAATAATAAAAAGAGAAGTTTGTGAGCTCATGTTGCTTTTGGGGAAATTTCATTTAAAAAAAAAATGATGAAAAAGATCCAATAATGTTGAAACATCCTAAATTAGCTCCATACCTGAAAAAAAGGCAGATATATTATTTTCTTTTAAAATTGTGTCATTTGTTCTTAAAAATTGATACTATATTACATATTAAAGTATAAAACTTCCATGGGGGAAATGCAGCTTTTAGTTTATGCCAAATCAAAAATTTGCCATGAGAAAGAAAACATATTTTTCTCTGAAAGGAAGTTATATGATTTCTGGAATCCATGAATCTCTGTGAAATTAAATTTACCGTTTCCTTTTGTTCTCAAGCAAAATTATCAGTGTGAAAAAGACCACCAAAAAGGAAAAAAATTATTGATTCATCAAACAACCCATTTTTTTCCTCTGGAGTCCTGCTGTCTTTTGGGTTCTGACCTCACTTGCTTTGTTTTATTTCAAATGCCTAAGTTACTATTTTATGGAAAGCTTTCTTTTTCCAGGTTCAAGGTCTGGTGGCTGAAATCTCAGAGAATGCACCAGTCCATTTCCTTCTCTTGACCTCGACATGTTTTCTCTTGAGGTTTGCTGCATGAAAATTGTGTGCGATGTTAATCAGCAAAAAATTGCCCTGGTGATAGACAAATCCACAAGACTTTCTAAATTTTACAAAAGTAAAAATACTCATTGCAGGTGTGACATTTCCTCCTGTGGTCACAGCCTCTCAACCACAATTAAGAATGTTTTTGTTCACGTTACTTTGCAGGAATTTGCTCTGTGCTGTGTAGTAAGGAAGGCATGGTGGGCCACAAGCAAAATATCCCCAAGTAAATCCTGTCAAAAGCAATGTACTTACAAAAAGCCACTGCAGGAGAAAATCTGGAGGACAGCAGGCCAGGTGTCACCTGGTTGATAGCCATCTTCATTAAACTACCAGTTCCAGTCTTCTGAGGAGACTCTTATGCAAGTGTTGGGTGGATATGGGGAATAAATAACTGAGGATTTCTTGCTCCAAGCCAGCAGATTTCTTCCATCTACAGAAAACGTGTGACCACACAAGAGTGGATCCCCAATGGTTCCTCCACTAGCAAGAAGAAATAAACACCAGCCAGTGTGTGAGGTAACAGCTTTTTGTCCTCTCTGGGGGAGTGATCTCTTGGAAGGAACAGAACTGGGACATGTTCATCCAAGAATGACAAACGACTTTCAGGAGAAAGATGCAGTGCTTTGTTTCAAAGCTGAGTTTGTACAAACTACACAGGAAGGGTTTGTAAATGGGAGATGCAGGTCAGTGTCTAATTGATGTGACAAGACTTTCTCCCTGTCATAAAGAAAAAAATAAACAAACAAAAAAAACCCCAAACCCAAACAAGAAAGGCACAAAATGCCTTGAGGTGTTTCTCTTCTGTCTCTTGACTGGTCCTTCAAGCTCCATGTCCTGTGACTGTGGATGTCTCTCTGTTTTAGAGTGCTGTTCTTACTGAATGGTATCAGTCTTCCTCAAATGTAAAGAAATAGGCAGCCTCTTTCTGGAGCCAAAAAAGGGGCTTGTTAAAAGTATCTCAGCCTCCAATTCTCCCCTGTAGGTAGGTGTGGAATAGTCCTCTCCAAACCTTCAGTTTTTCCCTTATTTCTTGCAGAGAACAACACTGAAGGGAAAGAGCTCCCAAGTGCTGTGATGAAAGACAAGTCCAGATATCATGGCCAGCTTGCATCAAATGAAGCTTCTGCTAGTGCCATCTAAGTGACTTAATGTTGGTATGCCTTTCTCAGTCCTTGGAGCTGGGTATCAGCAGCTTCCAGCAGGTTCCTTCCATGCATGTCCTCTTCTTCTACCCCCAGAACTCACCTACTGAGTTGAGAGAGGGTGGAACTTCACAGCTTGTCACCTGAGAGTGAGCCAATTTTCTTTGCCCATGTTTTGAGATGAACAGAGAGGGAAGAAAAAAAATAATGGAGAAGTCTACACATTTAATCTAGGAAAAATACTACAGCCAGGGAAGCGTCAGTGCTGCGGGAGAGAGCCAAGAGCAGAGACACTGAGGATGGGAGTGCCAGTCTGCACTGCTGCCACTCTGCTCCTCTTAGCTGCGGCAGCTGGGGGAAAGGCAACCTTCACAGGAGGACACTGCACCTTCTTTGGGTTGTGCCAGCAAACCCAGGCTGTGAAGGGTGACTTGTTTTTCTGTTTACTGCTTGTTCTCAGTCATCCCTGTCTTCCCAAAACTACTTTGCAGGCAGAATTTCAAGGGCAAAGCATTTGATTTTTCCAAGTACTGGAGTTTTCTGTGATCCTGCTCCAGTTCGAAGTGGTGTCAGTGGATGCATTAAAACATTCCCTTTTTTGTGTGCTTTCCCATTCTGTTTTGGCAGCAGACCGGCTCAAAAATCGAGAACCGATCATTCCAGTTGTTGTTTTTGGGCAGACAATGCAAGCATTGTGCATTGCTTAAATGGAGCAGATTCCCGTTGTTTACACTTCTTCTTGTGGCATTGTTAGGCTTAAGCAATTTGTCTGCTGATAGCCCCATATTAGGAGTTCTCATCTGCAGAATCACTGGAAGATATGATCAGAACCAGATCTGTGGTGGCAGTCCACATGTCACTGCCAACTCTGTGGGGTGATAGACAGCCTCATAAAAAGGCCACAGGGTGAGCTGAGCCAGAGATGTTTGCTGGTCTGGGTGGCACTGCTGTGTAGGAATGATTCACATCTGTCCTGAAAGCAAGAACTACACGTGAAGAAAAGGTAGATAAGGAGAGAGATGTGACAGAACTTCCAGCTGGATATTCTTTCTTGGACTTTGGAGTCTCTAAGCTGAAATGCATTTCACTAGTGTATGACACAGTAATAATAATAATAATAATAATAATAATAATAATAATAATAATANCTAATAATAATAATAATAATAATAATAATAGTCCCTTAAGCTGTTTCAGGTGTGTTGGTATTGTTCACCTGCTTTGAACTCTTAAATTTGCTTCTCTCTCTAGAGAAGGGTGTGCTGTGAACAAGGGCAACTTGATATGGCTTTCACTTTGGAAAGGCTTCCTTGGAGATTTCCACTTTCAGGGAGCTTCCTATGAAGCCATGCATTAATTAAAAGCTTATGTGGCTGAGGTAGATAAATAAGGGAAGGTTTTATTTGAAAAGAACACTTGCTGCATTTTGCGAGGCTTCTACCTGAAAGATATTTTGATTTGCCACATCCCACAAATGTTTGCACCTCTGTGCTGCACTGATTCCTTTTCCCAGCTGTTTCTGACATGGGGTCTGTCTTGCTGCACTCCTGTTTATGTTTTAGAAACTTAAATTCTGCTTCTCAGCAGCATGCCTTGCCTGTGATCAGTCCCTGCTTTGTAGCCCACAATGAAGACAGCTCACCTTGAGCTTTCAGGCACTATTTGTTGACCTTGGTCTGCAGGAAACAGGGATTGCTGGAGCATGGCAATCCTTTCTGGGAAGTAACCCTCTGTGACTTTGTCACACGGATTTCCTTGCTTAGCCCCATCTTCACAGCTCATTACAAGTGCAAAGCCACTTATTTGAAATACAGCTGTGGCCTGTTCCATTGCCATTTACCGAGAAAAAGTTGTGTTTTCTGGGTACTAGCAGAAGTTACATGGAGTGTGGCAGCACTGCACAGTATCAGCTCCTGGTGTCCTTCCAGTGGAGCTGACACCAGCAGTGATCACTGCAGCAGCCTGTGTCTTCCTCTTAGTGCTTGGCAAAATTACAAGGGGTTGGTAACAAGGCCTTGTAATGATCTCTTCTGGAATTTTCCATGCTGGGTATATTCCTTTGCCTGACTATTTTGAGGAATGCTTTAGCAAAAATAGCTCCTTTATTTTGGAGGCGTAAAACATGATGAAAAACGAATATGAACAACTTTAAACAGTTTTTTTGCAGCTATTTCATCCATAAGCTTTGCAGTGCTGTCTTTCTTTGGAGCAGGAGCTTGAAAATGAGCTGGCTATGTCACCTGGGGGCCAGGTTATGGCTTTTCAAAAAGACCTTTTGAAATCCCTGAGCATTGCTGCCTGCACATTCTCAAGCTGTTAAACTCTTTTGAAGACAGTGGCTTCAGCAATCATTTGGAAGTGCTCTTCCAGGCTGACCCAGACCATTCGGTACAGGGTAAGAACAAGGAGTCTTTCTCTCACTCAACAGACCATACTGAAGGCAAAATGAAGGTTCTGGTGGGAAACCATGAGAAACAAAAAGCAGGCAAGGGTACAGCAGCAGCAGCAGAGGATAAAGATTGGGTAGGTTAATAGGCTTTTGAGATGCCATTATAGCCCTTTCTGATTTTTTTCCACCGGTGTCTGCCACCTTGCAGACTCCCAGCAGCTCATTTTCCTCATCCCCCATCAGTACTTGCCAAGAGAGGAAAATGCTGTTTATATTCTGATATCAGGTCCTCTCTTAGCTCAAAAGGTAGAGGTATACATCGTTTCTCTCAAAGTCCAGTCTTACTGGCTGGGGAGGTGGAACTCACTAGGTTTCCACCAGTGGGAAGCCCTGTTTTCAAAATTTTTCTTAAAAAAAAAGGTAACAAAACAAAACCACGGGTATTTTGTTAGCAGGCATTAGAAGAACTGAATTGTAGTGTCTGGCATTTTGGCCTCTAGCACAATTTGAGAACGATACTGAGGAAATGAATCATGGTTTGTGCTGAAGGAGGCTGTTGTTGGCCAGACCATTGCCTCACACATCCTGTGAGATGGAATAGAGACAGTGAATGAGGCAGGGACCTTGGTGAAGAACACAGGGGATGGTGAGGTGGAGAGACCTTAATCCCTGACTGACCAGAGTCATTGACATTGTCTTGGAGTGTATCAGGAACCTCTAATGTGATGCTAGAAAAATGATTTAGAGGAACCTTTCCATATTACTTTATTCATGGTAAATGTCTCCTTTACTAAACAACCCTGACACACAGAAGAATCCAGCCTGTCAAAAAAAAAAAAAATACCCCACAACAAAACCAACAAAAAAAAACCCCCACTGTGATCTTACCTAGACTTGGAACTACAAAGGTTTGTACTTGTACTTTTCCACTTTTGTCCTATCAAAGTACAGGATAATTAATCAGCACCCATGTGATTCACATTAGAAAATATAACAAGTTTGGGCTTAATCCTTCTAGGCCTTATCTTCCAGGGCTGTTGTAAAAATTAACTGATGGTTGTGGAGTATTGTCAAACTACAGCAGCAATATAATAGGAAGCTCAAAGAATATAAGAACACACCTTGGTTCGGTACAATGCTTGGATATAGAGAACAGTAGATAAGACCTGAAAACACTGTTGAAATTACCAGGTTAGAAGAGAATACAAACCACACATGGATTCAGTGAACCCCAGCCACTCTGTGATAAATAAAGTGAGAAAAAAAGCACATGTTAAAGTTCATAATGTGCACAGAGAAGGACAGACGACAACTGAACATGAGACTCCAATGGGCATTTCCTACTGTGCAAGTTTGAGACCTGCCAGCCTAGGATTTTGGAGGTATAAAACTGTGGGGGGTGGTTATTGCAGCAAATGCAGAGATTTTGCTGCAAGCACCCTGGAGTACCTCCAGGTGACCTGGATCTGTTGGCAGACCGAGGGCTCCCATGTGAAGCTGCTCCACAGCCCAGCATCTACAGCCCCCAGGCACTACCTGTGCCTGTGCTTTATTCCAGCCCCAGAAGAGCCCTTCCTTCAGCTGTGGTCTTGTGAGCCACTCAGGCATGATACATTTCAAAGAAAGTAAAGTTTTCTCCCTTTCTGGAAGAAACATCCCTGCAAAGGTGAGGGACTGCACTACCCAGGGCAGTGCAGAACAAATTTAGGAAAGGACAAGGAAGGGTTTTCAGAAGATGGGACTAAAGATGGGTTGCTATGACCTGAACAGGGTTTAGGAAGACCTTTTCACAAAATAAATGTAACTTATTTTCTCTTGCTAGACTTCCTTGTCCCACACCTTTCATTGACCATGAGCCAAAAGAGACCAGAATACTAACCCTCAAATTATTGGCAATTTGTTCAACTCTCTAGAAAAATGCCTCCAATAAACACAAACCCTGCAAGTCAGTGTAGCATTAAATCAAACCTTAAAAGATGAAAAATGCTTCTTTCATTGTTTTATCTGAAGCCAAAAAGGATATTGCTTTACATTTTTTCGAAATAGAAGTGCATAGCTTTACTGCTGCCTTCCAGCATTGAGGGATGTTCCCCCTGGTAAGAGCTCATTAATTTGAGAGTAGGCTTGATTAGACTAGAACTGAACAAGACCGAAACATTTCATTTCATTCTTTCACACTAATCTCTTGGCAGAAAAAACCCCTTTTTTGCCCATCACCCTCACTCAAAACACAAACAAAAATAAGATTTCCCCCTTCCTTCAAAATCTGTATGGACCACAAAATAGCCTGAAGGGCTCTTTTGTTATGACCATAAAATGCATTACACAAGTGAATAAAATAGCTGTTGGTAGCTCAGGTCTATGGGATACTAGTAATCCTATATAATTGCCAACTTGTGGGGTGATTGGTGAAAGAAACCTTAAAGCCTTTTTATTTTATCTTAGTAATGATGAGGGAGTTACCCAAAACATATGAATGCATCTCTCCTCCTTTAGACCATCAAAGCTTCAACAATGAATTCCTTTCTTTGAGAAAGCCGGGCTTTAGTCTGCCATGAAACTCAATCCATGGCCCTCTCATTAATTTTCCTAAATAGATTAGCCAATTGGAGCTGCTGCTTCAGAGGGAAGCAACCTCCAAAACAAGTTTTTCCCCATTCTCAAGGTGAGATGTTTTGCTCACAGGACATCCTTTCAAGTGCACTGGAGTACTTTTAGACTGGATTAGCTGAGGCAAATGGATTAGTCTTTGTAGGTATTAGAACCAAGGGCCTTTAAGAAAGGAAAACAAGGTGCCTAGTTTCACCAGTATGCCACTAAAAGCTACTTAGTGCAAACATCCGTAAAACTGTCAAGAATGAGGACTTGTAAAAGCAACTGTAAGCACATCCTCAAGCTAATTGTAAGACACACATTTACACAGAAATATGCAAACTGCAAACACAGGCTGAATAGGGACCGTCACACACGGATCTGTTTTAGGGAGCATAGGAAAGTTTTTACTGATGTTTCAAAGGAGAAGCACTGCAGCATCTGCTAATTTTTCTTCCAAGCAAGTCATTTGATTGAGGCATTAATCCTCTCACAAAAGTGAGCCCGAATGACACTCCTCTTTACTGGCTTTCTGAGGGTCCAGCCCAGGGAAGTGCTGAGCTTTACAGAATGGGGGAATCCACACATCAGTGGCAAAGTGCAGCCATTCAGGGCTGGGCCTGAGACTTACTCCTTCATTCACTTCTTGCCCAAGTGTGAAACAGTAAACCAGCAGGAGCAGAAGGCTTGTGTGAAGCTCAGAAAGTGACTGAAGAAGGCAGGAATTTAAAATACTTCTTTCTCCTAAAAGCTTTCCTCCCTTACCCCAACAAGCATTGACTTGACTGGGCATTAATGAAGGACATGTTCCTATTCCTACAGAAAAGTTTTAGAAACACCCCAAACTCCATAATATAGATGGATAGGCAATACATACCACAAAAAAGCCACACAGAAAAAGAGTTAAAATACAGCAGTTACTTGACCTGCTGCTCGAACATCCAAAGGTTATTAATCTCTGCAGAGGAGGAGAAACCTTGGCATGCCAGTAGGTCATTGGAGCTACTGCTTATATTGTGCACCTCTCCAAATTGCTGCTCCTCACATGTCTCATGCCCTTGGCTGTAAAGGAGGCAGTTTGTCCCAGGAAACACTTCCATGAGAAACATCTTACTACGTCATGTTCTAAAGGGTGTTTTGAAATTATTCCACCCCTCACTAGAAATGTCAGGAATTACTGTTCTGGTGGAACCCAAAGTGCAATGCTTTTTCCTTTTCTTTCAGCTGCACAGATCAAGGAGGGCCTTGATTTAATTAATGCCTGTTCTCATGCAGAGGAAAGGACTTACTGAGCCTTTTTCAGCTTTTCAGGAACTTTCCACTTTTCTGCTTTGTCAGTTGAAATATTCTTTTTCCAATGATGCTGGTAATCCTACTGATGTTACAAAGCAAAGAATGTGGTGAAAACCTGTCTCATTACCCATCACTGTGGGCAGTAGCCTTTTTTCTGAATGGGCATAGTAATATCATACTTAAATGACAGTATCAAAGTTGATAATAGAAGAGAAGGAACCCTTGTGAAGGACAGTTAATTCTTGGTTTTGTTGACCAAAACATTAAAAGGATGAGAATAAACGGGAAATACTAGAAAATAACTTCTTAAATATAAAAATGCTTGAGAATTATTATGGTTCAGTAAATATTCTACTTAAAAATTCCATGATCAAAGGTGTATGTTATGATGGGATAGTAACACCTCCCTGAGTATCCTTTAAAAATCTGTCTCCTTTGCCAGCTGGGTGAAAGCACACAGAAATGACACACACGTTTGAGAATGTGTTCAAAATATAATTTTCCTTATCTCTTTCACGAGCACTACAGAAATGTCTATAAAATCCACCCAGACACAATGATCTACTGTTCAGTAGCACCTTCCATTCAAGGTCTCACAATTCATTGCAATAATTTGCAGAATCCTAACAACTCCCTGAAGAAGAAAGAACATTTTTCTGGTCTAGGTATGTCCTTTTGGCAGCTACACTGGGAACAGTGCACTTATCCTGAGACTGTCATTGGACTTCTGTCTGCTTTCAGAGCTGAGCCTGCCATACTCACTGGGCACAAGGGAAGCTGTAAGTGCCTGGACCCCATCCAGAAACACTGAGATAATCTTCAGGGATTTTATTCATGCAGATATAAAATGTTGATATAAATTGTAAATGCTGTTTTAGGAAACACAGAGCACCTACACATCCCACTGTGAGCAGCTGGAGCCTTGGATGCTCAGTACATCTGAAAATCCAGGCCCTTGGGATACAATATTCCCTGATGTAACCTGCAGACAGCACTGCCTTCCAGAACACAGCAACTGAAACAGGGAAATTGCAGAAGGCTTTTGTCATCATAGAATGGTTTGAGTTGAAAGTGGCCTTGGAAACATTTCATTCTAAAATCCCTGCTGTGGGCGTGGACTCATTTCACTAGACCAGGCTGCTTAGAGTTCCATCCAAACTTGGACACTTCCAGGGATCCAGGGGCAGCCACAGCTGCTCTGGGCACCCTGTGCCAGGGCCTCAGCACCCTTACCAGGAAGAATTTCTTCCTAGCATCCAGCCTAACCCTGCCCCCTGTCAGTTTTAAGCCATTCCCCCTTATCCTGTCACTCCAGGCCCTTGTCCCAAGTGTCTGTCCAGCTCTCTTGTAGCTCCTTTAGGCACTGGAAGGTGCTAGAAAGTCTTCCTGGACCTCTTTTCTCTGGGCTATCCCATCACTTTGCATGTGACCACGGTACAGAAAGTTGCCCTCCACAGCAGGTTCGCATCAGTGCTTTCTTTAGGTGCAGCTCAGTTAGTTGGAGAAGGAGAATATTGGGGAAAAAACAAATTGTTTTTATGCAGCCAAGCCATCAGGGCTGCTGGAAGTCCAACAGAAGTCCTTATTGCCATGCCTTGTCTAACACCACTTGTTTGTGGGGTGCACAGAGCAGCCTCCCACGGTGACACATCAGGGTTTATGCTGGTTCTGATTGCTGACCCCAGGGAAAGGAGGAGGTTCTTGGTGGTGCCCTGAAAATCTGTCATGAAGCTGCTGTCCAGTGTCAGAAATTTGCACCCATAGTTTACCAGCCACACTGCAGGCCAAGGAAAGCAAGAAGTGCCACATGCAGGCTGATGAGGACTACAAACACACTGCACCAGACCTGCTAATAGATCTGATCACAGATCAGGCCAGCAAGCAGGGACAAGTGGTAGCAAAGTAACGTGAATGAAGGTAATGAAAACAGACTGGAAGCAGATTTAGGATGAACATAATTAGAGTTAATGTCAGCACTGAAAGCAGAGATTTGGGGGTTGACGGTGCCTGGGGCTAGTTGGCGTTTATCAGCATAGCTTGACTGTCTCTTTAAGTGGGGTTTTGTACCTGGGAAGGGATTCTGACATTTTGTTCACAATTGGACCACCTGCTCATGTCTCATCAGCTAAAAAGAGCTTAAAGGCTTCTTAGCACACGGGAGGTATGGATCAGGCATGCAAAAATATTTTAATCTTGGATGCAGCATCTCTTAGCCATAGCCACAGAAATAGGTGCCTCTTCTTTATGTCTTTATTTAGCATAATTAAGGCATAAATATCTAGATGGAGCCCATTTCTATCTAGAAATACATGAAGAGTTCCTTTATATGTCTGCAGCTAAAATCATGCTGCAGTGCTGGGATGCACTGAGCTCTCCTGAGCTCTCCCCTCCCCATGCTTCTCCCCCACCCCTAACCCTGGTGATATTGTGGTGATCAGCACAGACCAAGGGCCCCACCATGTGTCTGCTCTGATGTGTCCAGTGCCAGTCTGGGGAGTGTGTCACAGCCAAACTTTGGAGTGGAGCCTTGACCTTTAACAAGCCAACAGATTGAATAAACTGTGTCTCATGAGCGTTTGCTTTGCTGTTTGTTCTAAATGTCCAAGTCGCTCCCTGAGTACTCCTGATCTGATGTAGTGGGCAGATCCTTCTGGGATGATGGTGGCCTGTGTCCCATGGCAAACACATGTTCTCCTCTGTAACAGTCACAGGACAATGTGGGACAGGATGGTGACTATCTGCTTTTGGGACCACACTGGTTCACATCACTTATTTTCTCCCTTCATGGTACTTCTTCCATTTGAAGCTGCTGTGATACTCTCATTTAACAATAACCCAATTTTTATTTTTCAATCCAACCCAATTGGAAAACTGCTATGGGATAACAATTCTAGCCTTGGCACATTTAACAAATGCACTGGAGCCAAAACAGACAGATTTGGTTATTTATTTCTGCCTAGGATTGAACAAAAACTTCCACTTGAACCCCTAGAGTCCCTCCCCTCCTCCTTTCCTCTGCTTTCTCCCCCCTACACCCTTCACCAAAGTTCAGCTCAAGTTGATGAAGAATGTGTATTTTTTGAATGGTAAATGCCTGGCAGGCCTAGGAACTATCTACAAGACAGGTGTGTGGCTCAGGCAGCTTCCAACTCCCTGCTTGGGACTGATAGTGCCTTTGTAAGAAAGCAGCTTCAATCCTGCCCTGGAAGAAACATTCCTGCCCGTGGGGGACAAGTGATTCATTCAGTCAGTGAGGTCAGTCCTGCTGCAGATCTGCCTGAGAGAAGCTGCCAGCTATATTGAACTTAACTCATAGTCACAAGCTATTATGGAATTTGTGCTTTCTACCATTTTGCAAAATGATAGAAATTGTGACCTTGGACTAAGCTCAGGTCTGAAATGCAGTGTCACCAGGGTGAGCCATTATCACAGCTGGAGTGGGAGAGCAGGGTGTGACAGCAAACCAGTCTGTAAGGGAATGAAACTCCCCAGGACTGAAAGACAAGAGGAGGGAGGAGCAGGAGGTGAAGAACACCTTGAATCATTCAGCAAAGTTTGTGATTGCTGATTCCCAGCTGGGATATCTGTACTGGGAGGGGATGCTGAGCTGAAGGGGATGCTCAAGTGCAAAGGGGAGTGAGTGAGGAGGAAGGAGACCCTAAAACAAGAGCAACAGCTGGAAAGCTGTACAGGGTGTGTGATGGATGCACAGCTGCTGGTGGGGGGAGAGGGTGTCTCCAAGCACAGGGAATGTGTCCCCAGGGCAATGCCACAGAAAGGAACAAAGTGTAAAAAGGAAGGATATAAAACTCTGGGTCACAGACCCCAAGGCATTGCTGGGGGATGTCTGGGGCTGTCAGGAGTTTGCTCTCATCCCTCCTCCAAAGACTTCCCAGGAAGTATTTTTGCCTCATCTCTCAGCACCTGCCAGCTCCTTTGCAGGAGGACAGTCCCCACAGCAGGTGCCCTCCCTGGCTTGCCTTTCCCTTTCCTCTCGCACTGGAAAATCAATCTGAACTAGCTGTTGGCTGCAGATTTTTCTTCTGGACTAAAACTGTTCTAAAAGACTCAAAAAAAAAAATAAAAAAGCAGTTTTAAAGGGAGCAGTAGTGTCCTTTAACACAGGTCGATGGGATTCCCTGATTTTTATCAATTTTCCCCATCCCTCTGAATTGTCTTTAACTCAAAGGAATTGCAGGAGAGATGATAATTTCTGTTGATTTTTGTCAATTGAAGAAAATATCTTTTTCTAAAAGAGCTTAGAATAATTTGAGGTTTTCTTGCTAGATAAATTATTTATTGCTGGGCTGCCCAAAAGCTGTGTGAGACTGACAAGATGCCTGAGGAGGGAGAAACTGTATGCAGGTCTGACCTTAAGAGTCTTGGTGCTGAGAGTGCCACACTAATGTCAAATCCAGGTAAACATGGCTCTGCTTTCTAACTAGGGTCAACAAATGCAAATGAATAAAAACGCTGAAGCAATATCAAACTATAAGATTTCTTAAATAACTGAAAATATACAGAAAAAATATCTACTTTGACAAGGAAAATTTAAGGAGCTGTTTGACCTTCTAGCTCTATTCACTCAGGAAACTTTGCCCATCACTGTCTGATTTGTCTTTCTGGATTGACCATAACTACCTGGAAATTTTCTCACAGCAGAGATTTTCTTGAAGACTTTGGTTATAATGTCTCATGAGTTTAGACACTCTTGCTTAGAGAGCCAACAGTGAGCAAACCAGAACTCCTTGTGATCAGCCTTTAAAGAGACAAAGTGTGGTGTGATTTATGTATGAGGAACTTCTTTCTTTTCAGTGTTTTAGGAAGATCTTACAAATGCTTCACACCCCTGTGCCCACCCAGCACCCATTACTGACTGCCCTCCTCCCTTGGAGGTTTCTCACACATGCCCAAATACGTCAATGGGAAACAACTGGGCAAAAAGAGTACAAAATTTCCATATCTACATCAAAACTGTGGGATGCAACAACATATGGGGACTTCCTGGCCAAGAAAACTGGCCAGGCTGGTCTGGGCCAGAGGAACATTTCCCTTCCACTTCTTTGGAAAGCCCATGGCTCTCATGTCAAAACCATACGGCTTCCTTGTCCTCTCGAGCCCACTCTTAGAGCTGTGAGCTTTGTTGCTTTCTATTTGAGTTCTGAGGAGTGCCAGTGTTTCTGAGAGGTGTGTCATGTTTCTTGGCCACATGTAGGGTGGTGGTTGCACAGTGGCCGCTTGGTCATCCTGTGCCCCTGCTGTTCCCTAGGGTCAGGGATTGATAACTATTGATATTTTGGAGTGTAATTGATAGGGTCAAACCCAAGCCAAATGAGTGGAATTGATGGTACTCTGGGAAATGAGTGTCTAAATTTGCTGTTTCATGATGATGTGAGTCAATGAAAGTCACATGTTTTGCAGAACTCTAAGAAGAATGGAAGTGGAGAAGAAAAACAGGAACTGGTTTTAGGGAAGTTTCTTTTACCCACATTTCCACATCAGACAACCACAAGACACTGTATGACATCAGGCTTGGGTCATACAGGACAAATGTCTGGGCCCATTTGTGTCTACACAGAGGTCCTGTCTGCAGGACCTCTACAGGTGTCTAAAAACAAATTGTTGCCCAATAAAATGGAAACTTTCAGGCAAGCTTCTTGTGTATACCTTCAGAGTTCTGTAAACATCTTTCAACCACTATTCCTTAATCCCTCTACACCCCTTGGGTCACATACAGAGCATCAAAATAATGGTTTGTGATGATCATTGGGAACAAAGTTTGTGTTTCTGATACATCTGTAAGGGCCAGAATTCACAGGTCGTGTATTGACCTAAATCAAAAATCATGTGAATGGGTTTGACTCTGTTCCTCCTGCTGGCTGGTTCTTCCTTGATGTGCAAGACAATTTCCAGACTGTTGTGCAGGCCACACTTCCTTTTAATCTCTGTGTGGCTTCCTCCAGTCTTGCATGGCCCCAAGGCTTCAGACTGGGACCATAGCTGGTTCACTCACAATGAGATGATTTTTTGGCAGATCTGGGTATTGACAATGTCAATGTAGCTACCCAAGAGTGGGTAGTGCAATTGCCAGTGTCCATTTCAAGCTTTAGAAGACATTTTAGACCTGGTGGTTGCACTTTCTCTGTAGCTATTTTTAGAAGTTTATGGCATTCAGCAAGTTTCAAGGCAAAAGTTCCTACATGTTTACTCTCTTTATCTTCCATGACTCACATCAGTTGTACCAGGCCTGGCACAGCTGAACCATGATCAGTCCTGGCAGTGTTTTCTGCGCTGTTTTATCAGCATAGGGCAGCGGGGTTTAGTGAGGGCAGAGAGCAGCACATAACCACACTTCACTGATCCCTCTGGTCTGTGTCAGCGTCAGCAGATCTGCAAGGCAGCTTGGCATCGAGCCACAGAGCTACTCAGCAGCTCCAGCCACTGCAGTTCTGGCTAAAAACCTGCTGCTGCTGCCCCACAGGTGTGCTGGGTCAAGCAATGGCAAAACCAGGCTCCAAATATGACCTGGTGTCCAGGAGCATCAGCTGCCCCCTGAACAACAAAGAGAAGATGCAACACTGAGAGTTCCCACTCTCCTGTAAATTTATCATGTGCTTTGTGACAAAAATGTCACATCTGAAACCATCACACCCCTATCTGTTCTCCCATTCCCTCCCTTGTCCTCAAAACTCCTGGGGATAATGTGCCAGGGCCTATAAACTTTGGAAATATTGGTGGGCATCTGAGCTCAAAAGAAAGAGTTCATTGATGTGTCTCTCACTGTTTGTATTCTATTTAAGCTGAAAATGCAAGAAATGAAACTCACAGAGAAGTAAAATTACTTTGGAGAGAAAGGACATTTCTGACTCAGGTCAGTCAACCCAGTAATGGCCTTCAGTGTCTCAGGAGTCCAGCCAAAGGCTTTTGTGTATAGGTGTTTGTCTGGAAGGTCTGGCAGGCTCTTTCACTCAGGTATAGACTAAAGTTCAATGGATTCCAGAGTGATTCTGGTTAAGCATGTCCCCATGACTGACATGGACATTTCATTGAAGAGCTGGGGGTTACCTGAGCACTCGTCAGCAAAGCGATGGAACACAAAGATGGGATAAAGAGTCTGCACTGGCACAGAGACAGGGCAGTGAGGCAGAGAAAGATTTGTCTGCTTTTTTGCCATTTTTATGTCTCAACAGATTATTTTTCAAGGAAGAAATACTTGAACATGTACCTGTGGCCCAGCAAGGAGAGACTAGCATAAACTGAATTTCCTGAAGATTTTCTGCTTCATTAGACTCTATGCCAGGACTCGCTGATAGATTCCTCCACCCCATAACATTGTCCAGAGATGGAGTTCAACCACTAAATCTGAAAAATAAATAAACACATCACCAAATGACTCTGAGCGGGGAAGGAGGTGAACAGATAAATGGTGCACACATCTCGGGCAGCAAATGGATGTCTGAGAGACCAGTAAGTGGTTTACTTTGATTTGTTAACCCACTTAAGACAGAATGGATGTCTTGAAGCTTCACTGGAGAAGGGAAGGCAGCCTGCAAGGAAAAAATGCTGGAGGGAGGCAAGATAGTGGTGCCTCCTTTGCATTCCAGATAAAACAGAAATAGGTGTCTGCATTGCTGAGGAGGCAACAGAGAAGCCGCTATTCTCTGGCATCAACAGTTTGATTTTCCAAAGCTGCTGGAGCAGGGGAGGATCTTGGCACCAGTTCAGCCCTGTGGACAGCAGAAGGAGACTTGCATGTGATGACTGTCCCCATTTGTCATCCACTTCCAAAGATCAACCACGGAGCAAAGTGCAGCAGAGTTCACAAGAAGAGCTTTTACCCTGTGCAACCTTGGCCTCAACCTTCAAAGACACCAGGAAACATCAGTATGGGCTGGTCATGAGGGATGATGAGGGCCATTGCCCTGTCCCAGATTAGAACCTGTGTCAGGGATCACAGAACAAACCCCAGCCTTGACTGATACAGTCACCTGAAGTGATGTCACTGGTTCTTACTGGGGCATGGTGAGAGCAGAGGAAATTCTGCATCATCACTCCAGGAAGCCAGGTGAGAAATCCCCTGACCTGCCAGACTCCTTTGGATGTACAAAGTCTTTGTACTCTGTGCTCTATAAGAGTGAGGACTGAGGAACCTCATTAGAGGTGAAAGTGAATCTTCTCCTTGGCAATACATTTGGTTCCTGGAAAAGTAGGTATCTAATGCAAAGTCATCCTCAGAATGAACCTACAGTCGAAGAGGAGTATAATTTAGGAACCCTTTGGATGATGGCAGCTGTCCCAGCCATGATATCTCAGCCACAGAGCAGAGAGGAATCAGTACTCAATAATTTCTCTAAAATAGGGCCCAACTGTGATTTTAAAATAGATCCACTCCCACTGGTGTGTGCTGTGTTCTCCTGGGCTGCAGGAAAGCAGGATCTGACCTCCAGCTTTCCATCCTTCCAGGCTCCCTATTTCACACCAGTGCCTGTGAGGGCAGCCCTGTGGAAAACCTGTCAATGAAGAACACTGCAAGGAGCAAAGTGAATTTTTCCTTTAAGCCCAGGAAGGTTATCAACCCCAGAACTCCTCTGCCTTGCTGCTCCCTCCTGCCACAAACACTCCTGCCCTCTCCAGCCCATGTGCCTTGTGCAGGGAAACTTGGAGGAAAAAAAAAAGGAGACTGAGTCATGAGGTCATACCATTATCACATTTCTATTCCAGTGCTTTCTCTCACTGCCTACAATTATCACTCCTTTATTCTTGTACTTGGCTTCTTAGACTTTGATCTAGTCCTTTGCTTCATATCCTTTGATGCATTTTAGCTTACATTGTCTGTAATCTGACCCCTTGCCATCTAATTCCACCAACTTCTCACAACCCATATCAACCACTCTCTCCACCCTTTCATCTTTCTTTTGTATAAATGTATACAGAGCTGTAACAAAGAAACTACAGTGTAGTTGTGGCACTTCCAAGACCCTCAGAAGTGCTGGATAAAATCTCTATGCATTTATTTTGCCCCTCACAGGTCATTTAAAAACATCTTTGTTTATTCCTTTTTTCCCTCAGACAAAATAAAAATGCTGAGGAAAGAAAAGCTAAATACAGTGCTTTTTTCCCCTCCTGAATTTGTAATGAAAACCTTTTAAAATTATTTTTATTGTAAACCTATCTTCAAGTCCATTTCAATGACATTAAGACTGTAGAGACACGGTGCATTTTCATCATTAAATACTGGCAGACTTTGATCATGTTTACTTTCATTGAAAAAAAGGAAGGAAAGGCCAATGCTTACATTGCAAATACCAATTAGTTCAGAACTACAGTGTGTGCATATGTATTTATAAATATATATTTAGAGGAAAGAAAATAACTTGGTTTTTGCGAAGTAGGATCTGTGGGCAAAAAAAACATGGTTGTATTTTGCAATGTCTAAGTAATGCAGAAATAGACTTGCAATTCTCCAAGGTGATTGAGGGACCTGAAGTCTTTTTTTAAATCAGTGGATTATGAGACTTGACAATGTCTGAATATTTGGGAATTTTCTTAACTGCAACTTCAGGTATTTAAATTTCATTATCAGTCAGGTCTCAAAATCCTTTAGAACTTGGATTTAGAATTCAATCAGTGAGGCAATTTTATGCACTTTTGTCCTATACTTCTGGTGTATATTTAGCAGTGTGTTGGATCTGAAGGAACAGAGAGCAAGAAAAGAGATTTTTAGATGCCTCTGCATAATCAGAATGATATTTACAATAATATTTCTCTTTCTGCTTGATAATAACAGACTTGTAAGGGCAGAAGGAGGTAGCTGGGTGCAGTTTTGCATGGTGGCTCTGACATCTAACTCAGGAGAGCTACTTCTTTATTTTTAGCTGCTGGGAAGCAGTGATGAAGGCAGAGAGTGTGTTGGGTTTGAACAGTCCTGGTGTCTCCCAGGCAGGTCAGACAGGTCCCATACATTTAGGCAAGAAATTCTGCTTTGTCCTTGCAGGTTCTCTGGCCACCCAGCTGCAGGTGTGATCTTGTTGTGGACTGATGCTTTGCGGGCTTCTGTCTCTGCTGAAGGATAATTCTGCTTTCCCCCTGTGCCCAGTCCAGCTTGGAAAAATGTGCTTTGAGCAGATCCAGCAATCTGATCCACAGTTCTCAAGCAGGAGATAGGAAAGGAGCAAGATCTCCTGCCTGTTTTCTCCTGCCCACCTTCCTCAGCAATACTGGGCTGGGGTTGCCTTGGCAAAGCTGCAGATAAAGTGTTCTCTCTTGTGTTGTATACATGGTGTCTCCATACAGAATGGACACTCAGAACCTGATTTTTGGTCCCTTTCTCTCCTGCAAGTTCTTTTCTCTCTGAAATGTTGCAACTCTGAATAATTCCTAGAGATACTTTGGGAATTTTCTACCTAATAAATTCCTCCACTCCTCCTTGAGCAGTTCTCAAGGATGTCAGGCAAGCAGTATTGCAGGTGCTGGGGAGAAAAACATAACAAAAACAATGAAAAGAAACTCAAAGAAAACCTTGAGGTTTTGCTCTGTCCTGCAGTAGCTAGTTGGTTAAACACTTCTTCTTGCTGGCTGATTTCAATCTCTAAAATCATATTTTCCATAACAGTGGGCCAAATGGTTCTTGGGTAGTTTGAACACCTGTGAACCTGGCATGCTGAGCCTCTAAATAATGCAGACACAGCAGTTCCCTCTGCACCTCCCTGGTTCATATCCTTCCCTAGCTGGCAGAACCCTCTGATAGAGACAGTGTTTTGCAGCTGGAAAATAGGTCACCTTCAAAACTGTATATTTATGCACACTTAAATGTGTGACTATGCCCTGAAGTTGAACAAATGAGTGGAACAGTTACATTCAAAGGTAAATATGGCTGGAGGCTGAATCCAGGGAAGGGAGAGACCCAGAGGAAGTGCTTTCCTGGGCTAGAGCCACTCAATAAAGAGGAGTCTATCAGCAGATTAAGGTTTAGTTTCTGTTTGGTTCAGGTTTGAGAGTTTCACCGAGTGTGTTCATGGTCACACATGTGCCTTCATGTACTCAAACAGAAAATACGTCCTTGACACAAACCGCAATAATTCTGCCTCTGAATAATCAATTATTTTATTCAGAGGTTTCTCTGTACAGTGGTGAACCAGCAAGTTTATTTATACTGAAGAAGTTTCCCATCCATAATTGATGACGAAGTCAGCTCTGGTCCTCCCATGGTCTGCAGCTCCTCTGATGTGGCTGTGTGTGCGAAGCAGCTTTGAGTTGGGGATGGATGTTTTGCTTACAATCAATTATGCATGTGGTGGGCACAAAACAATTGTTTAGGGGACAGGACAAGCTTCTCCTTCCACGTCTAAGTTTCCAAAAGCAAGAACATTGTATCAGAGGACTCAGAGTTCCAATCTCCTCTCTCACAGTGCTTCATTCTCTGTTACTCACTACCTGCTGCTCGTTCAGTGGCCACTTAAGAAGATAAGAGTGTAGTTTAGTTTTATTTCCTCTGATCAGTGCACCACTGCCATTTCAAAGAGAACATCATCAACCAAATCCACTCCCAAACCTTTCTAAAGTTATTTAAATCTTCAGCTTTCCTTGTGGAGCATATGTGAAGCTATAAAAATATGGCACATCTATGCATAAAGAATGTAATAAACTACTTTTTTACCTGGAAGTCAACGTGAGTTTTACATTTGACTTCAAAATAGCAAGAGGACTTTAACTCCACACAGCATGGACAAAACAAGCACTTGTTCAGATGTGCATTTTGGCATGACTGCTAAAACAACTCACATTTAGGTATGGGGATAGAAACCCAAGTGATGGGCCCTCCTGCTTCAGCAAATCCATCCACAGCTGTTCTGCCCAGCTCCTGGGACCTGTGCTGACTTAAACCTCAGAGATCCTAGTCAAAATCTTCCCTCTGATGAACATATGAAAAACTGCTACATTTGGCTACATTTTCAACCCAAGTCTAATTTTCTTTGTTTGTACCCCCCTTTTGTCTCTACAGGGAATATTCTTGCAAGGGAAAAAGACTCTGGCCAGGCATAAGGAATTCCCTGTTTTCTAAACCCCAGGATGGTTTTCCAAGCTCCTTTCCTGCTTTCTCTTGGAAGGGAGCTCTTGCTCTGCATCTCAGTCCTTGTGGACAGGAGATCAAGCAGCATGCTGGGCTCCACAAGGCCACTGACCCCAAGCTGCCATCAGCCACTTTCTTTTCCTGGTCTCAGAAAGGACTGAGCTGAGCTGTGGCTGCTTCACACAACTGTAGTTGAAAGGACTTCTACATGGCCATAAAAACTTAAAACCCCAGCCATTAAATCAAGGGGTATCAGATCCTTTGGTGGAAATATGAGTGTGTCTAAGCTGGAGGTAATTGAGGACTGAATTTGACACACATGGTGCTGAGGACTTATAAAATGTCATGAATGCTTGACCTGATGCTGTGGAGACACAGCTGGATCTCCAGGGTGGAATTTCTGTGGTGGTGGGAGGTGGAGAGATGATGGTTAATGCATCTTAAAAACTTGGTGAACCATTTGTAGTGTACAGGAGGAAAAAAATAAAATAAGCAGCTACTCATTTAGATGAGTTGGAGTGGCACCTTGCAGTGTCTTGTGCTGTCTGAGCCATGTCATGTGAAATCTACCTTGAGTCTTCATGGGGCAGTCTGTTGGTGCAAATGCCCATTTAAAACAAAGGTGGGGCTTTGTTTTTCATCTGGAATAATCCACTACTATTTAACAGATCTAGACATGCCACAGATTTCAAAAGGCATATAGTTCACAAGGCTGAGATTTTTTCCCCTTTTTACAGATATAGATGCCAAATTCCAATTCCAGTTATTGGTAACTTTTTATCCAAATTGCTTTAACAGCTTTGACTATCTCAGCTATAATGAGGCAGATTAATATGACCATGATTTAACTGTGAGAATAAGAAGGGTACAGCAAACAAAATTCTCCTGTCTTTATAGGATTCTAACCCCACTGGATCACCCAAAAAGATAGGGCTTAGCTGAGGACATGACTTTCTGAATCAGGGTGAGATATGAAACCCTCTCTGGGTGCCTTTCTCCCCACTATGACCTGTGGTTTCTGCTCACTGCTTGGTCTTTGTGTTGTGGATGGACACTGAGGGATTCTGCAGGGGAAAATAAGGATTTCTTTTTTTTTTCAGCAAGACTGGAAGGAATCCACCTTTCCACAGAGCTTGGAGCAAGGGCCAAGGTAGGTTCCACCATCAGGAGAATTAGACAAGCTCAGTGGCAACATGGGAGGATTTAGCTTCATCCATCCCATTGCACCTCCCTAGCTTTGAAGTGCTGTATGTGTTTATGCTGCTCAAGACCAAAACTCTCATTTTTTCCCTGGAAAAGTGTGTGCATTTCAGCATGGTATCCTTCCATTTTCAGACCATCCAGTCTTACTCTATAATTCTTCATGCTTCACAAGCAGCAGCTAATGGAACTATAAATGTGATGTTTCTTGACTAGATGGCTGATATCTAGTATTTCCATTCAGAGCACCTCTGTCTTCTTGTAAAAATCAGGTTATACATGACCCTTTCTACACATTTCTATTTTTAACATGTTAAAAAAAGCAATTCCTTCTATTTTTAGGTAGAGCTCAGTTCTCTAGACTGGCTGGTTCTAATAAAAAATTCCTCACTCTCTAAAGAAAACCCCGCATTGAAATCACAAATCCAGGGGAACGTCCTGTACTATTAGCAAACCTACTAAGATGAAAACCTGAACTTCTTAGCAAGGCCTCCAAATAAAAACATTAATCCAGGCTTGAGAGGAGAAACGGGCAAGGAAAAAGCATTAACCCCAGGAAGTTTTCTACCATGCTCCCACCCTGCCATGATAAATACATAGAAAAACATCTTCATCGGCTTAGAAAGGAGATCAGGACTTTGGACTTGGACTTTGGACCTTTTTCAGGTCTTATTTTGTCTGGCCCACTTGGTTTGATTGCTGTCTGTGTTTCTGATAGCTGTTTGTCTTCTGGAGATCATAGAATCATTAGGGTTGGAAAAAACCTCTAAAATCACCCCAAACTGTTGGGAAAACCAGACATTATTTAGGAAACATTCTGTGAAAGAGCAAACATACAGCACACGTGTGCTAATCATGGGAGGGACTCTCTGAAGCCACTTTGGGAAGGGTTTACCTGGTCCTTGGTGCTCTGTTTTCTGCAGTCTGGAGAGTTGGGGGTTCCTCAGCCTATTTAGTTGGTCATCTCATGTACATATTATGGGAGGATTGTCCTCTCTTCCAAATTTTTCAAAAGTTGCAATTCAGGTCTTGGCTCTACCTCTGACTCCTAGTGTGACCTTGGGCAGGTCACTGAGACCTGGATCTGCAGTGTTTTCAAAAGTAAACTAGAAAATGCAGTGTGGAAAGCTGGAGACTCTTGAAACTCCATTCATTTTTTGAGCCTTAGCTGCGAATCTGCAAATCTAAGATGCTGTTGATAACTATTAATAACTGTTAATAATGTACCACAGGGAGAAGCTGTTAATAACAGTTAATAACATGCTGCAGGGAGAAACAGCTTAAAGAATTTGTGAACAACTCTGAAACTGTGAGTGGAGGCACTCTGAGTGCAGAGATGGAGAGATAGTTGATGCACAAGCTGTTCCCCAGGGTGTGGAGCAAAGTACATTGTGTTTCCCTGCATCAAAACTGCACCTCAGGGACATGAACAGGAGTGTAGTGTGATTGACAAGAGATTCCCTGCAAAAAGAAAAAAAAAGCAAAAGATCTACTCTTCCTTTTGGTGAATGTGGTCATATACATTTGTCTTTCAGCTGTAAACCAAGTGCACCAGGAACTGTCAGAGGGGGAACTGCTTTAGCAGCCCTGCACACCTGGTCATGCAGGGTGAGAGGGAGGCAGAAAAAGAAGATCAAGCTGAGGTAAGGCAAGTTATGGTGTCTGCACACCACAGTGATTGACAATACTGAAACACATGAGAGATACCAGACTTGTCAGGGGATCACCTGGATGTACTCTAACTCAAGCTATTTCAGACAAAATTTTCAGAAGAATTCCTGTGAGTAGCACCTTACCATGAACATGATGTGTCTGGCATAATTATACCCAGTTCCTCACTCTAGTTTTGCAGTCTCATCCTAATCAGTGCTTTGCTCCTGCTGCCCACTGGTTTCTTCCCCTACAGGGAGCACCAATTAGAATAATTTTATTCCTTTTTCAAAAGAAAGAAATCCGTGATTTTTTTTTTTTTCAGTCTTCACAGCATGAAGCATTGTAGCAAGGAGCAGGAAAAATGTTCTTTCTCATTTTGTGTGGGTGAGAATCAAGGGCACGTATCAGAGCATCCCTGTTTAGGTGGCACTCTGCCTGCTCCTGCTGACACGTGTGGACAGTGACTCAATGGAGCCCTTTGTTCCCCAAACACACGGGTCATTCCAATTGTGTGTGGGGCTTGGATTTGTGTGTTGCTGTCCACTGGGGGCTAAGAAAACACCAAAGGCATTATCCCATACCATAACCAACAGAATGAAGGATACAAAACCTGTGAGCACAAGTGGCTTTTTTTCACTCTGACCCTTGGACTGCTTGGGTTTGCATTTCAAATATCTACTTTTCTATCTAAAGAAGGAAACTGCATCTGTTATCCACCAACTTGCTGATTTTCAAGGTGTTACATGCAAGGTTCACAAGCACTTGATTACAAGGTAGTCTACACTATAATTTATAACTTTAATAAATCAGAACCAAATAGTACAAAACACTCTTTCTAATAGTTGCTTCATTAAAGATCTGAAATGTGAAAAATTCTGCTGATATGAAGCCTTCTACCACTGTAACCTTTAATTTCACTTTGAAGTGGTCAGGATATGTCCTGAAACTGGTGTGTTTGTATATTTATCCTCTGGAATTAAACATATAATTTTGTATTCTTGCTGTGTCTGTAACTCAGACTCACCTATGTCACCTTTGAGTGGCATCATGAGGGCAAATGCAGGCTGGACACACATGGGAAGGGAGCTGCTCATGGCATTAACCTGTTAACTTCTCCCAGGGCTGCAGGGTGATGCTGAAAATGTGCCTGAAGGCTTGGCTGGCATGGAACTTGAGGACTGGTTGAAGTGGAAGGGGGTTGAGGAGACTTCCATTCCTCAGCTTCCTTAGCCAAGGACAGAATCAGTGGCCAAGGATACTTTGATGACAATTTCTGCTGAAAATGAACAAGGGTAGAGGAAAGCACAAAAAACTGTAATGACCTATTTGCATGCTGGAAGAACTGTTAAGAAAAAATAACCATTCCCCCCACGTGCCTTCATCTGACATCCACACAGATGCCCTCCATGGGGGAAATAACACCTCAAAACTTTCCTCAGAGCTCCACTGGGCATGTGCTGGGTTGGATATCTCCTCAAGGGCTCTGTTTCCAACCTTCCCTGCCCTGGCTGTCCCCAGCCAGGTTCATGAGCCTGCAGCTCCACAGGTATGTGGTGAAAGTCCTTTAGGGCTTGTCACCACCATTGAATGCTATGGCAACAAGAGGCGTGGGGCCAAATTTTGACCAGAGAGCACTGTGAGCAGCGAGGCTGGATGTGGTGCAATATTTGGTCTGTGGAAGCAGGCACGTGCTGTCTCTGCTCTCCTCACTCCCCTCTGAACAGCTCTGCGTGGTTGGGATCTGGTCTGGCTCACTGCCAGTGCTCTGACAGACTGCAGTGATAGAGGATGCTTGATAAGCCTTTGGAAATGAGTCTACCTGAAGGTGAGGGTTAGTGGAGGTGTTAACACTGATGCCATATCTGACATCTGCAGTACAGAGAGTCCTAGTTCTTGGCACCTATGTTTTCCCATCAAGTAACACTCATTTGTTATCATATATACACACCACAGATTTACATAGTTTGTAGGGGTGAATCATGCATAATTGTGGCTTCTTACATGACAGTTCATATATTAAGAAGTAACTTATTTGTGCTTCGTGGTGAAGAAATAGAGCAGGAGCATGTGGACCTCTGGTGTCAGAACCACATTCATCATTATCTGGAGATAAAACAGGAGTTCAGTGGTTTAAAATGAAATGGGAAAATAATTGCTGGTTTGATTTACCTGTACCAGGGGAAACATTGCTTTGATTTATGTATTTATCTCTAGGTACCTAATGAAAACACGATAGCAACCAGGAATCCACCACTCTTTTGCAGAACATTATGAAAACATCAAGAGTCAGGCTCATAACCATTTCCCCGTGTCCTGTAGTGCCTGTCTGGATGAGCACAGGAGTTTGTGTGCACAAGGAGAAGGTATTATCCAGGAACCCAAGATCTCTACATGGAACAGGCTTGAGGAAGCCCAGCTGGCAGTGGTGTCACCTCGGGCTGGAGCTGTCACACCTGACACTGTCCTGGAATAGTGAAGGATGGTGACTTTGCCTGGGTGCGAGGGTGTCTGGCACCTCGTGTGTCAGCATCAGCTCATTAAAGGTTATCCTACCCCAGAATGTCCCAGAACGGTGGAAAATTACATTCACAGCAAGTCCTACACCCGTCCCACTCCTGGGTCTCGTTTCCCAGGTACTTCTAACGCTCCTGTGCCCTGGGGGCTGCAGCCTGTAAGGATTCCTGTAAAAGGGCTCCAAACCCAGGGAGCTTTTCTCTGCTGCGAGCCAAGCAGAGCAGAGCAGGCTGCCAGCCCTGCTCCCCGCCAGCTCTGACACCTCCAGCTCGCAGGGGCTGGATGTGAGCGCAGGGAGGGGTGGCACAGCCACGGCCACCTCCCTCTCTGATGAAGTGTGTGGAGAAGATGCAGCCTGCAGGACGTTTGGCCAGAGTACAGGCAGGGAAAAGAGAAAAATTCGTGGTGAAAAGGCTCAGTTCCCACAGAGGGAGGAAGAGGAGATACCTCTGCATATTCTCTGGGTAGGGCAGCTCTGGCCACAGTGCATAGCATCCTGGGGAGTGGGACCCTTGGGGTGTTGAGAGTAGAATTTTTAATGGGGCTCCCAGGGGTTGATGGATTTAATGGGTGAAGTAAGCCTGCTTTTATTATTTTATTTTTTTGGCAGCTGCTGCAAGTGGAATTTTATGCATTTTTCTGGCTGTTACTGCTTGTCTGGGCTATTTAGATGTTGAGCTACACTTGTTTCCCTCATGGTGGACTTTTTTTAAGAGACACTGAGACACCTGCAATGGCATGTTGTGGTACACTTCCATTTATAAAGCAATCTCGTTTAGAGATGAGCTCTGAGATGGTTATTGAGAGCTGTGTGAGCAGTGTTTGAGCAGAAGCTCAGCAGTGGGTTGCAGAGATAAGCTATTGCTGTACTCAGTCCAGTGACCTGTGAGCCCCACAATACATTGCTCAGTGGTGGAGGGGGGAACTATGAATATCTGTACCTCTGAGTGCTGCAGACCCCATTTTCCTTCTCTTCTTGATATTCTTTTTTATTCTCTCATGGTTTCTCTTGCTTTTTATCGTTATCAAGGTGTTTAGCTGTATTTCTGCTGCTGGGTTGACACTTCTATTATACAAATTAGGTATAACTGGGCTACATTGCTCAGCCTATGGCATGACCACATCTCCTTCAGGCCAGTGAACCTTTTGGTAGACAAACAACATTCCTTGATTTTAGGCCTTAATTAAATCACAATGTTTGAGACCTTAACTGACAATTTGCATGATTTTCTTCCCTCTTAAATTTCTCTGAAACCTCTGCTGCTGGATATAGCTTTTTGTACCAGGAGAAAAAAACTGACTTCCTCCTGCTGATAATCCATGAAGAACCTGTTCTGATAAGAGGCAAAACCTTCTCTTTTATTTCCTTATAATCATCCTAGGACCAAAATGTTCTGTGCAAAGTGAATGAGGACATTAGAAGTTAAACATTTGCTAATATAAATCAATTCAACTCTGTATGTGTAAAGCTTTGCTCTAGGCACAGACCTGGTCTGGAGCAATATTTCATTTTTGTTATAACCTCCCTCTATAATTCAATTCCTCTCACCTTGCAATACTTTCTCTGCTCTCTGCTGAACCCCCTCCAGCTTGTCACTGTCTTTCTCACCATCAGTTACCCAGAGCACAGACTGGGCTGGACACTGAGGGTTTGCCAGCCTCTCCCAGCTGTGCCTTGGCCAGGTGAGGCTGGATCACACGAAGAGCCTGGCTTTTCTCTGCTTTGTGCCTGCAAGGTCTCTCTGAAGGAAATCATCCCTCAACAACAGAATCACCTTTTCTGCTACCTCATCATCTCCATTCTTAGCCAGGATGAAATATCCATAAATCTCCTCTTCCTATCAAGATACCTCCCTGGCTCCCTTTCTAAGATTGTGAGATGGTTTATAAATACATGAATCCCTAGATAATTTTTCCACTCCTCTTGGTAAATATCAGAATAGAGTGAATATTTACCTCCAGACTAGGCAGTAATGTCAGCTGGCAGTTGTGGTCTATATCTGCTGCTTCAATAAAGGCTGAGAAGGCAGAGTCACATCTATAGAGTTATATGAAAAGTTAATTGCCTTTTCTGACATTATGGGTACAGTAACACCCAAAATAAAAGCTCTACTGAAAATTTATACTTTCTCAGTCAGAACACTTAAGAAATTGCAGTGACATTATGACCCTGTAGTGGAATAATGGTCTGGAAGACTGTCTTCCCTCTGCTGTTATGCACCACTGAATGCTACTGATTTTCATAGTTAATCATAAATGCTTGCCCTAAGTTAATTGATGCCCTCATTATGTCATACTTAACTGCAGCTTAGGAGAGTTTTTTGCCATTAACTTCTACACCAGTTAGCCTTACAGCATCAAGAAGCAGTGAAAATGAAGAAAGGATCCCCAAAACAAATCGACCATCACTGTGACCACCACATCACCATTTAAATTTGTAAAGGTCACAAGAAAATGTTCCCTTCAGCCTGCACATTTCCCACTCTGCACATTTCATGAATACCACAAGCTAGAGCGATCTTCACAGACACCTTGAGGTTGTAATTAGCAGCAAACCAGTGACTGCCTACCAGTGCCAGTCCAGCTTTGGGGCTGAGTGTCTGCAAATGCCAAAGACTTGAGGTTTCCACATAAAACTCAGGAGTTTTGAAGCTGTCTGACAGACATTGATGCTCTTGTGATAAAGCTTCAGGTCCTCACTCTACAGCTCATTTGCTGGGCTCTGTGTAATGGAATTCAAGGGTGAGACCAAAATTCCCATAGCTTAGGCTGTAAAGATTATTTCTCTCCCTGGAATGACAGATTTTAGGGTGGAAGGTGGAAGAAGTGGTAGAATGGGGTCATGGCCACAGCAGAAAATTACCAAACATCTGATCCTACTTTTTACCTCTCCCCCACCGCCTTTTCTTCCCTTTTTATGGCAGTAATGGAACTATTTCTGTAAAGTTCAGTCAGGTGCACTCATTTCTCAGGATGTGAGAGGTGGACTCTCTGTTCCCAGTGCTCACTGCCTTGCTGGGACAGCCACTGAGAAACTTCCTGCTCCAGAGCCACGCTGGCTGACCCCCTTACTCACTGCTTACTTTTGCTCTTTCCTGTTTTATTCACCTCTTAATCCTAGTTAAAAGCTATTCAAAGGTTTGATCTTCGCAAGCATTTTACCTGAGGCATGATTCCATCTCAAACCTTAATCCCAATAATCTTGGAAACCAACCTGTCTGACTGACCTTCTGGAAACATCCCCTGTAACAAGATGACACAGACACTGCAGATCAACATCCTTATGAACACCCAACACTTACACAGGGGGCTCAGCAGAGATCCTGGCCCAAGGCTCCCCAGCAGAAATTCCACGTGGTTACCCTGGAGATAGTCAAAATTGCATTTTGAGCTGTTGCATCAGGTTGTCGTCTATCACTAACATTATCTTTCAAAATTCCCAGCCTTACACATCATGGTGTGTCATGTCTGGTGAAAAGCAATACTTGATTTGACTGATGTGCTGTAACTGGGGTGAACTTATTACTCATGATGAGCCTATTAGTCATGTTGCATCTGCCTCAGTGTGGGGAGGCTCCCGTGTGAGTACAAGCTGTAACTCCTGTGTGTAAAATGCAGCTGAGATAACCCTGCAACAGACATCTTCAGTTTTCAACTAGCTGGTGGCTGATATAGAATATTTCAATGAATGCCCTATTTGTTAAGGTATCCCAAGTAAACCCATCAGAACAGAAACCACAAAGCCAAGCTACAAATCGTTCATCAGAGGCTATTAGTAGGAAATGTGTATGAATCTAGTGACACTGGCCTTGTCATCCTCGTGGTTTAAAACACCCTACTACAATACGAAGTGTCAACCACAAGTGTATGGTTTGTGATTTCAGGGTGTCTTTGCCCAATAGAAAATTAGGCTGGGGTTAGTGGATTAAGCATTTTGCAACAAGAACCACAGGAAACAGATGAAGGAAAAATCCAGCCCTGTCTGGAGGACTAAACTAATTTCTGAAAGCTCATTTCTGTGAATCTGGGAATACCATCAATGATTTTGTTGGTTTTTTTTTTAAACTTTATCCTAGACCCTTCCCAACTGGGATATTACCAGGTTGTCAGAGGAATATGTATTACAATTCTGTAAATATATACTGAGCCCAAATGAAGATGTTCCAATGGTTAGCCAGCACTGGTTGAAAGAAGATTCTTATTTTTCCATTGGATTTATCAGGATTTGATATCCATCTGGCAATTTTTGACCGTGTGGAAGCGAAATCCTTATCACATTGCAGTGGATAGCACTTTCCAGTAGGGAAGGGAAAAAAGCAGAGAGGAAGGGGGTGCTGTCTAGATGTTTGTATTTTATTTTATTTGGTAAAAACTCCTACAGCATTGTCTCCAAACAGCACAGATTTACACAACTGTAGCACAAAGAGCTGTTCAGCATCAGCCTCTCACAAGAGGTACCTGATTTGACTGAATGGCCTCTGGTTGGAAAGCAGCACACACGTGTGCATTACCCATCCTTCCCAGCTGTCCCCAAAGGGGACATGTGCCATTTGCCCATGGCCAGCACACTGACAGGAGCTCTGCTCTGTCTCTCTGCTGCAAGACAGACCATTAACACTCGTCCTACCAGGAGACTTGTGTGGTTCAGTTCTGCTGCTGGCAGTTTTGAGCTGGCTTTGTCAGCTCTAAACCTTTGAAAAGAAGCATCTGTGCAAGACAAAACTTCACCCAAGTGTTGACTGCTTTCAAAATTTTTTCAGAAGACATCACTGCTTGCACACCTCAGAAAACATAATATTAAACTAATGTCAAATCATCTACCAGCAGCTCTGTGCTCTTATCCCTTTTATGATTTATTCTCTCCAGTCATATATCTACATCTTAGTCATCTAGGGGCTGATGTAAAGCCCATCCCAGTGATTAGAAAGTTTCCTATTATCTCGTCTGGCATTAGATGATGTCGTCAAATTTTGATCTTGCTTCAGTTCAAGCTGTTGGAAAAACCCTTGTTGATTTGAGGGAGGCAGGATTAAAGCTGTCTATTGTGTTGGGGAGGGCAGCACTTCTGTGATGCAATGTGACCTTTTCTTTTTAGAGCTTGATCTTTAGCTCTGCCTACTTGGCAATTCCTAGTCAGTGAGACAAGTTCATCCTCTCCCTGTTTTATGAGGCCATCTGGGAGGATGTTGCTCTCATAAGCACTACCCCTGTAACAGCTCCATCATTTTGAGCTGAAAGTTCTCGTGCCAGATATAAATGTGGGGAAACTTTCCCCTGCAGCTTGTGATAAGTGGTTGAACCTGGCACAGCTGAAAGGAGGGAGAATCTGCCAGAAAAGCTTTAGTGTCTAAAGAGAAGAGGACTTGGATCCTTCTGGTCCTGGAACCTGGGAAGATGGGATGTATTTTTCTCCACAAATTGCTTGCTTATCTATCCTGATCGGTGCCTGGAGGCCAGTTACTCCTCCTGCACAGGATGGTCTTCATTCCCTGCATCCAGGATTTCTCCTTAACTCTACATCCAATGACCCACTCTTCCTCCTTGCTTTCTTTAACGAAGAAACATCATTCCACCTCTTGATCTAGCTCGAATTAAGACAGGTGATGTACGTCCTATTTCCCTAATCCTGTCCTTACAGATTTTCCCATCTGGCATGGCAGTTGCACAGGTGGAGATTGGTGCAGTTTGACACCTTTATTTGGGGGTGTTGATGACGCACTAGGTGAACTGTTAGCAGGTAGTTTTGCATTTTGTTTTGATTCTTGTAGTAAAGTTTCCCACCTGGACTCCCGAGGCAGGATGTGTTAAGTCTGGCAGATTATTCAGACGCTGTGCAGTATTTCAGATAACAGCTCCTCTGCCTGACTTCACAGATCAGAAAATATGTGCTTTCCTGTGTCAGCTTTAAATCTGAATACTTGGACTCATTTCTGAGCCCCGCCAGTGACATCACTAACCCTCAGACAAAGAATTTTTTTGGGTGATAGTCACGGTGCCATTTCTTACACTCTGTAGAGCTCCAGTTCTTATTTTGGGTCCCCATTCTGCCACCATAATTGCAATAACTTGTGCTTTTAACTATTTACATTTCGCTTGTAGGGCTGTAAGATGGCTGGCACCTAGACCAATCTGGTGCTTGTTTTTCAGTGTTTCTTATAGTAACATATGAAATTGAGGTGAAATTAGATTTCCATGAATCAGAAAATGGACAAGCCTTTTCAGAGCATATTGGTAATTTGAGCAGTTCTTTATCTTTTTGTAGCACTGCATTTTGAGACTCTAATGGACTTTTTGGAATGAAGTTTTTTGTACAAGACCCAGGACTAGAACAGGTTGGAGATTGATGGCAAAAAATGCGGACTGTTTCATAAAAGGTAAGATTATTATTTGATTTGTATTCCAGCCAGGTTTTCAATTCATGAAGAATTGAAACTGGAATTGGAGGCTGTTCTGAATATGCTACAAATATTGAATTTATCTGTCGTCCCTGTTAATGAAACAAATAGGATTGTTCAGATGCTGCACATCAGTGTGGCACTCACAGAGGATCCTGAAATTGCCATGTGACATTCTCAAGGTGAAAAATGGTCAGAAATAATACGGTGGATTTACCAGTTTGAAAAAAAACAAAAAGAAATACACCACAAAAAAAGCCTCTTCCTTTCTCCCTTCTAAAAACAAAGCCAAAATTCACCTATTCAGGAAATTTCATGTTTGACAGGATTATTGCATAAATGACAAACTGACAACTTTTGTCCCTCTTTACTTATTCCAGCCTCACATTTACTTGCTAATTCATGCAAAGTTTTTCCAAGTGCTTCATACTGGAGGATGTTGGCTCTTCTCTGAAAAGCAGTTTCTCAACCAGCCTATTTCCTCCTTCAGACTCAGTGATCTGGCACAAGAATGAAACACTGCTTGCTGCAGCCCAGGCCACAGGCTCTGGAGGAGTAAAATCACAACCTCCCCAGCTGGTGTGATGCTGCCTTCTCCATGGCACTCCTGCATCCCTCTCTTCCTCTGTCACCTCCTTTTATTTCTTGTGAATGCACAAGGTTCATTCCTGACACAAAGTACAAGGGGGTTGACAAATTAAGTGCTTAATTTAGGAGCTAGTAGCAAATTATTCTCAGGGGTAACAATTGCTCTGCAATTCTTCCCATTGCAGACGTTCCTCCCTTCAGCTCTCCGAGGGGCTGGAGGGTCACGTTCCATTCCCGGCAGTGCCCTGGAGGTCCTGCATGCTCTCAGCCAGGTCGGCCCTACCTGTGCAGCCCATCAGCACATTCCTGGCTGGACTCGAGGAGAACCACTTGAGAATGGCTGTAGATAGTCAGTGCCCTTCAGGAATGTGCTAAACAAGCCCCTGATCTCTGCAACTGCCTGTCTGCAGATCCTGGTTTCCAGCCAGGCCAGTGGGGAACTGTAGTTCCCTTGACCTGATTTAGATCCCACTTAACTGCCCAAATTTACAGACATGAACCAAGAAAAACACTGACGTGCGCTCACCACAAAGGCAGGGACTGACAGGCAAAATCAGGCCATGACAGAGGTGTGGACTGATGTCTAATGGTTCGTTCCTGCTGGGAAATCAGAAACATTGGTATCTCTTTTTCTAGAGATACCTTATCTTTTCCTTATCTCTTTTTCCCCCTTTTTCAAAAGCAAAAAAACCCACAGATCTGAGATGTACTCCTGATACCTGCCTTCCTGAGAAGGGTGGATTAACAATTACATACTGTGCTGGGCAACTCCTTTCTTCACACGTTTGCCTCTCAAGCTTTTAGAATTGTCTTCTAGCACTCACCAGTGACCCTCCTCCAGCCTGAGTTTTGGTTTTTCTCACAACCCTCCCTGAGCTTTGGCCATCCTGGCTAAGGATCCCTTCCCACTGTGCTGGAGGCTCCTCTGCCATTTTTGTTCATGGAACTTTATAAAGGACTTTTTATTGCTGGATTCTTCCAAGAATCCTTTCTGTAAGGGTCACTCATAACCCAACCATTTTCTGTTGGATTTTACATTTTCCTTAAAGCCCATTGTCCATCCCCCAAGCAGTTAAAGGAACTGTGCTCTCTTGTATTATTACACTGCATTCAATTCCAGGTGTTTTGAGACTCTGGCACTTCAGTTTAGGGACAGATTGTCCATGCAGAACTCCTGTTCTGTAGTTAATGAGTAATACTTGACAATGAAACCCAGACTGCAGTACTCTTGACAAAAGCCTGGATCAAAGGAGGAGTTTTTGAGAGGCTTTTAAACAAAATTCTTATGGAGATTCTCACCACAGTCTGTTCACATTCTCTGCATCCTCCTGACCAGTTTGTCCATCATTTGGATGCATCACTTGGCTTTTGCAGGACTCTGATGTGGTTTTTCACTCCCCAGGTCTTGTATTTTCTATTTGTTTAGAGAAAAGAAGGGATGGCACAGAAACAATTTGGTAAGATTCTGCTATGTTAAAAACCAATGCTGCATTTCCACCTTTCACTTAATATTTCTATGTCCAGCTTTGGTCAACAGAGACTCCAGATTCAAGTGTGTTAATGGCAATATTTATTTAGCTATCAATGTAACCCTTTGTTTTTGTAACCTTGGCTTGATCATTAAGATCCCATAGCTAACAAAGTTCAAAATAATTTGTAGTATCAGACAAAGCTAGGAACATAACAGCCTGATCAATACCTTTCAGTGATAATTGTACTCCAAACCTGTGTTTTGAACATGAACCTTCAAAAAATTTTATTTGCCAAGACAAACGGTGTCTGTGCACAGTTCTGTTTTTACAGTATTTTAATTCCAGTGAATCAGTACAGTAAATATTGATGCACTGTTTTGCCTTCAGTATTTTTGGACTTCTGTCAAATTAATTAAATAGTAAATAGCAGAGTGGATATCCCAGCACACTGTCCTATTAAAAGCTAAGCAAGATTAGAATGCCTGATAAAAAGGTCTTTATGGTCTTGCAAATAAAAGAACGACATGGTATTATACCAGCCTTTGTTGGCATTTCCCAGGTGGTTTTCTGAAGTGAACATTTACTTTGTGTTCTTTAACAGATGAGAAAGCTTCACTGCTGTGAATGCATCCAACATACTTTTATAATTATCTTTCCATCCTCGGTGTTTATTTTCTCCTTTTTCACTGTGATTTCTCCAATTTACAGGGTTTTTTTTTCTTTTTCTTCTCCTGCAGAACTGAAAGAGACACCCGTAGGTTGCTAACCTCCATCGGTGGTGGTGTCTGCAGAGTTTGCAGCTGCTATTTATCTGCCTGCACATGGATCACCCCACGTTTCTCTGGGATGCTCTTCAGCCCCACACAGAGCTAGCTGTCCTCTTATCCTCCTGACTGTCCTTATCCTGTTAAAACCTTTTATGTCCACAGGCAGGGAACAGCAAGCTGAGATGGTTTCTGCAGATAGCACTGATCTCCCTGTGTGTGGGGCCAGGGCAGGAGGTGTGTGCCTCCTCCAGGGCTGGCAGTGAGCACACACAGCAGAGGTGCTGCTGCCACAGCCCTCCTCCCTTCTGGGGAGCAAGGCAGCAAAACACCTCTGCAGCATTCTGCCTACTCAGCATTGGCCAGCAAACCCTGCCGGCTGCTGCAGTAGAAAGTTCACACTTTCCAACCTATTTATTGACTGCATTCCTGGCCCTGCAGGCATCTGCTTTAGCAGAACATGTGACCAAGGAAGAGATCGAAATCCATGGTATTGTACAGGCTGGTTTTCAAAGTGGAAAAACTGGGTGCCTCCATTTCTCTTTCTCATTTATCTGTGCAAATCTGATGTGCCTCTCTTTTGTATTGATTTGCTTCTGAGATCATAGAACTCCAGCTTTGGCTCTGAGTCTCTGACTCCACAAACTCTGAAGATTTAAGTGCTTTCGTGTCAGGTTTCTGCAAACTTGTTTTTTTCCCATGTGGATAACTTGGAGATTCAGCATGTTTCAGCTTTTAGTACAATTTGCAAGCAAAACTGAACCCATATTGGTACTGAAGGATGAATTGGCTTTTACTGACAGATACTTAAGCTCACATTCATCACATCTCAGCGTTCCCAAGTAAATTTTTTTCATAAAAACAGATTGAAAGCTTGACCCAGATAGACTTCACAAGAAAGTTTGTTGTCACCGGGAACTGAAAACAAATCTCATGGAGTATGAAGCAGAGTTTTAAATAGACTGCAGTCTGTATCAGTAGAGGTTTGGAAAATAGGGTTTCAGTATCCTGGATTATCCAATGTCCATGGAGGTTGGAATACCTGGAAAGCAATCTGCTTTGCAGAAGGGTTATAAAAACTTCCATATAGAAGTATAACAGGGCATATGCTCTAGTGGATCCAGGTCTTACCCAGTGGTTCCCCTGATGAGACAGAGTTTGAGGTAAGCATTGGATATGATCTCTTACAATTCCTGTAGGTCTTAACCCCCTCAGAATTCCTCCTGGTTTACAAGAGAAGTCTGTGATCCAAATCTGAGTGAAGCTTCCCCTTGCACACAGGAGCTCCTTCCCCATTGTTCAGAGCGAGCAAGGCAAATACCTCTGCAGAGCCTGTTTGAACATGCATGTTCTACAGGAGGGAACACAAAGCAGCCTGACATGGTTTGTTATTTTCTTTTGCAACATTGGATATGTCTGTGCTCCCTTTCCCATTTTGTTTTCACTGCCTTTCTTTTTCCACATGAACTCATTCAGGAGAGAGCAGGAGAAGCCCTTCAAAAGAAGGAGGCACAGTGTGTGATGGAGTGACCTTGGGGATTCTGCCTCTGTCATTGCCCTCACCACCTCTTGATAAACAGCAAGTGAAATGGATTTACAAGATTGTAGAAATCATTTCATTTTCTCTTGTTTTATCAGCACAGATGGAAAGCAGGACTGTACCTAATCTCAGTCCAGAATCAGCTGGAGTTGGACTGATAGTATATAAAGACAGCAGAGGCAGCAGACCTGTAAATTTACCGAGCTGTGACTTGTGCTGTGCGAGCTAATAAGAGAGAGCTTTCCAGTAGTTTATACTTAAGGAAGATAGAGATACAAAGACATTTATTTTGATGTTCCAATTCTTTAAAATACTCTCTAGTTCTGTGCCAGATGTTATATTTCCTGACATTTCTGGTTTAACATTTGCTTTAAAATATTTCTTGGAAATAAGATCTAATGGGGCCAAACCCCTGGGTTCTTCCTCAAGACGAGGTACAGAGTTGAGAGCTTGCCAGCATCTCACTACCAACCCTATTCAACAGGATTCACCCAGATAGTCCTGAAGTTTGTACACAGGCATCCTTCAGTTTTGTCTTTTGGCTTTCTTCCTCCATCTCCATCATCTCCATCTCCATCGTCTCCATCCCCACATCTCCACCTCCATCCCCACATCTCCACCTCCATCCCCACATCTCCATCTCTACCTCCACATCTCCATCTCCATCTCCACCTCCACATCTCCACCTCCATCTCCATCTCCAACTCCACATCTCCATCTCCATCTCCATCTATCTCCATCTCCACATCTCCATCTCTCTCTCCATCTCTCCATCTCTCCATTTCCACATGTCCACATCCACATTTCCTTCTCCTTCTCCTTCTCCTTCTCCTTCTCCTTCTCCTTCTCCTTCTCCTTCTCCTTCTCCTTCTCCTTCTCCTTCTCCTTCTCCTTCTCCTTCTCCTTCTCCTTCTCCTTCTCCTTCTCCTTCTCCTTCTCCTTCTCCTTCTCCTTCTCCTTCTCCTTCTCCTTCTCCTTCTCCTTCTCCTTCTCCTTCTCCTTCTCCTTCTCCTTCTCCTTCTCCTTCTCCTTCTCCTTCTCCTTCTCCTTCTCCTTCTCCTTCTCCTTCTCCTTCTCCTTCNTTTCTTTTTTTTTTTTTAATTTTTCTCCTGAGTTCTTCCTGCAGCATTTGAAAAATTCCAAAGTTCAGTGATGCCAATGTAGTGCTTTGCAGTGCAGTTCTTAGAACTGCACTTCTAAGCCACCGCCCAGGAATGTATCCGACCACATTTGGCAGTGCTGCTGCCAAAAGGAACTATTAAGACTTGTTGACGACCAGGACTGAATTGCCCTCTTACCTTAGACTGTGGTTCCTGTGATCCGGGGTTAAGTGGAGAGGGATGTCAAGCATGGTCTTTAGGAGTAAATTGTTGAGTTAGACATTTTGTTGTTAAGCAGGGTAAAGGAGCTGCTGCAGAGCATTCCAGTGAAAATATTAAGGGGACACTTAATGTAATGTGTAGCTTCTACATGTGTTCATTCATGCACAAAAACTTGATCAGTGCATTACATCCACAATGTAGCCAATGTCTCCCATCAGCAAGGGCTTGTCTGACACATTTCTGTAAGGATGAAGAATTCAGAATCATGTACAGTAAAGAGAAACGTGTAAAAGTAGCAAGAAACATCATTACTTCTGGGGGCAAAAAAGCCTCTCTGTATTAATGAGGAAACTGTTGAAGCACAAAGAAATCAGTGCTACATCTGCACCAGTCTACTTTGTATTCATTACTAAAGGGCTGGGTTGAAAATTAATATATATTCACCCCTATGAGTTTTATAATGGGATTGTTAATGTGGAAACTCTGGAAAAGCATTCCAGCCTGTACCTTATAGACACATGAATTTAAATTCAAAGTTAACATGCATTGGAAATAAACACTGTTGCTTTGTCCACTTGCTGCGTGAAAACACCAATTAAAAAACAAACAAATCACAACCACCTGTGCAGATGATGATCTTTACATGGCCTGGATGCTATTAATCCAAATTCTAGTAAAATGCAAGAATAAAAAATCCACACCTGTTTACCTAGTTAGGAAAACTGCTGCACGGGGAGGGGGATATCTTCAGTTTTCTCTGGCTGCTGGAGAGTCATTCATAATTTAAATCCAGCAAGTGTTATACCAGCAAGCATAATATTTCATCTGGTAGCAAGACAAAGGTGATGTGGGAGATTTGGGGTCCTTTGTGGCTCTATAGCAGTCTTGGGTGACTTCAAAACAAAACAGCTGAGATGGAGAGCAGAGGCCCTCAGGAGTCTGGAATCCTCAGGCTCTTTTAAGCCATTAGACTGCAGGAATTGTAGTGCTCTTGCAATTCAAATAAACGCCGGTACATTAACGTGCAAACAAAGCTTTTTGATGCTGAGGTTAAACTAACTTCCTTGCAGAAGCTTTAAAGTTTCACCTTGTCTTAAAAGAAAAACACATCACATACAGACTGGAGAGTTTTTGGTAAAAGCTGCAATGTTTTCCTTCTTTCTTTTTCTTTTTTAACTCAGTTGTATTTGAAAGAAGAGATGCTTGTAAAGAAAGAAAGGCTAACAGGTGTCAGAAATTTTCAAGTTAGAAAAATATGAGTTGAAAAAGTGAATATGGGCCCTGTCTCCAGTAAGTTTGTCCTTCCTATGACACCCAATGTGCCCACTGTTTGATGTATAAATTATTTTTTGTATATGAATCTATGCAATACACTTTTCCCCTCCAAAGATCTCCAATTACTGTATCTCTTTAAGAGTGTAGAGAGTGTTACTGCTCCTGTAAGGAAGCGTTCCCTTACAACACTGAGTCAGATTTCTCTTGCCTGCTCCAGTTCCTTTCTGGCTTTGGAGCAGCAGGTAGGAGCCAAATATCCAGCAGATCTCTCCATCTGATAGTCATGGGATGTTGCAGGGGAAGGAAACATTGAAAATGGGGTATGGTGTAGTCAGGGTCAGTGGTACCACATGAAATGAATGTAATTTGTTTCCAGAGGCATGGAGAGGTGTCAGGGCTGATTTTACCTGAATTCACCAAGTTGTAGAATAGCATTATTCTGTTGCAGCAGAGCTGGAGGCCTTTGGGGCTCCCAAACATTGATGGCCTGGGGCTGTTGGCTGGGCAGGGGCACATTCTGGCTTCCAAGGGACAGGCCCATCATTCTTACAAGCCACTGCCTCAGTCAGTGGTGCTGTGTTGGTTTCCAAGTTGTTCCAGCCCAGAGGAGCTGTTGTGCCACTGCAGAGTCAGAAAAAGAGAGATCCAGCATAAAACCAGCCCAGGAACCACAGAATCAGAGCTGGCATGTGGGGCATTCTCCTTCCTTTTCTTCCTTCCCCCTGCCAGCAACGGATTGTGAGGGAAAAATACCTTGGCTTTGAGCTTTATTGTAGAGGTAAAGAAAAAAGGATTGGTCAAAGGATGGTAAAAGAAAAAAAAGAATGGCAAAGTCTAGTGCTACAATTTTGTTCCATTCTGTGCCTTTATCTCTTCTTTCTCCAGGATTCTGCATCAAGCTGCCCCATCAGACAGATATTAAATGTAAATCTGGAGCAATCTTGATCCCCAAGGAATCCAGTGGGAATTTGCTTCCTTTCCAGCAGCTTCTCACCCCTAATGTGAAATTTGGGGAATATTCATTTTCCTGTTTGCTTTTCAATAGCCACAATTTTTTTCACTATCTGTCAGCAAAAACACACAGCTCTCATTTCTGATCTAAATTTCAGACATCTCCCCTTAAGACCCTAGGATTTCGTCAGCAATTAGAGCTTTAGAGACCTTTTGTCTTAAGTGATTATTACTGCAGAGTTTATTCTAAAACTTTATCTGGCCTTACCCAGCCCATATACATCTGGACTGCATTCCAGGAATGCCATTCCTTCTCCATTGTTTCTCTTGTGTTTTTATGTAACTATTCAAATCCAGAGATGCACTCACTTTTACATTGTATACATGGTTTTAACTGACACAGCAAACATTTCCCTACACTTATCTTAAAAAAAAAATACATAAAAGATAATCTAATCTTAAATTTTAACACAAATACAGGGAGACATGACAACTTGTGAAACTATTTCTCTCTGAGACATGCTAACATGGGTGATAGGACAGAGTACACATTATTTCTCTAATGGGGAAAAATGAATATTTAAGACCTACTTAGAAAGTTCTGCATTGCTGTTGACAGCACTATTGTGTCTGAAGAGGATCAAATAGAGCTCATTGAATAATTCATTAAATGCATTTTGCAAAACTGTTCAAAATGTTTGTTTAAATTATTTATCCCATTCAATGTGGTAAAACGCAGAGGGATGAGACCTCCCTAAAATGCTGCAAATGTTTTACTGTATTTCCAAAACAGAACAAGCGTCCTGTAACAATTATAATAGCTGAATGCTATTTAAGTTGCCTCGTTCTGAAAGCAAACCTGATCTATCAGCACCATTTATCAGGTCTGGAATGGACACTTGGCCCTGTGCAGGGATGTAAATGGGCTGTGGAAAGGTCTGAGTTAGCACATCCAGCCCTCTCAGGTTTAAGTGAGTGAAGGAGCTTCAGACAGGGGTTGCATTATCCCAGCAGTGCTTTCCATGGGCACTGATTGATGGGGGCAACAGCACAGGGCTCTGGTTTTTACCTCCAGCTTTGCCCACGACTGTGGCCACTCACACAGACCTTTGTGCTCAAAATCTGAGTAACCCAGAGCCCCCGAGAGCTTCCCAGAGCCCCGAGCTCCAGAAGATGCAAAAAACCCCACTGTGGACTGGCAGGTACTCATCAGGTGCACAAAAATACGTGAGCTTCAGATTTCAAAGGTGCTCTCACCCAGTCCAGGCTGCACTTCTCTGATTTTCTGGTGATGCCTGGTGCACGTTCAGGGAACATCCTGAGCGGAAAACTGTGCCATGGTAATATCTCCATGAACCCTCAGCAGCAGGATGAGGAAGAACAGCATCAAAACACGACTGAAGGTCCACAATTAAGAAATGCAAAATACAGCTAAAACAATTCCCCCTCCGCTCCTTGTGTATTGATATGACCTGACCTAGAAGTTTATGAAAATACAGATAAATGCCTTTGGCTTGTTGTCTCGGGTTGTAATGCAAGACGTAACCAAAAGTATGTTAACCATCTGTTAAAACCAGCTGGGGCAGTGTTCTCTATCTTTTCCACAATCCATCCTCCTCCAGGAGATATCTCCTGTTAATGGGCCATTGAGTCCCACTGCATGACTGATAAAATTACATCATCCCATTGGGAGATGCTCCACCCAAGGGGAGGAGCCAAGCCTTTCCTACCTAGATAAAATCTGAGATTTAAAACATCAGAGCAGCCTTTTCCCACTGAATTCCAGAGGAAAACCAGACCCTTCTACATCATCACTGGATCTGTGGAGGAAAACTGCACCTTCTACAGGAGCACTGCTCCAACAGAACCACATCTGTCACTGCAGGAGAATGCAGCCACTATTTAATGGGACTGTACCAACACCCTGACTGACTGACAGGGTGTCAGGTTGTATTCTGACTCTGTCAGTGTTTTGGGATTTTTTATGTATTACTGTATTTTTATTTTATTTTTTTCCTGGTAAAGAACTGTTATTCCTATTCCCATATCTTTGCCTGAAAGCTCCTCAATTTCAAAATTATAATAATTTGGAGGGAGGGTGTTTACATTGTCCTTTTCAAGAGAGGCTCCTGCCTTTCTTAACAAACACCTGTCTTGCAAACCAAGACACCTCTCAGCATGATGCTCTGTTTACCCCCATCTGACAGATCCATCTCAGCCTGGTAGAAGTTTTCATTTGCCATCTCTGAGAAAAAAATAACTCTCAGAAAACTGAGGCAAAACTGATTGCAAAGTGGATATTAACAAGGACACACTGCTTACTGAAATTCTTTTAAAATACCACTGGATGTTCTTGCAAGTGAAAGAGAGGGCTATAAATATTCGCTGCAGAAAGAAACCAAAATAAAAATTAAATGCCTGAAATGCAGCAAGCTCTTAACTTACATAAGGAGCACCAGTCTTGCAGAGGGTAATTTTGTAGGGTGATTTTCCCCCCCTCTTATTCCCCTTTTCTTTTTGGTTTCAGAATGTCCCTGCATTTGTACAACATTCCTTTCCTTCTGTCTTGTGCCACACTTCCCTATGTGGCTTTTAGAATGTACATGTCATTATGCATGTACATGAATGTACATGTACACCCATAGGAGTGGTGAGAACAATGAAAATATTGAGTGGTCACTCTATACAGCTGTCATCTCTAAACTGCCTAGATTATCTTTTTTTCTTTGAGTTGTTACTTCATTATTTATCTTCAGGGCAAATTGAGCAGCAGGAGCTCCACTCAGAATGGATTCCAAGCCTAACCTTCCCAAAGGGTAAGGTGCCATCAGAAATATTCATGTTTTATTCAATTTTTATGTGACTAAAGAGAAGTGCAGAAAAAAGTTGCATCCTTGGTACTAAACTACTCTTGGTCAGACATGGCAGCTTGTAAATCTCTCCATTTGCTGTTTGCCTGATCGGTTTTACTGCTGGTTCTGCTCATAAATGCCTGCCAGGTTAAGCACTTTCGAGTAATTGTCTAATAATTGTCAGATGCTCAGTAGTGGCTCAAATACTGGGATTACATACACCAACAAGCAGGAGGAGGTACTCCCCCAAGTAAAGATTGGTTGCAATTTATTCTCTGCTCCAGCAGCAGACCAGACTTTCTGCAGCTTCTTCCACAGGGTTAAAGGCAGCACAGGGCAGTGGTTTTCCTGTGCTGCAGCCTCAGCTGAGCCCTGCCTGCTGAGCAAGGTACCTCAAGAAAGGGAAATTTCTGAGCTACCCTGCAGATGATTTTAACCTGTGCCAACATCTGCTGTGTTTGGGGCTCAGGCAGGGCCATCTGGAAGTGCCTTGTACCTGGGTGACCCCTCTGTAAATGCATGGGCCAGTTTTGCTCTGTGAAATTAAACAGGGAAGGATTTGATTCTCCTCTTTATGCTAAAACTCCCAGGCTGTAGCGACACCACAGAGTAGCTCCATATTCCCGCTGTCCTCCCACTCGCTTCAACAGTATAGTGGAATAATTTAGAAGTACTCTATAGCTATGAAAACGCTATGTAGCACCTTTAGGAGAGCAAGAGCACAATTTTTTGCTCAAAATTCCTTAAAGATCAATTAATTTCTGACTCATCCCTTAAAGCTGGGTGAGCTGGATCAATAGCCTTTTTCTACAGGATATTTTCCCATGCTCGTTTGGTGCTTTCATTATTTACATAGAGGCACAGAAAGGCTGGAAGGGACCTCAGGGGGTCATGTACTTAATCCCTCTGCCCCAGGGGAGGATTGCTTGCCTCCTGTACTTTGCTAGCAGTTTAAACACCTGTACTAAATGGAACTTCACAGCTTCCCTAGACAATCTTTTCCAGTGCCAGTTGCCCTTGCCACTGGAAAGTTTTCCTAATGCCTTAGCAGGATGCCCCTTGCTGCCACTCATGAACATTTCTTCTTGTCCCATCTGTGGTGGAAAAGAGCAAGAATTTTTGACTTCCACCCCTGTAGCTCTTACCTACTTAAAGATTCTTTGTCTCCTCCAGACTATACAGGCCTCAAACTCCAGTGGTCCCTGTTTCCAAGACCTTTGGTCGTCCCTGCTGTCCTCTGACTCTGGCCAATGGCCCACATCTTTCTTAAACTGTAGTACTAAAATTGGGGGAAGTCTTCCAGCTGAGGCCTTCCCAGCATGGTGTGGGTGGAAATGATTTTGTGTGGCTATATGTGTTAGAGACAGGACACCTGGGTATCACATCTTGAGTGCATTTGTTGTAAAATAGGGACATTCCTGACACTCACTGCACTTGTGATGCCCTGTGCACCTCAGGCTGTTGCAGGCAGGCCTGGTGTGTTGGTGGCCAGGCACATCCTGCATTTTTGCAATCAATTATTTGTATTAATTGCAGAAAATTCTATTCGTTCTTACTGAGTTTCATCCTTTCTTCACTATTTCCCCAATCTATAAGATCTTTATGAATTTCTAGCACATTGCAGACTTTCTAGCTTGATGCCAACTCCAAATTTATTAAGCATATTATCTAGTCAATTGTACCAGATATTATGTAATATATTTAAAGATCAGTAACAGGCTTTTAGAAATTCCTAACCCTTGCACTTCTCTTTGAAGAGTAAGCTGTAGATAGGTCTTCCTGAGAACAGTTTTTCACACTTTATGTTCCCATCTTGCATAAGTTTATTTCAATCTGTTTCTCAAATTTACTGATAAGAATAACACAAGGCACTGCCAGAATTTCACTGAAGTCAAGGTATATAGTCTGGAAGATTTAAATCTCTTACTTCTAACTTTTCTGTAGGACACATGGTCATTTTTGGTCCCAGAACTGGTCCTCTGAGATCAGACCTAAAGCCCTGTCCCCAAAATCATCCCTCTGCCAAGATGCCTAAAAATGCACTTAGCTATAATTCTGCTGCAATATTAACATTTTAAATGCACACATTTAGTAGGACTATCATTAATCTGTCCTTCCTGAAATAAATAATTTTCCTCATTAAGGGTGTCACTGAAATACTGAAATAAGCCCTTTCTTCCCTCCTTCCTCAGCACAGTTAAATGTGAGGGGTCAATTCATGGTTGCCCAGGAGCCCTGAAAACTCTTCTGGCTTCAGGTCCAACATGTCACAGGGACCAGAGGGACATGGAAAAGTGAGTTTAGGGGGAAGCTGTGCTGATCCATAGCAACTGGAAAATATAAAGGTGGACACCATCTCACAGCCAGCCTCCAAGCTGGAGAGATTAATTGCACTCAGTGAGACTTATTTGATTACTTGGTCCCCTGAGTAATAATGGGTTTCCTGAAGACTAAAGAGAGTAACACAGAAAAGTCAGAAAGAAATATGGGGACATATTAAAAAGTAACTATTAAAGCGAGAAGAATATATATGAAACCACAAGGCATGTAATTAACCTAGCATGGGACTAGATTTGTTTGCTTAATTATTCCATGCAGCTTCATAAAGCTCTGAAGCAAGCTCATAAGTGGCTTTAAAAAACCCCCAGAACTGATTTTAACAAAATGTCATTAAATTTGTGAATGAAAATCCTGGTCTTCTTAAGGTCAATGGCTCCTCTTGGTTCATTCATGCTGGGATCTCTCCTTACGCTGAGTGTGGAGTTCTTGGCACTTTGGGAAGCATTCACATGGCTTAATTTAGGACTTCTGGCTTAGGTATCCTGAATTGCTCTCTGGAGGCTGCATTGACACTACAGGGAGCTTGGTCCTGAGCTAGACCTAAAGTTAGAATACGTCAATGATCTCTTCTGTGCATACAGATCTTAAAAGGAAAATATTCTGCCACTGACCAGTGCCTCTGTGAGATTGTGTGTCCCACAGAGATGTGGCAGAGTAAACAGGAAATCAGGGAGGCAGCTCGTGTTTCCATAGATATGGTAAATGTCAAATGCCACTTAAAAGGTGCTATACATAACTTTGTTACTTCTGGGGAAAATGAAATTCAGGGAGAAGAAGCACAGCTTGACAACCTAAAGAATCTAAACAGAGGCTGAGTATATTGCAAACTGTTTTTTCCATGGGGGAATCTTGGATTTTCTCTGCAGTCTTTATCTCCTCATAGTGGCAGAAGGCCTTATGTGTGGGTGATGATTTGGGGAGTTCCCCAGTGAAACCAGCCTGCCTGGTGTGGAAGTGTGGCACAGGTCAATGCCAGGTCACATCCTTGGAAACTGGGAAAAATTAGTGATGCTCCTTGGGCTGGGAGCAGAAATGAACACTATCTCCAGAGTTATCTTACAGAGGAGAGAAGACCTTAATCAAAGAAATGAGGCTGAGGGAGGGGTGAGCTGAGGGAAAGCCCTGTGCAGCTGGAGAGGCTGCAAGCCCCCTTGAGGACTCTGACCAAGGAATGACAAGGAGTGATCAAGAAACCTGCAGGTGCTCTGAAGAGTCTGGATGTTTTGTTAGATCTGCATATTTCTTTCAGTGTCTGGCTCGCAGCAGAATTGTGTTGCAAAGTCCAGGTGTTACGTGCTTCAGCTGTTGCCTGCATCTGGAGAGGTGATCTGGGAACCAGGGAGTCTGCAGGACCTGTGGGGGGTTGACAACCACAGGAAGGGGGGATTGGAAAAGAGGGGGCTGCCATCAGCCTTGGTGTGGCACCTCTGCTGTAAGACTCAGCTTCTGCAGAGGGGAACAGAGCCTGTAAACCAGAGACATCAGATGGGGATGTCTGCAGAGTCACTGTGCTGCTGTTTTCAATGTGGAAACTGTCATTAGAAGGTGGGACTGGCCCTGAAATAACCACAGGTTTAAAGCAATGAGCAGTGGTGCCCATCCCCACTCATCTCTATGCAAACACTAAAATCTAAACACTGAAACAGGTGCTAAATCCTTCAGAGAATCTGTATTATTCATAGTAAAAAAAAAAAAGTAATTTTCCCTCTTGCTCAGAGGAGACTGAATGCATTTGTATGCACACACCAGGAGATGTGAAGGTCCAAGGGATGCAACATCAGTGCTGCCCAAGTGAGCACGGGCACAGCAAGGGATCCATGGTGCTGTGAGCTGTGCTGAAACCTGCTGTCAGGGGCTGTTCATCCAGAATAATGCCTTGGCATGGGCTCACTGCTTTGTCAACACTTGGCTGTGCAGAGGCTGAAGTTACTCAATCTGGCCTTGTCCCATTTTCCATACCAACACCAACCTTGCTGTGCCTCCCCATCCCACCTGCCACTGCCTGGGTGAAAGTGTTCAGGATCTCTTGCTGGAAATCCTGGTCTGGGTCACTGGTAGAATACCAAAGCACCATCCTAATGATAGCCAGGAATATGTGATGGGAAGGCTTAGCTTTTTGCTTAATGAAAATGCAGTCTCAAAATTGAAGGCTTGGTGAATTTTGCCTCCTGATTAGGAGTGCAGGATCAAGTCCTTTAAGAGACAGTGAGATTGTATGATGTAGTTCAAGGATAAAGGGGAAAAAAAAGAATGACAGGACTAATTCATGCTCTTCCAAAATTATTATTTTTCAGCTAGGGGAGGAGGAGACAGGATGTGGTAGAAAAACATTTACAGGAGTTTGGCATGTAAAAACCTGAATGATGGATTAACAGCTTATGCCAGATTTTACCTGCCTTTAAGCAGGTAACATTTCTTCAAGCTCAACAAGCTCCTGCTTGCCTAGAGCTATACTTTTCTTCTCCAGATGAGTGAAGCCGAAAAACCTTGTGCAGTTTTCATTAGCCCCAACTTTCTCTCAAATGTTTTCTTCTGCAAGTTTGATTTTGCTCAGGGAAGCAGTGGCCCTTGGGAAGGATATATCTAAATGAGGATCCTTTTTTTCCTGTGGGTTTGGGTTTTTTTTTTTGCTGGGGGTGACCTGAGCTCTCTGGGATGTGCAGCCTGCAGTCTCAGGTACACAATCACAAGGCTAAGGGCAGGAGCTGGAATGCAGAGGATAAAGCAGAATGTAAATCCATTCAGCACAGTAATTTAAGGTGTGGGAGGTCTCCTCTTATGAACAGAAAGGTCCTGTCAGTAAATGAAGCAAGACTCTTTAGCCTGCAAAACAGAGCTGTCTTTTGGATCTCTGGTTTCTTCTCTGCATTGTGTAAAAGACACATAAAGCAGCTCCTTTCCCCCTCCCTGCTTTTGCAAAATGTCTACAGAACAGATCAGGATGGCAAATGGCTACAGTAAGTGCTGGTAACTGCACATCCTTCCCACTGCTCTGGAAGGAAATGGTTCCTTCTCTGCCTTTTTTGGCATGGCCCGTGGTATCTCTCATAGGAATGGGAGTTTATCCTCCATGTCTTGCCTAATTTTCCCCCACATGATTTTAGTTTTCCCACGGTAAGATTAAGCTATTCTATATACCATCAGTCCCATAATAGTCAGTGAACTTTAAGTGAACTCTAACATCTAGACTCAAGTCATTGCATTAAAACCTCATAAGTTGATTGGATAGCTGAGTATTTTAATATTAATCTCCCCACTAAATGCTTATATGCACTGCACAGACTTTCATACAAATGTCTCTCCTTGGACCACAGGGTGTCTGAAAAGGCCAACTCAATCTGAATGTGACACAAAGTGATTTAGTAACATACCCTGGGAATAAAGTGGAATTTGTCATCCGAACCAGAAATCAAAATGTGAGTAACTCCAGCCCTTGCAAGCCTGGAAAGCTGGACCTGCATGAGCAAGGAGAAGAGCCTGGGCTCTGATGGATGAGGGAGTGCAAACACCAGGGCATAGACTGAGGTTTTAAGAACATTTCTCTTCCTTCCCATTCTGCAAACCCTTTCTTCGGCATCCTTTTCTTTTTATTCTATGAGCAGATTGTTGGTGTCCTCTGATTCCTGACAATGACATTTAAAACCTCTCTCAGCTTAGTGTAAAATCCAAATTCAGGAGAGTTTTCTTGTTTTCACTGCTTAAGCCCTGTCCTCTGGGGGTAGCCCTGTGCTGCTGAGGCTCTGCACTAACACAGGTTCCCTTTATGACCTGGCTTATGTGAGAATTGAATAGTTTTGCTCACAATGAGTAGTTTTTCTGCAGTAAACAGAGGAGTTTCTCATCCCCATCACCATCACTTGTGCCTTCTCTTCCCTCCCTCCAGTTCAGATGGAGTAAGAAAATGGGGAGGCCCAGCACTGGCTCTCCTGTGCCAAACTCCAGATTGAGTATCCTCCTCCAAGGGGGGTAGGGAATGCCAAACCCTACCTGTTGATGAGCAGGTTTAAAATTAAGGCCTTCCATAGGTTTAAAATTAAGGCCTTCCATTTATCTTTTAGAAACCTCAGCATGGTCTCCAGTACATTTTATCCAGCTGCTTAAAGAACCATCTCCTCAAATGTGAAAGGTTAAATTTCAGCCAGCCAAGGAGCAGTGTTACCTTAGAAATATTTTGGAAATTCCCAAAACTTAGATAAAGGTCCACAAAGCAATTTGGGCCTGATGCAAGCTAACAGGATTCTTTTGTATTGTTTTCAACAGGATTTGGATCTGGTTGTCTGCAACAACTACTATAAACCAGCTCGTGAATGAAAGCTGGATGAAGAATTTCCTGCCTGCTCTGTTTTGGTGAAGCAGCAAAGAAGGAGGGAGAACACTGCTTTTAAAGAGATAACTGTATTAAACCCATTTGGCTTCAGATCAAAGATGGCTCAAGCCTATCATCTGTAGTATGTGCAGGACTTAGCAATTGCACTGAAACGTTGGCAAGACCTAACTCACACAAAACAACTTAAAGATATTTGCCAATAAAAAGCAATTTTAAAAGATACAGTGCAAGGAAGTAAAAAAGGTCAGAATTCTGGAAAACATGAGAATTCTTCCTGGAATTAAAGAATATATCTGTGGACAATTTAGCAAAGGAAGACCATTTATGCTCTGCTTTGGATGGAATAAGACTGCAGCACAGACCAGACCTTACTGTGCACAAAGTCTAGGCTGTTTTACTCTAGTGGAAGCTTTTTTTTTTTAAATTTATTTAATTTTTTTTTAAATTTGCAATTATATGCAATCCCTCTGCTTTTCTCAGCCAGTGGGAATGGCAGAGGTGTGCTTTGTGCCCATGAGGAGTCATGGGATGGGAGATGCCTCTGGAGAGCAGCCTTTCTGTGCACTGGTGTAAATAAACATGGGCAGGAGTAGGACAGATTAAAATCATGCCCGATTCTTGCAGCTCCAGGCTGTGAGCACTGCAGCAGTTCAACCACAGCCTTTGCTACTCTGGCCCAAGCAGATGTGAGGATGCCTGGGAATTCAAATCAGCCTCAGGAAGCCTGGAGAGCATCATGTCGAACACCCCCTCAGAGCAGGCTCTCCCACCCTGCTCCTGCTCTGTCCTGGGCTTGGGTGAGTGTCCCAGTGCCATGTGCCACCCCTGCCCTGTGTGGCCTGCCAGGTGAGTGCCCAAGGGTGCATTGTTCCTCTTTTCCTGTAACAGGCTCCAGGAGGAAGGGCAGGAAGTGAGTAACATGGCTGCTGCACTCCGGCTAAAATCTTAAGACATAACAAGCAAAGAATTGCCCTTTTTGGGTAGTTCCAGCTCTCACAGGCCATACAGAGCCAGATCCTGCTCCTGGCAGTGGGCAGAGGTGGATGCTCCAGGAAACTAGAGGCAGCACGGCTTTATGGAGATGTGTCCCTGTGGATATCCCCCAGTGTGCAGCAGGAACTGGGATTTATTTCCTGAGCTGGAGGGTGCTGTGGCTCCTGCTCATGTCTCTGTGAGCACAGGGCTAACAAACCCCTTGAGGAATTCTGGATGGGTGCATTGTTCTACACGGGCTGCAACAGGAAAGCCAACAACTTTCCTGGAATTAAAATATAAATGAACACATTGCTTATAAAAAGTACTTCCGAGATAAGTCATTTATAAACTGTGGAGAAGTTTATGACATATAAGGCAATCTGTACTGAGGCAGCTGTGAGAAATGCAATTAGCTAATTGGCAATGTTTCTCCTAATTGCTACTTTAGTAGGAGAGCTACACCAGTTAGAAAAGACTCGGTGCTTGGCTCAGAACAAACTGGATCATCCCCAAGGGAGTTATTTAGGGTGGGAAGTGGGAGTTCCTGTGTCTCCAGTGTCATTATAAATGTAGAGAAGCCTGTCACCAGCTCTTGCTTTGCCACCTGGGGAAGACACCAGCACCTGGCCATGGGGACAAGGCATGTTGCCACCCTCTGAAGGGAGAAGCCAAGAAGACAGCAACCAGAACTCAGAAAACAAGAGTTGTTTTTAATGTAGATTTAACCTGGATTTCCTCCTGTCTGGGAACACTCTTCCCTTCAAGGAGCTGTTCCCAGTGCCTGTCCATCCCCAGACTCTGCAGCTCACACCAAATGCCTGCACTGAGAAGTGGCACTAAAGTGTTCCTTGCAATAACTCACCAGGGAGGTTTCTGTCGGGAGGCATCAAAAGGAAACCTCCAACAGCAGCAATAGGAAAATAGCTGATCTCCAGGCCTTTTTATTGCTTGTAAAACTTTATTGGAGGCAGAGAGAGCGGGGATAGATAATGCCTTCACAGTGAAATCATAGAGCATTATCTTAGTGTCAAAACAAAATTCAGTTCATTTCTCCAAAGATTAATGCTTGGTATCAGCTGCAGCAGTACCTAGCACCTCAAGGAGTTATTATTAGTTTCATTTTTTAGTTGAAGAATTCCCTTTTAAATAGAGTCTTCTGGAATTTACAGACCACCTCTGTCTGGAATGCTTGCACAGGAGTTATAAATAAAATAATTTGCTAAAAATGTTTCTTAGTACAAACAGACTGGGTTTACCAATGTAAACATACTATATGTATTCATGCATATTTTAAATTGGTTACTGTGGTTCTTTTACCATTTGCTTGAAAGACAACATGATGTGAGTGCATTATATATTTCCAATATTTTATTAGTGTGAAGAGGCAGTTAAAGGCTGAGACATTAATGAAATGAAGAGTTCTAATTCTCTTTTCACTTATCTGTCCACAGACTCATCTAAGCACCTTACATTCATTAACATATCTCAGCCAGCCAGTAGTACCTGGAGATGGAGAAGTGTTTCCTAGCTGGGGCAAACCCAAACTGGGCCGAAAAGAACCATTCCGGGTGCAATTTGCCCAGCTGGGAGCTGAAGTGAAGTTCTCACAGCCCCAGGCCTGTTATAGAACACTTTGTGTCTGTTGCAGATCTGGAAGAATTGATCACAGCAGTTACAGATGGCTGCTATCTAAAACCAGGCAAAAATGCTTAGTCAGAGGAGTCCACATTTGATTAGATATGACCCACATGATTTTTCAAAGTATAGAGCTGAAAATGGAGAGCTAAGGAACAGGGATTTTTTTTTTTTCCACAAAAGAATGCCACACATGATTTCCTTAATTTACTGAAACCAGTTACATTAATTCCCATGGTTTTGTAAGGAACTTTTATGTTTTTTTTAAATAAGAAAAATGTACAATGATTAGCTGAGTTTCCTCTCTAACTTTATGAAGCTGAAGATATTGGAGGGATAACAGTACATGTACACTGTCCTGTTTTTTACTTTTTCATTATTTTTCCTCATATCTTGCCTGGTTTAAGTCTGTATCTCCAAACTTCCAGGGGCTTTAAGAAGCATTTTTAGTTTTATTTAGGGGAAGCTCTGCTGACTAAAGATATATAGATATATAGATATNCAGCCATGAGCAATTAGAAAATAAAAGCTTTAAAATAATAATCAGCACACGGAATAAATAACAGGCAGGACACTTTGCACAAGGTGTGGGATCATCTCCTGCTCATTGCCCAGTTTCCATCCCAGACCCCCCATTTTTATTTCAGCCTCCACCCCAAACCACAGGGAGGTGCCTGCCCTGGGGTATCTTACTTCCCTACATGGGAAAACTTTCAGCCAGTAGTTTTTGTCTTTTTCTCCCCTCATTAAGCAATGATCTTTAAATAAAAAAAAAATCCCTGATTTTATTTGCCTTGCACATACAAAGAAAGAGCCAAAGATTTATTTCTGATTGAAGCAGTGGGTACTGGAGGCAATAGAGCTTTGCTAGTTTTCATTAGCTGAGGAGTTGGCTTGATGCAATCACAGTGTATATGCCAATAAAACTGAAAGGTAACCAGCTGTTTTATTCCAACTACTATATGGGGGATTTTATTTTTCCTGGAGGAATTTTGCAATATATGATTTGTATAAATTGCTTTTATATGTAATTAGTATAGCAATAAATATTTTCTGAACTGCAACTCTTCTTCTAATTTTGGTTTTCTAGGCAAGTCTAGCCAAGTCATAGCAAAGAACACAGCATCAGAAGAAAGTTATTGCAACAAAGCTGAAATAAATGTCAATAAAATAATGCCAATATAATTTTAGGAGCAGAAACACATAGAAATTCCCTCCCACATCTTGAAAAATGTATTTATAAGAAACTTAAGTTTTCAATTTTTTTTAAAAACACTGTATAGAGGACTTTTAAGGTAATACTGAAAACACTATCAGCTTAAGAAATCTGACTCAGTTCCTTATATGAATAAAATTCATTGAGCACACACGGCATGCCTTACTGCATGAGCTGTAAATTGTCCCTTTGTTATTTAAACAGGACTAAAGAGGCCCTGAAACACACCAAAGCACTTCAAATACTTCCCTGGACAGCATTTTCAAGACACCTTCATCTGTGAACATCCAATGACTTATGTTTGAAGAGATTAAAACTGTGTTTGCCCATAAAAGATAATCTCTGGTGTTGCTGTGGATGGGCTCTTGGGGCAGGGTGGTCCCATTGCTGAGTTTTGTGTTCAAAAGCCTCGAGACACAGCTGAAGCTGGAGGTGAAAGGCAGCTCCATGAATCCAGAGCAGGAGTCCATGCATCAGTAGGACCCATCTGAAGCTTCAAAATTCACAGCCCTAATGGGATCTATGCCAGTTTCTGATGTCCAAGATCCATTTGATCTCAGACATCACTCACACAAATCTGGCAAACATGATGGTTCCTTTTCTGTGACCTGAATTTGAAAAAAAGGAAAAAAATTACTAATTTTGGATGATAGACAAAGGTAGATATATTGAAAATGTATAAAGGTAAAGAAAAAGTTTGTTTTCCAGAATCTTATGAAGACTTTTGTGTGTGCAGAGATCTTCCTTTTTTTCTTCTGGGCCATTAAAATCCATTAAGCCAGATCTCAGGATCTAAAAGCTGTGAGTAATTAGGCATTGACCAAAACAAACCATTTTGCTGCTGTGTCTTTTGTGTCAGCAACATTCACATTAGTGCAGCACGACCCACCAGAAGAGCTGATATGGTCAATAAGCCATGAACTAAAATACTTTCTTCTTCCATGATTGCTCCTTTATGTTATGAATTTGCATTTTAATAACTCCCTAATTATTTATTTACTTGGTATTGTCCATGGCATGCAATTTAAGGTGTTTTAACTGCATGTTTAATTGACTATGCATAATAACTATTGGTGAAGCACATGTAATTAGGAAGATTGTAAAATGTGTATTATACATAAATAATAGTCACTGTTCTGTTTCAGGGTTCCTTTTAAGAAAGATTGCAAAAGTAATAGAAAACTTAATCTAGTCTAATCACAAGAATTTCTGTATTATGAAGTGCCTTCATTTGCAAAACAAAGGGAGAGTAAGACTTCCAAGAGCTAAATCATTTTGATCTCTGTTTCTGCCATTTTGCCTGTTTTCCCTGAGACATTCCAGTGGGCAGAGCTTGTCTTGCCAGCCTGGACTTCCACCCTCAGCTGATTGTCCCTGCTATTGTAGTCTCAATTCAACCTTTTAATCCTACCTGAAATGCACTTACTTGTGGTTGAATTAATAATAATTGCCAGCTCCTTGGCATCAGGTACAGTCTACCTTAGTGCTACTTTGCTGTCTGGAAATTCCAGTTCCTGGCGTCAAGGGGCTCCAATCACTTCCACAATTTCTAGAAATAGCTGTGACCTGCTTTTTTGCACCATTTCCATCCTTTCAGGCTAAACCCAAGCTCCTAGGAACAGAACACTATTGAAGGAGCTTTTTTAGTACTTACTGCTTGGTAACTTTGTTTTTCCTATTTAATTACAGGTTTCATGTTTAGAGTACGAAGAAGGACATCTTGTCAAGGCACCTTTTCATGTGTGGACAGACCATAAAAATGTAGGCAGGGGCTTCTGTTCCACACTGGGTGCCCCTGTGGTGCTCAGAAATGCCTCACTGCTCTGTTATCAGGCTGACCTGTTTAGAAAAGAAAGAAAAAAAGAACCTGAAGTGCAACCAACTCCTACTTGGTTACCTCAAAGCAGACACTATCTGGTAGTGTGGGACCAAATGTCAAGCTAGACAAAGAAGGCAAGGATACAGTGAGTTGGGCTATTGTGGAGAAAGAGCAGGAATAAAGACAATGTGGACAATAGTGACATTTCTGTCAGCGCAGTGGGTGCAACACACCCACTTGCTTAATCTGAAAATCTTGTGGGGTGCAAGGTCTCGTAGTTAACACAGCTGTTATTAAAACCCACTGCAGCATAGATGGGCCATTAGTGTTCTCATCGTTAATAACTGCAATTCTGGGAGTCAGTCTAGGTGAAAATAATTTAATTAAAATTGCCTTAATTAATGTGATTATTGCACCAAATAAAGAGGACAACATATTAATGCTTCTCTGAAGAATACTTTTTCACCTCTTCTCTTCCATTGAAAGATTTAGCATTTACTGACTCAGTAAATTACCGAGTCATTAATTTATGCTTGGGGGATGAGAAAGTTATTTTCAATAGAATTAAATCTACAACCTGATGATGTAAGGGACTCCTTATGAGGTTGCTTGTACTATAAATCAATCAATTTCTCCCCGTTCAGGGCTTTTGGAGAACTTGCTTTTTTACAATGAGGGCACAAGGACTGTTTATTTTTCTTCCAGATAGGGTGCCTGCCATAAGTCAGCTGAGGTGAGGAGCTAGGGAGGAGGTAAAATGAATATACAGGATAGGGAAGCTAATAAAACTCCTTTTAAACAGGGCCACAGACCACTTGGCAATAAGATCACAAGTGCAGACAGCCAGGGAGATTCATATTTCAATCACATTGACTCTTTAGGAAATAATGTATTTATTTATTTGTTTCATGGTATCAACATCATCTCATTTAGCTTTGCACTATAAAGGTATTTACTATACTAATCCCATTAGGTAGGTAATATCCCTGCCAGAGTTCCTGAGGAAAGCTTATCACCACTCTTATTGTTCCACTCCTCTTGACTGCTCAGCAGACAAGAGCCCATAGAATCAGATACTGAAATTTAAGACCAAATTAGATCCTCACACCTTTGCTCCAAAGCATCTTGGAAGTGTTAAACTCCTAAGGCGCTTAATCTGATGACTCAGGGGTGTCTTGCTCTTCCTTAGCAATGAGGCTTCACCTGCAACACAAACACAGTACAAGCAAAGGATCTGCTTTAAACAGAGTTATGACTTGACTGGTAGGAAAAAGGTAAAGCATAGAGTGGGTGGGGTCTGTCTAATTCAGATTTCCTCCCATCTGTAAAAAAATATTGTTTCCATTTGCTCTTTCCGACAGCCTCTGAGAAGAGGGCTCAGGAATTTAGAGAGAAAAATGAATGCACTTGGAAAAAGCTAGACAAATTTGGGAATCTTTCTGTTCCCACAGACCTCTGTTTAGAGAGCAGATGCAGCCAAGATGAGCTTGGAGTAGCAGTGAAAGTGCTGGCTCCTTACCCAGGTGCCTCTTAACACGCCTGTCAGCTCAGAGAAATAACACAGCTTTCCCTGCTTTCATGATGTGACCACAGGCTGATGTGCCCAAGGGTCAGCTCTTTTGAAGTACACACATATTTTGTGTAGTTTATTTTTTAGCAAATGCGCCTCTCTATTTTGTATAAAACCTAACTGTGGTTTTTTAGGCCCTATTTGAAGTGTTGTGTTGACATGGGATTAGATGAGTCTTCAATTTTCCTTTAACACCATTTTCATTCCATTGGTAGCTTTCATAATCTGCTAGCAGATCAATGCAAGAATAAGACTGGTCTTACATCTAGATCATATTTAAATCAAAAGAGCCAAGTAGTCTCTGGGTTGCAAAATAAAAACTTGATACATATGAAACCCTCTGCAGGTCAAACAGTAACTGGATGGAAATTTATTTCATTAGAGTCCTGAGGAATGACCTGAGTGAAGGTAAAAAGTCTTTCCAGCTGAGAGCAGGGGACAGAGCTCATGGTGCTGGACCTGGTGGAGGAACAGATGTTGGTTCCTGTGGAAAAATCCCAATTGTGAGTCAGTGAAATTAATCAAGAAAATATCTAATCAGTTTAATGCCCTGTTGCTCATGAAGAAATAATTAAAAAAAGATCACTGAAGATTTAAAAATTGCAAACACATTCCATCTTTCCCAGAATTTCAGTTTCCCAGTAAGGTCACAGCAGATATTTAGTCCTGCATTAATGTTTGTAAAGACTCCTAAAAGTGATGGGCTGAGGAAAAAAAATAAGGCCAGGTGCTGATGGAGAATTTGGGGAAGCTGCTTCTCAAACCATTTTGATATTGAGTGTTTTGGAGGGAGGACTGCAGGAGGTGGAGTGGGTGGCTTCAGCCAGTCTGTCTCTGAAATGTCTGACAGAGCTGTATGAGAGGTGCAGCTTTGTTGTGCTCATGACAGGAGATAAAATTAAAGTTGTTAACTACTACCTCAGCAAAGCCCCAATGCCTCCTTCTCCTCAGAATCTCCTGTCTGATGCACCTTGAAGGAGGAATCTCTTCGAAGGTCATCAGTGAAGAAAGCTGTGGCAATTCTTCCCATGGCTGGACTCCATTTCCAAGGCAAGGGAAATTCCAGCAAAACTTCAAGATCTATCAAGGTGGTTTAGCTCTTATTCATCACCCTCCTGGCATCCAGGCTAGAAATTCTTAATGTGATTAGCGCTGGGAAAGGATTTTCATCCTGCTCAGCTTTGCTCCCAGCCCCTGGTAAAGTGCAAGAGCTGGTGGTGGAGAGCAGAAGGTTCACTCAAAATTCCCCTTTTACAGCACTGGGGAATGGCAGGGCTCTGTCCCCAGATTCAGATCTCGTGGCACATGAATGTCCCTTCTCCCCGTGGCAAACAGAGCCACAACAATCACATCCATCCACCACAGAAACTCCGAGAAGACAGAACACAGAACTCGAGCTGCTGTGGCAGAAGTACGGACAGCCAGGAGGAATGCCTGCAAACATTCTGACATTGAACTTCGATGTAATTCCATTTTCCATAAGGTCGCTGGCATCTGGTGTGTTATTAAGTAACTCAGCAGAGATCTGTTAAATGCATAACCTCCCTGCACAAAGGATACATTCTTTTGCTGGGTTTCTCCCTTTAACCCGTACTTCCCTTTGATACTTGCGTGCTCCACAGCTGCCAACCATGATTTTGCAGACTCTGTTGAAACATTTCAGTGGGACAAATCCCCCTGTTTACTCCCTGTCATGCTCATCAGTTTACAGTCAGAACCTCCATTGCTTTCAGCCAGAAATTTCCCTTTGCTTTCCTGCAAATCCTTGGACTTGCTTCATAAGATGCACCAAGATATTTCACCAAGAGAACAAACATCTGACAAAAGGTAAGGATTAAAGTTGGTCAGCTACAGCAGGTGACTGTAGCAGTAGAAAAAGATCAAGCAGTTGACAGGACTGAGCTGTGTTTTGTTCTCATTGGAGTGTGATGGAGGACAGGGTAGAATTCAGACAAAATGCAAGATAACAGTTATGAGGAAAACTGTAGGGAATAACTGATATAAAAGTTTATTGAGTTTTACTCATCAAATGCTGTGGAAGATGCTAGAGGTGTTGTTTTGACTTGGATTTCAGTGGGTCACAAGGGTTTATGGAGGGCTGGTTTCAGGAATGTTGCTGTAGCCTCTCTGAGCACTATTACAAAATAAAGCAGAGCACATCCTTACCTAAATCTGAGCTTTCACTTTGGGTTGGGTTGAAAGTAAATGGTAAACAGAGGATATTGATTTAGGATTCATTTTGCCACAAAGCTAAAAGTTCTTGCAGCCAGGATGGGTCAATTAGCATCAACCCAAGTATCCTCCAGGTAAAACCTTCCCTTTCATGGAAGAAGAAGGAAGTACAAAATGTGGCTGACAGGGATAACTGGATCAACACAGTCAGTAGTGGAGCACTTCTGGCCTCATTATCCTTCATTTGTTTCTCTTTGTGACAAAGGAGGACTTTGGAGTTTGTAATATTTGTAATTCCCAAAGTCTTTTGGACGTGACATCTACCATCAGGGTGACAAAGAAAAGCTATAATCTCAGTATTAACTGACTGTGTGAAAGCAGCAGAGGAGCAGAAGTTGCCTGAGTGGCAGCTCAAAACTTGGTTTTTCCTGAGTCAGAGAAGGCAGGATGTGAACACTCAGCCCTTGTCTCGTCCTCTTCCTCACAGGAGGTAAAGCTGATCTAATTGTCACGTGTTTATTGTGAGCAGGGAGGATGTTATAGCTCTATGGTCAGTCAGCTGTAACAGTGACCCCAGGAGTGGAGCTAGCCTTGAATAACGCAGTTATTTAGTACCTATCTTAACACAAATTCTGCTGATTTGGCTGCAGAAGAAAGAAAATTAAGGTCATTAACATAAAGTATAGGGAAAATAAAAGGAAAAAACTGCCTTTTGCAGCCCCATTCTGCTACTCCTTTCAGTTGCTACAATAACCAATACTCACAGTGTTTATAATAGTTATCTGCTCAAGCATTAAATTAATCAGAAAAAATCCCCCACAAAGTTAAATATATACCAGTTAATGATGAAGGTCTGAGTGTATCCGGTGAGGTAGGAGGGGAACTGTGCAATTTCTCAGTGCCCTTGAATGCTTTTCCACCAGCATGGCACATTTCTTTCATGAGGAATCTTGATTTATCCCATGTCTGCAGCATCCTCTTCATTTTACCACAGTCCAGGGTTTTAATACTTCCAATTGCAAGCCTCCAAAGACCTTGGTATAAAGCTGTGGAAGTGAAAGAGATCCTTTTCACCCACTTCCCTAGGGTTTATATATCTTCATCTCCCTGACACTTGTTTTCATAGAATATTTGATTTTTTTGTCCCTTTCATGTGTGTTGCAGGCTCAGCTAATGTGGGAATCTCTGTTCCCAGTCAAGGGAGACCCACCTTCTGGGACTTCATCTTAGCTAGAAATTATCATCTGTGTTATTCACAAACCTTTATGTAAATAACACTCCTGAAAAATATCTGCATAATTAGGGTTCCTCATGAATATGACATCCTGTGGCTCAGGGTAAAGTATTAAATGATTTATGAAATATTCTGAAATCCCACTGGAAAGCAGTTTATATCCAATGGGTTTCTCTTTGTTTTTGACTCCCTGCATTATATGCAGATAAATTCATCACAATCCTATCAATGTTTCCTTCTAATGAAATATTACTCTTCCATAGCAGGAGTAGCAAGAAGTGCCCAGAGAACTTTAACTTGTACCCTCTTCTGCAGGGCATATGTAATTTGCTCATTTAATAATGATTTTAAAATGTTTAAAATCTAAACAAAACAACAAGTTCCTACTCTTGTACTCAGGTGTGAGTTATCCATCTTTCATGATGAGACAGGCATAATAATTATATAAGCCCTTGGGCCAGTATACATGAGCATTAAAGTGAATTATGACATGATCAGACTGCTAAGGAAAGCCGCAGTTATTTTGCAGAAATGGGGCCAAATTCTACTCCCCTGAAACTGGTCATGATGCTACAGAAGTCAGCAGTTACCTTCCTGTGAAATTTGCTCCGTTCAGCCTAATGTAAACTGGGATTTTAGCCCTGTCATACTTGTACACTCTGCTGCCAAGAAAATAGCACTGAAACAAGATGATAATTTTTCAGTTTTACATTGCAAGTGTGCCTCCAATGCTCCGTGAGACAATGGGAACAAAACAAGAGATCACTCGGATACACAGATTTAAAATATGTGTGGTTTCCAAAAGCATAGCATAAAGGGGGAAAGTGAGAGAATTCTACAGCTACAATAGTTTGACCAAAGATCAGAGAAGTCAATGGGAGTCTTTCCATTTTTCATTCAGTGAGATTTAGATCAGATCCCTTTGGGGACTCATAATGAAGTTTATTTCCATTATAAATATACAGTTGATATGTCAAATTTTACTACCATCATGAGAAAACGATTACACAGAGAGTCACAGCCCAGCTGAAATTCACTTGAAAGAAAATTGCAGTAAGTTGCCATTGCCAAGTTTTAAAGGGAATGACATTTGACAAGAAAAACATCCATACTTCTTAGATACAATCACTAAATTTTATTCTTTCTGTGATGATCAGTCTATTGCACTCATTAATGAGAAACCTGTCCCTCTCAAAGATTGATCCTTACTGACCTTTTCCATATCTTCCTCCTGATCTTAGCATATGACTTTTTTTCCTTGAGAAGGAAAAAAGATACGTATTTTTGCACTAAAATATGCTTTACACAAATGTTTGTGGGGTTTGGATAGGTGCAAGCGTTGCAACCAACTAATTTTGAAGTAAATTTTTGGTTTTCTTTTACAAATTATCTCCTTTTTTTTTTTTCCTTCCAGTGAAGACAAAGCATTAGTGCAAAGGTAATAACGTTATTATGATCTTAAACTAGACTGTCTGACTTATGGCTTTCTTTCTCTGGGTGTTACATTTATATGAACCATGTCCTAGTTCAGGATCAACCACAGCTTTTGTAAAGGTCTCTGTACTTTAAAAATGAACAAACCCAACCCAACATGTTATTATTTACACAGGAAAATAGTAAGAAAAGAGTCTTTGACCATATTTACACCAGAATCGATTCTTTCCTGTTTGAAAAATGAAGTGATCGACACACTTTCATCAAGCACTCAAAACTCAGAATTTTCAACCATTTCTACTCATTATGAACATAATTTGGTTTTGGTGGGTGGAATTCTCATTAGTCTCTGAGCTGGCTGGAGTGTTTTGATAACTGAAAAACAAAGTGAAAATCTCAGCTATTTGAAAGCAAGTTTGTTTATTTTCCCAAATGACCCTATTGGAATTCTCTCCCCAAATTAAAAACACTCTAATGAATATTGATAAGTTTCACATGCCCCTAACTTTGAGGGATACCATTCATTCTGATTCTAAATCACTAAGCTCTCCCTATATTTCATAGTTTCCCATTACTGTATTCATTGACAGGTTCTAAAGAGGATGTAACAGACTGAAGTCTAAGAAAGAAATACAGCAAAGAGATGAAGGAGTGTTTTTTTATCTGTCTGTCTCCTCAAGACTTCAGATGGTGACTAGATGCCTACAGATAAGACATTTCTTAATCAAGGAGTCAGAGAACTCTGTAGTTAAATGACATTGAGTGAGTCATAGAGGAGATCAGATCATCTAACAAAATCTTCAGTTGTTAGAATATGCATCCCTCTGAATACAGATAATAATTTTCCAGGAGTCAAAGACCAGATATTTCTAAATCAGTTATTTTGGTGGGAAGAGGAGCTTCAGGGGTTCTGTGTGTCATTTTCAAAGGTCCTAAATATTGGAGCTGACCTAGGGCAATGTGACAGAAGCGACTGGCTGAAATTCTGTCTCCAGTGAGCCCAAGGGGAGTCTCAATTCAGCATGGCCATGTTACCACCCAGGGTGTCAGTGGGAAAACTGCCAGTCTAAACCAAGAGAAAGCAATATATTTAACCCCAGGAAGCAAAATAGAAAAAAATATTCCAGTCCCCAGTCCCTCATCTCCCCACAGAGCCTCCGCCCCAAGCCAAAGATAGGAGCCAAATGGAGAGTGCCATCAGATTTACAGGTCTGTCAGGGTAGGAGGTGTTTGGGACAAGTCTCAGCAGAAGACATGTGTGAGGCAGGGAGGTATTTTTTCTTTTTCTAGTACATCTTGTGGGTAACTAAGTGTAGGAAGTGGGGGCTACAGCCATGAGATATGGAGGCAGTGAGGAATTGCATAAACTGGACAAAACAAAGTTCATCAATGGACTTGTGAAATCCCAGAATGGTTGAGGTTGGAAGGGGGCTCTGGAGGTCACCATGTCCAACCCAGCCTCAAGCAGGGTCAGCTAATGTTGGCTGCCCAGGGCTGTGTGCAGATGGTTCAATTTGACAGGGACATCCAAGGGCACACTCCACCATCAGCATTCAGTGGTGATTCCATCAGACTTTTCTTCCAGCTGCAAACTCTTCCCAAGCTTGCTCAGTACTGCTGTTTCTCATCCATTAATGGATCTCCCATGAGGAATTCCGTGACATGCAGGTAGCTCATAAACCCAGTTTTTATGGGAGTCAGGGCAGAGCTTAATTCTAGTTACAGGAAACAGAAGAAGGAGGGAGAACTTTTGAGGTGTTTTACTGTAATTTAAGTAGGTTTCCAAGATACGAGGAGCTGGCAGTAATGTCAGAGGTTACAAGGAGTTTCCATACAATTGCAAATCCATATTTCTCCATCCTTATGCACAATGTGGGAGAAGAGTAGGCAGAGGTAAGTGGCAGAACCAGGAGGAGGAAGAGAGCTGTTGGCTGGCTCTGGTTTGTCTCTCCCTCTTATCAGATCTTAACTTCACAGTAGCAGCTTCCACAGCAAACTCCTTTCCAGCCTGACTCCCTAGAGATGGGAAATTTCAGAGACAGGAGAGCAGCTAATGAGGCAGAGGAGCAGCTCGTTCTGCCTGCAGCAAACATGGGATCTCTCCATGGCACAGTTTGGTGTCCTTTGCCTACAAGCCTGACAGGTTCCCTGAGGAGATGGATTGGGTTAATTTGTCATTTGTTACTAGGTGAATCCTGACAAACATTAGGAGTGTGCTGTGATTCTTTGACCACCTGTGTTTTTTTCTAACTGGTCAAAATTTCCTCTGCTGGATACGTATTTCAAACTGCAAAAGAAATCAATCCCCTACCGAAGTATTTTTTGCTTGTAGATGTCCCAAAGTATGTCACTGAATGAACTGAAGTAATTGGGGCCACACTCTGACGTAACACAATTGCTCTACTGAGATTGTTCAGATTTTACATCCCCTTATGTACCACAACAAAAATCCGTCCACCATTACTATTTTCAATTGTTATTTCAATTTTTTTTTTTTTTGCTTGACAACTAGCTTTTCCATCATTTTAGATGATATTTCCTGTTTTAATCCATCCTGGGTACAATTGTGTGCTCTTTTCCTTGCAGTTCCCAGGGCAGATGGAAGAAAATGGGCATCAGTTTAGATTGTCTGTGCCAGGAAATATAAAATAATGCCGTCATTCTTGAGACAACTCTGCAGCAGCAGGCTCAGACAGCTACAAAGTAGAGCACATGCATGGATTTGTCATCCTGTCTTAAACAACATTGGCTTCTTTGTCAATTGTAAGGAAACCAGGGGGAAAGCCCCTTGGAGATGAGCCACACGTTTATTTGTTCCTGAGCTCTGATAGCAATGTTGGCTGCAAAACAATCCTTTTTTTAGAAAGGAGAGGTGAGCATCTTGTGCAACTTGCTCAGAAAAGTCAACAGATGTGTTTGACAAATGCACTTTCTTGACACAAGTTGACTTGTGACACCTGAGGACAGGATGTGTGTGACATAAATCCGATGTTCCAGACAGACCAGGAGTGCTGTTACCTGTTCCCTACAGCCCCATTTCTGGTGTGAAAAAAACCCATCAACCATGGTAATGTTCTGTGGGCAGAAGTGCCCTAGCACACTGATGGCACAGAGTGAAACAAACCTTGGGGAATATGTGAGCAGAAACCTCCACTTCTGCCCTTTTGCACCAGTGTCCACCAATCCATGATGGTGGACATCTGATCTCATCTTTCTATTCAAACTAATGATTTAGTAAGGCTGTGTCTTTTACCAAGTTCAGCTGAGTGTGGCAGGTCCTTCTGAGAGGGCACACTTTGCTGCACCTCCTCCTTTCCACAATACTCAGAACATGAAGAGATTCACCGCTCCCTTTGTCTCATGGACAAGTAAATACAGGCTTCGTGGACCTAAAGTCCTACTGGCTCCCTCAGCATCTGCTTCCAGGGTGCCAGTGGGAAGAAGGTGCCTTCAGAGCTGTAGATGTTTCAGTATTTCTGCCTCCATCAGATATTTGGGGGTTATCATGAAAATATTTATTTCTAACTGCAAAGGGAGATGCCTTTTACTGGTGGATGCTGTGTTTCTCAGGCCCTGTGACAGAAACAAAGTCCAATGCTGAAAGATGTCATTTAGGTGGTTGCATTCCCCATCCTTACCTGTTCGAGAGGCTGGGCCATCCATAAACAGTGTAAGGCACACAAACAGCACCTGAGGAGCTGTACTTGCACTGAGACACACACACACAGCCTATCCAAGCACTCCATGAGGGGGATGGTAATATCTTAATGCCTCCCAGCAAGCACATGTTACATGTTTGGTAAGCCAATATGAATTCTGAAATGTACAGACACATCTGTGTCAACCCCTAATGAGAAAGTGCCTCTGAAGCACTCCAATAAAACACCTGCAGCCTGTGTGCCTTTTGTGTTGCCTTTAGACAAACACATGGTCCCTTGTAACAGCAGCCTTGCTGTTTAAGTTGATGTACTTGCAGATCATGGAGTATGAAAAGGAGTTCTGGTAATATTAGTGCTGCAAGTCCTGATGGTAAAACACATTTCCTTTAAAAATTGAATGTCACAACTGGTGGATGACATCTAATCGAGTGACACACTTCCACACACATTAGCACATGCTTTGCTCAAAATAGAATTACTTCATTTTAAAGAAAATCTCAACAAGGGAAGGGAAGAGATACACCTCTTCCTTTTTGGTGCATTAAGAAGGTTTGAGAATTCCCCACTCTCCTACTTGTTTCTTGAATTTCAGCTCTCTTTAAAGTCAAAAAGTAGCACTGAATGTCCATTTCCAGCACTCCTGTATAAAGGGAGGGTTCTGTATCATGCCCCATTGAATCCCAAGAACTAAAGATGACTGACACACAAAATGTGTTTAATAACACATGTAGCTCAGGGAACATTTGATGAAGCAGGATGGCTCTTTTGCTGTTGCTTTTTCAGCACAGATGTCCCCAGCAAGAGTGCCCAGAGATACCAGAGAACCCTGTAAAGCAGCTGAGACCAATTGCCAACATTTAGGCATAATTCAGGTCATCTCATCCTAAAAAAGAGCCCAGAATAAACTGCATCAACTGCTACTTCGTCCTGTCCTGGACACCCACAGCAAAGTGTCACTGGAACAGATCCCTCCCACCAGCTTCTCTGCTGGCCCAAGCCTCCCTGTAATAGATTAAACTGAATAATGATGATAGGGAATTAATAGCTAACTAATTAAGATTTAGAAAGACCAGCAAAACCATCTCAGAGCTAAGAAGCTTTCCACAGCTTAGGTTTGAAGAAAAGTTGACACATGAGCAATGTTTAGGTTCTAATCCTCCTCTCTCCCATGCTCAGTCTCAGTGAGAGGAACATACCTCTGCATCTCTCTTCTCTTCTGGATTTTAAAGCTCTCCTCATTAATCTTGTGTTTTCCCTTGGGCTAGTCCAGCTCTGTTACCGTTCAGCCTCAAGGCTGGGACCCTGGAAAATATCTTCTGAATTTTCAACAAGCTGTTGTCTCCCTGATCACAGCTCTTATTCCTCTCTTCCCTTAGGAAACATAACTCATTAAAGATCAAGAAGAGCTTAACTCAAGTATAGGTTTAATTTATAGAATTTCCCCTTCCCCTCCCTCCCATCTCCCCTTCACTTTTCTCAGTGTATTTTATTTTCACCAGCTACATTAGCCTCTCAAAAACAACTTTCCAACTCTCTAGCTGCATCATTGTTAAAGGAGTTATCCTGCATTCACAGGAAGAGTAAAGATCCCAGGTTTATGCTTCTTTATCATTTAACCAGTAAAAGCTACAATTTACAGGTTCTGCAATCTTCCAAGCTTTCCTTAATAAGGGGTACTTATCCTTGTCACAAAAAGGTAACCTTAGGATTATACAAGAATAAAACTTTCTTTTGTCTTTTCTCCCAGGTGTCCATATGCCTGCAACGGGGAATCTGGCCAGCTCACAGAAACTTCCTCTCTTCTAAGAACTGCATACTGAGGCAAATTCCCAGCTTATTAAAAAATACTTGTGTTATTTTGCCATCTTGTTTGTTCTGCAATTCCACTGTATTTCCCTCCCCCCCCACTTTTTTTTTTTTTAATTATGCCGCTGGCTTTTAGAGAGAAATAAAAGGAAATGGAAAAGAAAAAAAAAACCAAGAAATTTTAAAATATATCTTTATTTTTGGCTGTGTGTCACTTCCAAACTTCTGTAGGAATTGATAGGAACATCCCAATATTCAGATGCTATTTGTCCAGTGAAGGGCTATTTGCATGAAGAAGTACACAGAAGCTTCCAAAAAAACCCCAAAGATCTTAAAGTATGTTATAAAGCTTCTCTTCAGCTTCTCACAGAAGTGCCTTAACTTCAGTGCTACTGAAGTCTTTTCCAAAGTAAATGAAATCAAAACTGGAATGGCTAAAACTTGAGTAACACTGTCCCAGAGTTTAATGTGGTCCAAACACTCAATTTCAAAGTTTAGCTTAGTTGTTTTAGTTTTCCTGAATGATTCCTAAGACAACTTTTAAATTCAGTGGTGGATTTTCTTTGCTTGTTTCGTTTCCGTTTTTACCCCATCTTATAACTTCCTAAATTTTGAAGGTAAAAGCGAGTTATGTTGATATTCAGGAAACTGCTCCTTCAAAATAAAGGAAAATGTTTTGGTCTGTGGCTTCTTTAATGAAGACACAAAACTGACCATAACAACATATCACATCTTTTTAGTTATACTTTATCCTTCATTACTTTTTTGAAGGAAATGATTGACAGAATTCCTTTTATCCTTTCTTCTTTGAACATTATAAAAGTACTCTGGAATTTTTTTCCTTAACAAACACTTGTGAAAAAATTGAAAAGACAGTGCAATGTTTGTTGGTGAATCACCAAAGGGCACCCAGGCTCCAACACAACATCGTTGCATCGCTTGTTTGCAACTTCACTTAATGGAATTTTGCAATGCAGTTTCACAATGCCATTTTGTGAGGCTTCCTTTGTAAGAATCCTGCTCCTCAGTATTTAAAAATGCCAGCCAGGCTTTGGAGAGGAGGGTTTCATCTCTGCCTGCTCCTGGCTGTTCACAATCTCTGCGTGCTCAGTGCTGCTGGCAGAGCAGTGGTGCAGCTCCTGGCGGGGCGCGGATGGAGGGAGGGAGCTGCACCTCCCAATCCTGACACATTTTTATCCCTTGACATCACACAGCGAACCAACAGCCCCTCCAGTCACCCACAGCCCCTGGTGCCTCCTCAGTGCTGAATAGTAATGGTTTTAGAGTGGTCTCTGTGCTTGTCCTGCCCTGCCACAGCAGAGCCGCAGAGTCTCCTGTTCTCCAGCACAAAACACACTTTTTGGTAAATTTTCACCCCTCCTGCCAAGCTGGGATGATGAATGGTGGGAAGAGCTCGTTATCCCTTAATGGCCTGAGTGGGTCCAGCATAGGGCTGGGAGTACAAGTGTTTATGGAAGGATGAAAAGAAAAAAAAAATAAATAAAAAGGTTTTACAGAGGAAGGTATGATGTCACCCAGACCACAGCCTATTTCTGGAACTAAGCTGTGAAACCCATGATACATTTTGACACATAAATGTTGCCAAGGAAAACTGATAGTATAATTGTTCATACGGTCACAGCCAACTGTTTTTCAGATAAGGAGTCAAACTCTTCTATGCTATACAGTATTTCTGGAACGTAGCACCTAGTCATTCCATGCTTTCATTGGCTCTGGGATTACTTATATCATATTTAAATAAAAGGACTAGATTATTGGGTACCATAAGAACAAGGCATTGCTTATGGTCTTGCAGCATTTATCTTAAGTCAATACAAAAGTTTTGAGTTCTAAAGCCTATGTCAAGGGCAGTGAAACAAGGGCCACATTCAGTGAACTAGTGATTTGTTTATTTTTAATGCACATTTAAGTATCTTATTTTGGGGGCTCAGATATGGTTAGATGATTCAGCTAAATACAGCTTAATTAAAAAAAAAAATAATTGTGTCTGTCTGAGGAACCAAATCTGATAGAAAATATTTAAAGTTATTATGTGTCATTTGTTCTAGATAAGGCTAATGGTCAAACAACTTCCTCTTCTCTGCCATAGCACAATTTCCCCTGAGATAGAGGTCCATTTTTGCATCCTTCATATGAGCTTTGTTCCTGGGAGCTTGACAGGGCTCCACAATGTAATTATAGAGTGATTAGGAGTAACTAATACCAGAAAAGAAAGATACTTTATAAGTGCAGATACGGAAGGGAAGGGGTAGGTTCAGATATGAAACAGAGAGAGACACTGTAGCCCAGAGACATGAGGACTGCTCAGAGGGGCTCAGGACACGGAGGCGAAGAGTGACAGCCAGGATTCAAGGTGTGCAGGGAACAAGTGGAGCACTGAAGGGTGAAGTCTGGGCCTGAGAAACAAGTAGAACATCTCTGCCACCTGCAAAAATGCAGGCAGGCCAGAGTTTAAAGGATGTTTATGTGACCACTTAAGAGTTTCAGAGAACCAGAAGTCTCCCTGAGTCTTAGACTCTTATTTTCTCCTCAAAAGCTTATAATGCCTTTTTTTTTCGTATTTACAGGCAGACACTTTAAAGCATAAGATTATAAAATTATATAATTATTTAAATCAATATTTCCTACTCCTCAAATTCTGAAATTTCTGATTACAACAAAATAAAATGAAATTTTTGTCCTGGTTTGTAGTGGATCCCTGCAGTTCATTTGCAGCTATGGCCAATTTACTTGCTTATAGAAAGAAAAATAGGTCTCTGGTTGAGTGTTTCCTTCTAACACAGAATAACATCTCTTCACTGCTGAGCCTCCCCCCTCGCAGTGTGAGAATGGAGTGAGTGATTTTGGCCACGAACCTGCTGTGCTCCTGACTTTGATGGTGTTTGAAGGTCCATGAAAAATTCAGTTGGGAGTGATTTGTGCTGGTGTTATTCCCATTTCCCCAAAATCAGCTTTCCTGCCATGGTGTGATGCTGTGTTGTCCCTGGAGTGGGGTGCAGGGTCACTGGATCTCTGTGTCCAGACCCTGTCTGCTGGTGCCTGTGCAGAGCTGCCTTGGCTGTGGTGTTTTCCCAGCTGCTTTTTTGGCTTCCAGCACCAGCTCTCCGAGTTCAAGTGTCTGTAACACACCATGTCCCCGTGGTGGGGAGCGTGAGGGTGTGATCAGTGAGCTCCATCAGATGGTGCTTAATGTAGTTAAGGAAAATAACATCTAAGAAAGGGCCACTTCTACCTCCTTGAGCCCAGTTCTTTCTGCCAGAAAGTCTCTTCCCAGGTGTCTCTTCACATAGCCCAGCAATGCCTGCAGGGCAGCTTGTCTTTGACTTTCCCTGCTTAATAGATCATATCACATAATTTTACTAAACTAGCAGAAAAGTCTGGACTCTGCTTTCCTCTCATTCCCTGCCTTGAGCCAGAGTTTCAAGTTATTTTTCTAATGTACACTGATTTATCTTTTCCTTCCTCAAGTAGCAATTTCCCAAATAAAGGGTCAGGGCTGAATGGCAGTGTGGAAGTGGGCAGCCAGAAGATGTTTTTATATATTTTTCCTCCTTTCTGAAGACAGGACATGAATTCCAGAGGACTGAGTGCTGCTGCCAGCTCAGCATCAGCTCAATCCCGACCTCCACTGCGTGTTGTTCGCCCAGGAGCAGCAGAGTGCAGCCTTGCCTGCTGGAACTTGGATTTCTGTGTAATTGGTTCCCATGGTACTGGATTTACAAGGTCGAATTACACCTCTGGCTTCAGCAGGGACCTTTCCTTTGGCACTGTGCCAATTTGATGGCCACGTGTCTCCCATTCAACAAGACCCAGGGGACCAACTCATCCACCCATGTTCTTGGGCCTCCTGTCTCCTCTAGTAGGAGAACTTCTAGTCTAGGAGATTAATTGAGGTCGTCAAATGTTGAGCCTCTAGGAAATGCAAAGACTTGGGCAGAAGTTAAACCAGATGAAGGCAGAATTTATTAGAGGGAGCAGGGCATGGTCATTTGGAAAGATTTAGTTACATATTCGGTGAGGAGGTTTAACTGGGGACAACACAGATAATCCTGCAATGTAGAGATGGAAAATTTGCATTTATACCCTGAATATCAACTGTTCCTGACAGTTGTGGGAATTGTAACACTTGTGGGAAACAGGTGCTTGCTCGCTCCAGTGTTCACAGAACTCTTTTCCCCACAAACCCCTCAGTTTGCAGAGAAAAAGCTGTTTGTACATAAAGAACTGTTACGCATGTTTCAGATTCTTAATGTCTATGAAGTTTCAATTACCCAGTAAAGGAGGAAAATGAAGAAAAACAGTATCATGAGTATCATGTGACCAATTCATTTAAGAAATTATATGGCCCCTCAACACTTGGGGATCTGTGTGTAGCTGGCCCTGCTATGCTTGTTTTCCTCTCGTTACTGACCTCTTTGTACAGATGGGCACTGAGAATGAAAAGATGAAACACCGTGTGACAGCCAAGCAGGGAAACTGCAGCTGAGTCATGGAGACAACTCACATTTCCCAAGGATTAAGCACTGAAAGCCATCTGTAGGTGACAGAGGAACCAGGCAGGGAAAACCCCAGCCATCCACAGAAAGCCAGAGATAAGGGAAACATCTTAAGGGCTGGTATAAAGGTAGAGTGAACCAGTCTCACTGTGTGATTAAATGATTCCCATCAGCCACGGTGTCACAAACAGAAAACATGTGGGCATTTCTGCCATTCCTCAGCAGCCTGCTCTTCTCAGAACTTCTTGAGAGTCCCACCTCTCTCCATGGCACTTGCAGAGTTCACAAAAATCAGCAGGAATTAAGGTTGGTCACATTTGCCTTGTGAATTACAACAGGTAATGGGTGCTGGGTGAAAAAAAAATCAGGGAGGAAAAGGTAAAAAAGCAATCCCAAACATTAGTCTGGCCTCTTGCCTTGCTCCCTCTCTTGAGCTGTCACATGGTCAGCATGGCAGATGGTACCATGGGCTCAGCATCCACCAGCAGGGTGGGAGCTGCTGTCAGCAGCAGGTGTGAGCAGCTTTTTCCAGGGTGGGATTTGTCTTGGATGGAGAAAGTGTCTGTCTTGGCAGTGTCTGATCTGTGGGACACGGCTCTCTGCCACCCCCACATCTCCATCCTGCACCTGTGCCAAGAGCCAATTCCATCACTTGTATGCCCACAACCTAAAAACCAGGTGGGTGTCACAAGCAAGGAGGAGGCAGAAGTTTGGGTAGGGCTGGAGGAAGATGGACAGCACTGGAGACCAGAATAGTGGTGCTGAACCTGTTAACAGTAATAAACTAATTATCTTTGATCAAACCACCATTAGTAAAGTGGTTACCACCAGGCAGTGCCAAAAGGAGTGATTTCTTTGGCACAACATGGTCAGGTCATGTGTTGGTGGGTGACACTCCTGACCTGAGGTCTCACCCACAACCTGGACAGAAATCTCTTCCTCCACCTGTTGGGGCAGGTTCCAGCCCTTCATTTCAAAGGCAATGCCAGCTGAGAACAGGTTTCTGTTCCACGGCAGTGTGCGGATCATCCTGCTTTCTTGTGGCTGTGGATGGTGACAGAGAAAATAATTCGATAAGTCTGCAGAATGTTTTTATTGTCATGTCAACAAAATATTTTCTGCCTCCACAGACTGTGGAAGTACTTAGCATGCAGCATCCATTCAGTTTTGGAAAACACTTGAAAACCACCGACAGAATCTCACTATTCCTTTTTTTAGCTCCATAATGAAAAAGCAAACAAGAAATATGCTGATGCCCAAAATGAACTAATTTTTTGTCTGAAGCTATTTAATTTTTTAGCTTTGATCTGATACCAGAACCCAAAGGACTTACTTGCTATTTCTAAATAATGAGTCTAATGTTTATGCTCTGAGCCTGAACTTTTCTGGTTTTGGAAAAAATGTGACTTTACATAAAAGTCCTTTGATTAAGAGATCTGCAGTCAGAGGAGTTTTCGATACAATAATGAAAAGGCCTTTCAGATCGCTCACTCGAACACTGCTCAGCACGATATTACTCAAGAAGGGAAGAAGCCGACAGAACAATCACACTATTAGTCTTTGCTTTGCCAAGTGTTGTGTTAGTCATATTCCTATGGTAAAATCTCCCAGAAGTGGCTCAGAGCAGTCTTACACTGCATGGAGCAATGCATGCCTGCAAACGCACCCTGACCTGGGTGGTCTCTTGCCCTGGCTCTCTCCTTTGATTGTTATTTAACCCTGTTTCATTGAGGCTTTAGGAGCTGATTGCTGCACAGAGGGAAAGTGTTTGGAGGAGAAACAGAGGCTATTTCCTCCTGCTATGGTCCAAATTCCCCTGCAGCAGGGATGGTACCTACAGCAGGCTGCAGCAGACTTTTGTTCCCAGCAAGATCACAGCACAAAGCACAGCTCTGGCACAGTGAGATGCCATTCCCTGCCCATCAGAGCACTCTGGCTGCAGTGCACCCACCTCTCCCTGGGTGCCACGAGCACCCAGTCCCTGGGCTCATCCCAGCTCCTGCCAAGGTCACCCTGCTGTCCTGGTCCCCTCTTCTCCAGCCGTGGGATGGAAAGAGTGACTCGGGCACTTGCTAAGTAGGTTGAGGTTTGGAAGCAGAATGCCTGTGTTATTTATGCAGAACTGACATGTCTCTTTGTCCTGAGCCATGTGGCCCAGATTCCAGCCCTTGTAGCTACAAAACATTACTCATGTGAACGCTCCTCCTTCAAGTCCTTGATTCCAACGGGATTACTCACACGTGCACGCATACCCAGGGTTCTGCAGGGCAGGGGCAATTCCTACTGCCTTCAGCTGATTTACACCATCCCTCAGGAGATGAAAATCTGACACAGGAGCAGCTCAACAGGAGAAGGAAGATCAACCTGATGCCTCCTCTGTATTCTCCTTCCACATTCCCATCTCCACTGTCTCTGGGGCAGCCTGCAGGAAGGTCTGCTCCCCTCTACCATCAGGGCATTGCTTTTGGAGATTTATTGCCTTCCTCCTGATATATTTGTAAAGCTCATCATTAAGGTCAGCCATCCCCACCCCTGCAGCTGTCTGTAGATTTTTTTCTCTGGTTCTAGAGTTGTACTTTACTGAAGAAATTATAATTATTAAAACACACAAGGTCACGCTCTAGATGAACTTGGAAACAGTTCAAATATGTTTCAGGTTTGAAACTATGTAGCAGCTATGGCCAAGTGGTGAGTTCATAACAAAAGAATGGTTAATTTCACACTTCAGATAACATTTCCCCCGGAAAGCAGTAAAGCATATTGGGACAGGAATTATTAAAGGTAGAGAACACTGGAGACACATAATCAGTCATTAGTTCTGATAATTAGATATTAAAGATAGGCTCAGGGTGGGGGCAGAGTGGTTCTGCCTGAATGAGCCAGTGTGTGTTCTTACCTTTAAATCACTCCTTTAAAGTTTTTCATCTTCAGAAAGGCACCATGACTTTGTGGACTTAACCTGGGACATCTCGAGAGCTTCCCCACAAGTGGCTCTTCTTCACCTGCTGCAGGTCAAAATTCTGGTTGCATGCCAGCAGATAACATCAGGCCATTGCTAGAATTAAAATTTACAAACTGTATTCTGAAACAGCAGCAGAGAAAGCATTCATGTGCCTCTCCCTGAGTTACCTCCCCCTGTGCATTGGGGATGGTGGGAGGAAAGCAGTGGCAGATGTTTGTGGCCTCCCCAGCAATCTGCATCAAAGCTAATCACTGCTCGTCCCTTTCAAACTGCAGAAGAGATTTTCATACAATAAGTTTTGAAAGACCAAACCTCCTCTGTGCAGACAGCAGCCTGAAATGGCTCTTTGCTAGCCTGTGTGAGATTTGTGGCTGAAACAGGTTGATCTTTGTTGCTTTTCTTCCATAACCAAGGCTGTGCCACGCAAACCTCCCCTACTCCATTAACCTGCATTTCAGTGTTGAGGCTTATCAGCAGTGCTTCCAAAGAATCACTTAAAATAATGTTTCTGTTAAACACAAAAAGAAGACCCCAAATCCCCCAAACTATCTCTGTCTTCCTGAACACTGACATCCAAAATTCAATGCTGGATGTTCCAAATCCTGCCTCAGCAACTTTCCCCTGGAAACAGCAGCAGCCCAGCCCAGGGTGCCCATGCATCCTCAGCTGTGCCTCCAGGTCTCCAGTATCACCCTGCACCAGGGGAAAACACACACTGCATTCGACTTGTGCAGCTGGAGTTGTGAAAATCTACTCAAGAGGAAAACCAGGAGGTGACTGAGCTTTATGAGCACATCTCAGAGGCACTTGCTACTGCCACCCACGTGTCCTGCTGCCATGGCTGAGGGGTGACACTGGACTCCAGTCCGTGGCTTTGGGGAAATCAGTGTCACCCCAGCTGCTGGGGTGGAGGGGAAAGGTGGTGCTTTATCTGGGTTATTGCCCTAGCTGAGGGTCTTTTATTTTCTCAGCTGTGCACAGCTATGTACATGCCCACAGTCTGTCTTGGAATCGTGTCCCAGTGTTGGCTGTTCAGCTGCACAGCAATGAGGTCAAGAGGCTGAGCTTTACCTCTGAATTTTCCTTCTTTTCCAGGTATCATATTTTATTTATAATTTAGAAAAAACTTGCTCATGTCTTTGTGGAAAAAAATAAAAAAGGAATGGCAGCGAGCATTCAACACTAGTTTCATTTTTCATCACGATTATCAAGGCTTGGATTTTAACTTTGGAATGTCCTTATCTGAAATGAAATCAAATAAGCACTTTGTGGCAGTGGGTCCTACACTCCCTCCTCACTTCAGGGAGCTTGTGCAATGTGCAGCATTTGCCTCCCTGCTGCATGCTTGGATCAGCTCCCCAGAGCTGACACGTGCACACATCTACCTACAGGTAATGCCACATGCACATATGGCTGGTGACCTGCATTATTCATGCTCAAAGGTTTACACCTGAGCAGGCTCCCCAGCCCCTGGGTATGGACAAGGACAGATGTGGCTGCTGTCAAACTCGTGGACAAATAGCCAGGCAAAGTGTGAAATCTAAAAGCCAGAGCATATTTTAATGGTGAGGCCCATGGCCGGACATCAGGGCACAGTGACTGCAGGTGCAGTGAGCCCATTGTGTGACCAGGACACCCAGAGGAGTGTTTGTGTGCCACAGTGGGGACAACTGTCCAGCTGGAGATGGACAGCAGCCTTGGGCTTCCTAGCAAACATGGATGCAGACACCTGATACTCTGCCAACCGCTTTGCTGCTGTGAAAGCCTGCAAACAAAAGTGAACTGATCCCTGCCTCTGCTTGACCACGTGGGGCATGGACAGAACGAGCCCAAACACCATGTCATCTTCTCTCTGTGGGGTGGGGAAATCTCAGCTGAGTCCCACGCTTGGATTTGGGAGGACTGGCAGCCCTCTGGATTTTCAGCAGCTTCCAGGGTTTCTTTTTATCCTGAACCTAATGTGTGACTGGCAGCAGAGTTCATTAGGATTTTCAAATGAGCTTAGAGAAGCTTGTTCATGAGAATTTGGATCCCTGGCAAAGAGCCCACAATAGCTGATATTTTTCCCTTTCAGGGGGGAGAGTGCTTCCCAGTTGTGTGTATTTTTTTGTCTCACATAAACCAACACTTTATTTTAACGCTAATTCCTCTGCCTCCCCTTTGGAACCATGTGCACTCTTTGGAAGGACATTTATCCCTGTATGAAAGACTCATGAGCTTTCCATGTGGGTGTCCTCTCTTTCACTCCCACATATGAACTCTGGCTCCTGGGTAACCTACATGGGCTGCACAAGTGGAGCTGCCACAGGCTGGCAAAATGGAATGGTGGAACCTCTAAAATGTTGGTTAATGACACAGTGAAAATTCATAATTGAAGTGCCTGACATACCAAATGAAAAAAAAAAATAAAAGCAAGAAGTGAGAGAAGTAAGAGGAGGCCAAAGACAGGTCCCCTTCAGATGTGCTGCCATTGCTGTCCTGGCCAGTTGGGTACTGCCCATCTGCATCCACACCTCAGCATCTGCATGTTGTCGTCTGAGTAAATCCTGCTTCTTTTGTCTTCTGTAAACATTGGGGCTATTACCTGTGATGTTCCACCCTCGTGTCATTGAAGAAAAATGCTCTGAAAATGAACCACTGAGGACTATAGGCTTTAGAAATGCCATGACCCAAAAGTCATCTTGAGTAAATCCATTGCCTTGGATAGAGTTACTGCAAGGGTGATGCCTCCCAAACCCATCTTAATCAGTGCCATTTTACTCTCATTTCTGTAATAGTTTGGAAGTAATGCTGGGAACTGCTCTAAATGCTTTTTTTTTTCTTTTCCTTTCTTTTTTAAACAGGGATGCAGCAACATGAAAATGCTTTTAGAATTTGCCTCATTTCTGGAGAATTGTTCCTGCTGAGGCAAACAAACAAACATTCAGAAAAAGCACCCTTCAAAACAGAATGTTTTGATTTTCCAATGAGAACAAATACCTTAACCCTTGCCACCATCCTTAATGCCAGTTAAAAAAAATAAAATTTAATGAAATTTCTCAAACTTGAATGCAAACATAACACTCTGTCCCAAACAAGCTATTCTGTTGGTCTCAGTGCTAACCATAAATTTATTTGCTTTTCAGCTTGCTGAAATATGTAAATCTTTTGTTTTCTGGGTTGATCCATTAATATTGTTTTATGAACTTGTCAGAGGCACTAACCAAGAAATAACAAGCAAACAAACAGTGATCTCGTCTGGCCCTGCATGGAAAGCTGGAAAGAGCACGATGAGTGAACTGAGTGGAGGTTGACTTACACCACTCCAAATCAGCGTGCAAGTGGGATGGGAACAGGAGACCAGCTGGTCCAAAGAACAGCTCCAGCAACAGGCTGACTTAACAATGCTGCTGCAGCTTCCAGAATGCTCCAGATGGGATAGGGATCAGAATTCGCCCATGCTATTACAATATATTGATTTTCAGTTGGCGAAAGTTGCTCTGAATCTCCTGTGTTGTTTCATTTCAGCAACAAGCAGGATTGTGTCAGTACAGCAACACAACTGCTATAATCAGGGTAACTACCTAAAATAACCCTGGGGCAGTCAACTCTCTTCCAAAATCCACGCTGGAAATTCAGCAGCATTCTCTTGATTGGGAAAAGGTGGCTTTTTCTTGGGTTTCCCTGAGTGCCAGGAGCCAACGTGAAAGCCAAGACCTCACCCTGACTCTCACACACAGGTTGCTTTGTTTAACAATGTCAAAGTTTCACTCCATTGCTTCTCCTTCCGGAAGCAATGAACCAACTGCTCAAAGAGGAAAAGTTGTACAAACTTGTACTGACACACAACTTGGAGTGCAATTTGCAAAGCTTTCGTTCAACCCCAGGATTTCCACCCTGACTTGCACCAGGGCTCCTTTCATGTCCCTCCCCTACACCACATCCTTGGCAATTCCAAGGAATTCCTCACAGTGATGGTGAAGAATCTTCAACACGTTCAATTGGTGGCTCACAAGATTGGTTGGGGGTTTTATTTGCTTGTTTGTTTTTGTTTTTGTGGGTTTGGTTTGGTTGGTGGTTTTTTGTTTGTTCGTTTGTTTGTTTTAATTTCTATGTATTTTTTGACGTCTCACACGCCCAAATTGCTCTGTTGAAATTTGTGTTTCATGGTCACCTCTGGAGGATCCTTTCAGAAGACTGCAAATCCAAGGAAAAGGGAAAAATGCATGTATCTGGACAGAATCACAGATCTGAAAGAGAATATTGCCTCCCTGCATTCCCTTTATATAGCACTGCCCTCTTCAAAGAATACCCCAGTCCCTTTGCAGCTTAAATTAACAAGTGTACCTTGAGCTGCACAAGTATGGACACAAATCTGGTCTTGTCTACACTGCTGAGACACTCTGAGCCTGTCTATTTTGGTCAGGGCTGAAAACACCTTTAGTCTGTAAAATTCTGGGCTACTGTCTCTTTTCAGAAAACCACCTGGGTTTCCAGCTGGGCAGGTAAAATATTGGTCAAGTTGCAAGGACAATACACTCCCATGGCAGCTTCCTTCATTCTTTTCTAATTTCACATTCACTGGAAGAGCAAGAAAAAAGCATGACAAAGAAAAAATGTCTCTGGAGTCCACAGTCCAGCATAAGCTGACATAACTCTACCATTTCTCTGTGGTCAGTTTTGTATCAGAACAAAACGAGTCAATTTAACTCATTGAAGAGGTGCTGCTTGACATATGGGACTAATTCAGAATCCAAGACAGGGAGCTACTTGCTTTCTGTGAGAAAATAAAGCTCCATTTAAGTTAATGGAGTTACACTAATTTACCTCAGTGGGGATTTGCTCCTGCTCTCAGAAGTATCAGCTCACAATAGTTAATGGGTGCTTTGGCATGGATTTAGGAAAGCCTGGGTATTGCCCCGGTTAGTAGGTGGTGATATTAAAAATAAAACCAGGGTAACATTGAACAGGGAAGACTTGATTTTAGTAGTATTTAAGACATGCCATCTATAAGACAATTAGTCTATTAAAAATATACTGAGACTGGATATTCGAGGTACAGTCTGTGTTATGTCAGCCTGATGACTTCTGAGTGGGTTATGCACTTCATGACTTGTCAATCCATAGCCATTCTGCTGTTATAAACCTCTAAAATTGATCCTGTTAACTTTATCATTATCTAAAGAAAGAACTTGAGTGGCTGAACAAAGTGCTCTGAACTCCATGGCTCCATCCATCATCTTGTCCTAAGGACCTTGCTCTCTCTTGCTTTCTTGGAACTGGCTGCTGTTCAGAGAGAGATTAAGCAGCATCTTCAAAAACAAGATAAAGAGCAGAACTATGGGCTGTGCTTGGCTTTGTTCAGCAGCTTCCACCTCCCTTCTCTGAAGGCAGGAGGAATGGCTGCAGAATCTGGGTTCTGCAGCTGAGCAAGGCAAGGGGTTGCAGAAATCTCAGCATTGCAGAGGGTGGTGTGTGCTGGATGCTCTCAGTTACAGCTGTGTTCACAAGTGCATGTTGTTCAGGGGAAATCAGGGAATCAGGTTTATCTGCTCGTTGTCACTGGCTGGCTCTCACAGCCATGTCCTTGTCCCTGCAGGAGCTGGCTGGGACACCACCTAACAAAGGGAATACCAGGGCACTGTGTGCTCCTGGTGTCAGCCCGACCCTCCTTTGCTCTTTATCACCGTGTTAACTAAACATATTTACTGCAAGGAAGTTCTAATACATCTAAACACTTCCTGCTGCATGAAATACTTTCTGTCAAATACAGTAGAGACAAGTGCAAAACTAAGAGAAATGCCTGAAGGAATCAGGAATTTCTAATGGCCTGGGTGATGGCCAGTCAAATAAGGTGTTCAGTAAGGTCTTGTGTACGGGGAAGAGATGTAACACTGAATACTGGATATTGATTAACACTGTTTGATGTGTGGAAAGGGAACTCTTTCGTAATGGGTCACTTCTGTCTACTGAAAGAACAGCAGTAACATTTGTAAAGTGAGCTGACAGAACAGCTAATGATGTATATTCATCAGTAAATCAAGATGGACTTGATTTTAAATGGCATTCAATTAAACGGTGCTGCTGAGAACAGCCCCAGATGTGGGTAGTGTGAGCCTCTGTGATCCCCATCATCTTTCCCTCAGGATGCAGAAAGTTGGTGCCCTGGTGGATGCTGGACAGACTGTACAGCAAATATTCCAGGCATATACAGGCTCTGCTGTTTCTACAAGCACCAGTTCAGGGCATCATACATTTCAACGCATTTCAAAGAAATAAAAAATGAGTAGGCACAGAAGCTAAACTGTAATTTCCTCCTTGCTATCAAATTTTGGGGTTCAAACTTTGCCCAGCCCTCCCTGAGAAAGGGTGAGGCATGTCCTGCTGTGTCTGCCTGCTGAGCCACTCTGTCTGTGAACTGGATTGCAGCTGCTGACTGGTTTTCTCTTTGATTGATTTATATGGGCTCCTACAGTAATGATTAGTGTGTCTAAGGAGAAAATTAGGATAAAATCTGTATCTTCCTTGAATGCATTGTTCAGTTAGCTAAATGACAAATAGACCTTCAGACACCTGTTAAATTGTGATATAAGTCAATAGCCCACTAAACTGCCTTACTGATTTCTTCTGCTGCTTTAACACCTTCCATTTAGGCTCTCCTGGATATTAACAGCCCTAGAGAGATATAGAATTCAGTTAAAAGCACCAATACTAGACCAAGGACACACAGAAAAGATGTGTCTGAGGGATGTGTTCTGTCCTAAGCAAGGACAAAGACTCCAAAGTCCTGCAGAAAATGATGTCTCCAGGGATGTCCAGCTCCACTAGTATCTTGCCTCTCCTTATCCAAAAACAACTATGAAATCCTGGGGACATACCACAGAGTTTCAGCTATTACATATTATTTTCATGTGTAATAATTGTTAACCTGGTTACATGAGGCAGTTTCAGTATGAGATCCCAGCACTATTTCTTTCTGGTCCTTTCTGAGTGATTTATGTTAATTGTTTAGGAAAACCAGTATAAAAATACTGGTCCCTTGAGAGCCTGGGCTTTGTGGCAGTCTCAGGCAGAGCACAAATAAAAAGTTGTGTATGGCTTAGCAGTGGGCATGCATTCTTACGCAATCCAAGTGTCCAGGAGCAGAGTATTTTACTCTTTCAGTTTAGGGCATCTGTCCAGGAATTACATGTGAAATTAAATCCACTGGAGTAACTGATGTGCTGTTTTTGTTGGACTCACAGGGAAAGATTTCATCCAAGATTTCTCTTCAGACACAGAGATCAATTTTACTGATGGCTCCCTTCTTGGATTCCTGTTCCATCGAACATCTGAAGTGCCTGAAGCTTTGTTCCTGAAGCAGAACCATTGTATGGCCTGGGCTGCACACACCAGTGGCACAGCTATCACAGCAAAAGCATCCTGTCAGCCCTGGATCCTTGGAATAAATGCTCTACTGAGGTAAACTGGCAAAGAACCCCGTTTCTGTGATGCTATTGCAATTTCCAGTGGCTGTTTGACTCCTTCAGGGCTGCCACGGGGGAGAAAGGGCAGAGCATGGCATGTGCAGAGAAGTGATGGATGCTCACAGGGGAGCTGCCCCAGATGATGCAGTTTGGGCTGGTGGTTCCAAGCAAAGGCAGGAGTGGTGTTACCACTGACAAACCATCCTGCACCATCTGGTAACTGGTCCTGGGTTCTGTTCAAGAGCCATTTTTAAAAGCCTGGCTCAGGTGACATCTGATTTCACCCAAGCAGCTTGGTTACCTCTGGAAGGTGTGAAAACCATATTCTGCTAGCCAGGATGGAAGTGATCACCACTGAAGCAGTGGCAAAAGTCAGGGCAGCTGCCAGGTAGTCCCAAGGGATGCAGAGGAATGCGTGCACTGGAGCCTCCCTGGCAATGTGAATGGGTGACCACAGAGTTAAAACACTTTTCTGGGGCTTTTCCTGCTCAATCTGCACCTGTCTGCCTGCACATATCTAAACCTGGGACATATAAATAAACTGCTTCCTGGCAGGTCATCCGAGATGGTGTAGGATGGTATGTTTTTATATCATTCCTTCCAGTCCTGGAGATATGAGCTGACCTAATCATTGAAGATAAGCAACATCAGGTCTGGTCAGTATGGAGAGGAGAGAGCTCCAAGAAAAACACAGGTGCTCCAGGAAATGCCACTGCTGATCCAGCACTGCAGACAACACTGCATGGGGCTCCTGGAGCATGGCTGGAACAGCAGAAAATCCCCTGGGAGAGCCATAAATCCCTGGGGCTTCTCATGGGAGTGGGGTGTTAACTCTTGTGTGTGTGCTGTCATGCTGAAATTCTGCGTGAGAGAGAGCTCCTGCTCTGTTCCCCTTTTCATGCACCAGCCAACACATCAGTGTAACTGTGATGAACACCCTAAAGGCCTTCACCATCACTGTAGGGTGCTTTTAAGGGGCACATGTCTATCAGACAAATCACAATCACATATTTATTTGACTACCTAAAATAAAACCTGAATCCTGTTGTCCCTTGTGGCTTGTTTCCTCATCTACTAAAAAGGTGCACACTGTGCCTGGTTCAAACCAGCCAAACCTGCTCCAGCCTGGACGTGGGTGAACATCAGCCCTGAATTTGTATTTCTGCAGAATAAAAGATGATAGGAGTTTATGATTACCTCTAAAAATGATGTTGCAATATTGGTCAGTCACCACTAGCAACTGAAGTTGTAATGAAGTCATACTTCAACCCCAAAGTACTGCTTTTTAATTATCTTTGGTGGTTGGGTTTTTTATTATTATTTATTTTGTTTTCTGAGGTTGGGTTTTTTTCTATTTTTTTTTTTTTATTTCTGCTGGCAACTAATCCAGTATACAAATATCTGACCTTACTGGAACATTTGGGCAAGTTACATGTTATGAAGTCTCCTTCATTTGCTAAAGAAATGAATGTCGCAATTTTCCTGATTCTGAGAAAAAATCCTTCTGTGAATTAACATTTCACAGAAGCTGCACTTATGTGTTTTGGAGGAGGAAAAGATAGGAGGGAAAAGAAGAAGTGAAGACATTAAAAAACATCTCATAAATTGTCTGTAGTCCTCACTAGACGTGTGAGTGAGAAAGTGCACATAGTTTTGAATAAGGGAGCTGTGACAGTTGATTTCTCCACACAAAAAAACAGAGCTATATTATGCCAAAAGGTAGACTGAACAGCAGCCCAGTTTACAGTTTAAATGTCTTGGGAGCTTCCAGAAAAATCTTTTGCATCAAACCTTTACTACTATTGCCACCATGTGGTGAAATTCGACAAACAGCACCATTAGCTGCCACAAAATTTATTTGTTCATGATGATTTATTTCATATGGATTGTATTTGGAGAGATTTGGGGGCCACTATATTTTTAATAATGCAGGAGTTGAAGTCTTTATCTTGCTTTCTCAGAGAAATGATGCAGAAAGTTCTGCCATGTTTCAAGGCACAGCTAAGTAGAGGGGTTCCCAAAATGAGTTGGCATTTTTAGTTGGACTCAAGCTCTGGGAATGAGGGACCCTCCAGCTCTCCTGAAGCTTTCTCAGACTCCTCCCAGCTGTCTCAGGCTGTCGAAAATCCCGCTCTAACCATCCATGGCATGGGCACTGCTACAATAAAATGTGTTTTCACACGGGAGAGCTCCCCTCACCTTCTGTCCGTGCAGGTGCAGATGGACACAGTGAGCAGCCCTTCCCCTGCCCACCCCTGGCACCTGGCACAGGCACTGGGCACCAGGCTGGGCACTTCCAGCTGCTGACAGAGCCCTCCTCACGAGTGACATCTTTCGTGCTGCAGGGATGGAAAGTGGTTGGGTGAGAGGTGACCTGACAGCACTGAAATGCAGTTCTTGCAGCTGCCTTTGGAGCTCCAGTTTGTTTCCCCTAAAATATGCCCAATAGAGATTGTTCAGAAAGAAGACTGGTGAGATGCTTTATATACTGATGCAAACCTATTTTTAAGGTCACAAAGCCTATATTTTGGTTATTTCAGCAGTTTGCCCAGTGTTTTAACCACTGCATTAGGGAATCCTCCTACAATGTATGTTCCAGTTGGACTGTCATGTTAGTTTCCCCTCAGGTCTGGCTCTTCCACTGCTATTCAGCACATTTTAGCAGATAAAACATTTACTGAGCATTTGATCCATACCTATCCCAATGCCATTTTTCTCTCCATTTAATCCTGTCCTCTGCCCTGACCCTTTTTTTTCTTAGTCATTGGAGCCAGCCTGGCTTCAAACATTTAAACCATAGTACCAGTTTTGCCTTTGTCCCTTTGTGTGGCTGAGGGCCTGTCCTGATGGCAAGGACAAGAGCAGGGATTGTGGCCATGCCATTATTTTCTGCGGGTTAGGTCTGAGAACACAACAATCATTCAGCATGTCCAACGCCCCATCCCAACAGGTGGTCTAAGGCATCTACTGCTTGCCTCATTCACTGGGCAGATTTATTGAAGCCTGGTTCCAATTCAGGCTGTTTAATGGCTCCTTTTGTGTGTGTGTGTGAGCTGAGTTCAGCCAGTTCAGTGACTGCAGCCAGCCACCCTACATTCCCTGTCCATTCACTTACAGAAATGAGCACTTTTATCACCGAATTCAGCTGACCTGACTGACAAAGCTGCAGCAGCAGACACAAGTCATGCTCAGGAGTGTCCTGACTGTGCATGGCAGTGAGGGGCACAATGGGCAATCCATAGGTACACACCACAGAGGTGCATATATCACCCTATATATCTATATACACCATATTATCTATATATTTACACACTTCTTCTCCTCCCCTCCTCAGTGAGGGATGTCACTGCAAGTCTTGGCTTAACTCAGAGCAGACCAGACCAGCCTGAAGCTGCCTGTGCCCCTCCTGAACAAAGAGCTCCTCCAGGCATCACCAGGGATGGATCCTGGGCTGGCACATTCCTGCCCACCGTGGGAACAGCCTGTCCCCTCTCACAGCTCCTCTGCCTGCCCTGCACCCTCATCCAGGGCGTGGGAGAGCACCCCTGACTGACTGGCATGGGCATGAAAGACCTGAGGTAGTCCTGAGACCAAACTGGGAGGAAAAAAAAAACAACCAAAAAACCCATGCAAATCTGTGAGAAAAGCTGGTTGAAGTGAAAGAGGCTTGTGGAAGTTTTTGAATGAAATGAAGTAAGATACACACCCTCCCGCCCCAAATTTTTCATTGTGGTTCCAGGCATGGTTTTGTTTGACTGAAAACTCAGTGTTGTCTTTAATTTTCAAGCTATTTATCCTTCTTGAAGCTTGTGAAGTGATTTTTATGAAAAGAAAACCAGTGTTTGCAAAACAATTCAAACAGTTGAACTTTGGGAAGCATCAGGATATGAACTGTGAGGTTTTTTCAGAGGAAGACATTTCCTATAAGGATCACTGAAACAATCTATTTTGAAATTTATGAAAATTATTCCTTTGCCTTTATTCTTAGGTTTATTTTTTTTTTATGACTGGAAAGATTTCAGAACAAGTTTTATGCTGTATTTTTTTTCTCACTCATTCAAAAAATAGTGTTTAAAAAATGTCCAGATTGGATTTGTCTAAACCCTCCCATCCTTTTAAAAGGAAGACATCTGTGTTATAGCTGGTTATAGGTGCAAATGGAGCAGAAGGATGGGCTCAGGGGAAATAAAACCTCTCTGCATCCTGTATTTACCTGTCTGTGGATGTGTGCCATCATCTCTGCAGCACTGCTACCAAACCCCCCTTCTCTGTGATTCTGGCTGTCTCGTGTTCTGGAGCTGCTGATCATTTCTCAGCCACAGCAGATGGCTGAATGTGGGTATGATAAACCCACATTCTAACAAGCAGCCATTTGGCCAAAGAAGTTGCTTTGCTGCCCTCACCTCGCCTGTGTGCATGGCACCAGCAGTGTCTCTTTGCATGGCTCTGCTGTGCTGCCACTTCTGCCACCCAGCCCTGGTGCTGCTGCCCAAATGTGACCCCCGAGCCCAGAGCTGGGGCTGGAAGTTGAGTGTTTTTCCTTTTATATTATCAAGTGTATCCAGGGAACCCTCTGAGTGCTTATAACAACCACACAGCCCCATCCATTTACTGCAGAGCCTGCCCCGAGCCTCCTCAGAAGATAATGGGGCTTTAATCACAGCAAGACTCGCCCTTTTGAACTCTGCTCTTGAGCAAAAAAATACATGAGGCAAACACAGTCTTTGGCACATCTGCATGGAAAAACTTCATAGTGTTCCTCGGCTTGGCCTCCTGAGAGGGAGTCAGAGCTCTTGCTCTGTCAGTCAGATGGGATTTTTACTACTTTTTTGTTTTTTGGTTGCTCTGTTGTTGGGAGAGAGGAGATCTCTAGTTGCCAGATACCAAACTGTGTATGATCTCCTTGAGCAGTCAGTAAAAAAACGTATTTATTTCCCTTTCTATAAATGGCTCTGAGAGAACCATGGCTTTCTCCAGGGTTTAGTCTTTTTTTAGGGTGGATTTTAGGTAGGTTATAATGGACCTACCACTGAGGTTCATGATGGAAACTCAGGTCCAAGTTCTCAGCTAGATAAAAGTTCCTTGCAACTAATGTCAAATTTATCCCAAAATCTCAGAAGCATTGACCAGGCTAAAGATACTGTTCTCAGCAAGGAAAGCTGCTAGAAGTGAATTTAGTAGCTATTCCAGCTGAAATAACATCAGGGCTCTCTTTTTTCCTCTTTATGAGCTGAACTTCTACAGTGTGACTCTAGCATCTTCCTCTCCCAGTGTAATTCAGCCTGTTTTTTCTGTAAATATCTGTACATGCTAACATTAGAGACAGAAGGTATGATAAACTCCCATTAAGGGTTCAATGCCAGTAAATGAAAGAAAAAAAGCATTGAAACGATTACTTGTCTTAAAATTCCCAGTTTGGCTCTGGCAGGGTTCCAAGGCACATGACTGCCAAGGTCACACACTTTGATGAAATTCCCTGGCACAGTGGGAGAGTTAAAATACTCTATTGTAGTTCCTTTTGCTGTGGGGAAATCTTACAAATGTTGTTTATTTGGTATCTTTCCTGCCTCCAGTCATTCCCCACTTCAGTCTAGGAAGGAATCAGCTCTCATGAAGAAAAAACAGGGTCAAAGCGGGTGGGGTGTTGGGATGGGAGCTGGGTGAATGTTTGTGGCCAAATATTTCATTAGAAGAAAAGGAAAAAATGTGGATGTGAGTCCTCCTGACAGGCTTGCAAATTAAATCATGTTTCTCAGGTGCTTGAGCCAAGAGGAGATGATAACTAAGAGTAATTCTGAATAATAATTCACAGGGCTCTAATCTTGCAATGTTCTCAAGACGAAGCTTTGCTTTGCTTTCCTTTGATTCCAACATTTTTGTTGGAGCTTTTGTTTGGAGATGGAACTAAACGTGTTTGTGCTTCAAGGAGAGAGGACTAATGGATGTTAAATATTTCATGGTTGATTTTTGCTTGGAGTGTTTCACTTGAGTGAAATTTAAGGGGTTTTTTCCAGTCTCAGATTGTGCATGTTAAAAAAATCAGGTAGAACTTCCTGATATCTGCTGTTCAAAGCTAAAAATGAGCTGCTCTTTTCTTGGAGGTGTTCACCCCTCGGTCCTTCTTGAGGAAGCATATTTGCTAACCAAAAACCAGTGTTGGCTGTGATATCCTCAGACCTTCCAGATCTTTGGGTTCCAATGCAAATCTCACTGTATTTAATGTACAAAATCCCTCATCTCCTGGAGCTGATTCCTCATGTGACAATTTCATTTTTTCATTAGGAGAACTTCAACACTCTGGATTTATGGGGAGCAAAACTTGTTTAATGTGTCCCAAGTCACTCCTCATTCTCGAAAGTTAAACTGCAAATGGAGAAAACACAAAAGACAGAGGAGGTGTTGACCTGGGAAGAAGGGTTTGAGCAAAATTGCAGGTTTTTTAGCCAGTCCAGGGGTTTGATTCCTGAAGTGTTAGGTGCACTAAGGCAAGAAGCTCTCTGTCCTTCCCCTGGCTGTCTTCCAAATGTTGTAGATTACCCCTAAAGAGATACTGGTTTCTCATTTGGAAGCATCTGCCTTTTAGCAGCCTTTCCTGGTTTTCCATTTTGTTGGAAGGTGCTGAGATGTACCTTAGTATGGTTAATTTATACTTGTTATTGTCTGTCATGGCAACTTTATTTATAGTTGATTAAAGCTCTTGGTTAGGGAGGCTGCATTCAAACAAGCAGCTTTTGGCTGCTCCACATTGAAGCGAGGCCAATATTTATGGAAAACAGAATATGGCAGAAAACTTCGGGTTTTGTGGTTACTACAGAATATCCCCATTGTTTTCCTTTCTGGTGCTCTTCCCTCGCTGCTTGCCTTCAATGGCCAGGTTTGCTTTTGTTTCTTGACAGAATGTCTTGCCAAAACCACTGTTTTCTGATTCAAATCACAGTCTGACAGCACTTTGGATGGATAGATGGAGGAGATCTTCTCCTGCTTCTTGAAAAGAAAATGGGATTTCTCCTCATGCTGATGTCTTTTGCGAGAATAGTGATGCAAAACAGACACCTTTGCACACAGGTAAAATTAAAACAGTGAGCTTGGGAGGAATAAGGAGATTTCAGACTCTCCAAGGGAAAAAAGATGTATCCTCAAATCTAAGTTTTTCCCAGCTTGAGCAGTGTCTTTCTCTGCACTTTGCCTGCAGAGCTGTGGAGGAGCTGGAGATGTCCCAGACCTGGGGGGATTGTGGAGGAGATGAGTGCCTGTGAGGTGTCCCTCACTATGTGGGGACTTGAGGTGGGGTCTGTGGCTTCTGCCACTCCTGTGTGTGAGTAAAGGCCATGGATGTCCTGAGTGTCCCTCTTTGGAGACACTTGCCTTCGAGGACCATGGTTTGCCCAATTTCTGTCCACCCACAGCTGGGGCTCCCTGCAGGCTCATTTAGCAGCCAGGAGTGTGCTCATCCATCACACACAACGCGTGATGAGAGGTGTCCCCGGGTGTCCCCGGGTGTCCCCAGGTTCCTGCAGGCTCATTTAGCAGCTGGGAGTGTGCTCATCCATCACACACAGCGTGTGATGAGAGGTGTCCCCAGGTGTCCCCAGGTGTCCCCAGGAGTCCCCAGCCTGCTCCCACCCTGTGCCCCCTGCTCTGGCCCCAAACCCCAATCCCCTCCTGCCCCACAGACCCCACCAGGCTGGCTCAACCCCCAAACTCAGCCACTGCAAGCCAACAACCAGAGCCCAAACTGGGGGCCCTGCTTTTAATTAGAGGATTAGACTGAAGGAGGAGGAGACATCCTTGCAGCTCTACTAATTTTAACCATAGTTAGCGCCCAATTAATGAAACATTTAACTTGTCTGGGACATGGGCTTGGTGGGGGGAGACGTACCCCAGGCCAATCAGCACTGATGTATTCTGTTTCCCTTGCACTGAGGCAGAGCATTTCTAAGTGATGTGTGTGTGATTGCTTCCAGATTTACGATTATTTCCATCCTTCTAATGCTGAATTAAAAAAAAAACAAACAAAAACTGAAAAACTCTAAAGAAGTTGGTTTGGCATAATCTAATTTTCTCATGTGAAACAGTTTGTAGGCCAGATTACCTCAAACAATAGGAGAGTTTGTCTGAGCCTGGCTGCTCTTGCTGCAGGCAGCCCTTCCTCTGGGTGCCCTCCTGTAACCAAATGTGACAATGTCCCTTATTTACACTCCTCAGCTCAGCTCAGGGATTCAGGTCTGCTGCCCTGGCCAGGTTGCAGTGCCTGGCAGGTGCTGAGCACATCACAGCAGGTGAGACTGATGTGTATCCTGACAGGAACAGGCCCAAAACCAGACTGAGAGGGAATTTGTAGCCCACAGACTAGCAGATTTTGGTTAGGTTAGACAGGGTTTCAGGGAGATGACCCTGGATTGCCTAGGATACAGATGAACTCAAGAGCTTTTAGAACCCATCTAACTGAATTGTATCTTAAATATCTCAATTCGTGTAAGCTTCCCTTAGCTGGAAAACTGCATTTCACCCAAGGAGCTGCTTACATTTAACTTGGAAAATCTCACTGCAGAGTCCAGAATGTTTTATCTGAGATGATCCAGGAGTGAAGGTGGAGCAGGGAGGAATTCTCACCTTCAGCTGACTGCTATGGAAGTGTGGTAACACCTGCCTGTGGCCAGTCAAACCCATCACCATGGGACAGATGGCCAGCAGGGCACTCCTCTCCCCACCTACAAGGGGAACTCGATCTCTGCAGACTTTCTAGCTCTGTTTGTGTCATCCTTGCCATTTGTCCTGGCCCATGGGACAAGTGCATGGCCTTGATGACTGGTAAGATAGCTGCCTTCTCTGTTTGAACTGTAGGAATGTAGAAATGATTCCCAAAAGTTGATGGTTTCAGAGGTTCCACTCCATCCAACACTTTATTATTCATGTCCTTGAGATTTACTCTAGCCACACATCTTTTTGTGCTCATCTTTGTAGTTTTGTTTTATTTTTGGAATCCTTCCAATTAGCATACAAGTGAATGACATTGTGAATATTAATATGATTTTCATTTATTTCCAGAGACAATAGCCATGTGAATCAGCAGGGCTCCACTAATCTACACTGAAGATTTCAGAGTTGTTGAAGCTGGTTTAAAAGGCATGGGAACTTGTGGCTGTGGAGTAGCTCATTATGTACTCATTATGATTCCATCCTTGAAGGTGAGGAGCACTGAACATTTGATTAGAGTGCTGTTATAAATAAACCAAACATATCTGAAAAATCTGTGAATCAGTAAATCACGGTAAGGGAAAAAGCCAATAATGAAAAAAGCCCCAGGCAGTGCATGGACAGAGAGACAGACTTGTATTAGCCCAGAGATTTGCTCTTCTCAGCCAAATACATTGCAATGTTTATCAGATGCCTTCCTGCAGTGGACCTGGGGCTCATGTTTGACTGCACTGCTTGGATTACAAAGACATTTTTCTGCTTCCTTGTGAGGACAAAATGCAGAGCCATGGGAGTTGGCTGGAGGTCAGGGTGGTCTTAACCTCCTTCTGCATCTTTCCTTCCCTGCCCTGCTCTGAGGACCTAATTTAGGCAGGGAGGGCAGGCTGTCCCCAGGGCTGTGTGCATCACACCCTGCTCCCTGTGCCCTGTTCCCGTTCCCCGTGCCCTGTTCCCTGGTCCCTGCTCCCCGTGCCCTGCTCCCTGTGCCCTGCTCCCCGTGCCCTGTTCCCTGTTCCCTGTTCCCTGTGCCCTGCTCCCTGTTCCCTGTTCCCTGTTCCCTGTGCCCTGCTCCCTGTGCCCTGCTCCCCGTGCCCTGTTCCCTGTTCATTGTGCCCTGTTCCCTGTTCCCTGCTCCCTTCTCCCTGCTCCCTGTGCCCTGCTCCCCGTGCCCTGTTCCCTGTGCCCTGCTCCCTGTGCCCTGCTCCCTGTGCCCTGTTCCGTGTTCCCTGCTCCCTGCTCCCTGCTCTCCGTGCCCTGCTCCCCGTGCCCTGCTCCCTGCCCTTCCCCAGCCCTGCCAGCCTCCACGAGCTCATGGCAGGAGCAGGAGCTGCCCCAGCTGAGCCAGAGGATGCTGCCTTTCCCTCCTGTTCTCTGGCTGGGGTGTCCAAGCTGGGCGTCAGGCTGCAAGGGGCAGCAGGGGCTGCAGAGGGGAATTCAGCCTTCCAGTGCCTAAGGGACACAGAGGGACAGGACAATAGAGAATGGCTTTCAGATGAAAGATGGTAGATTTAGGTTGGATACAAGGAAGAAATTCTTTGTTGTAAGGGTGAAGAGGCCCTGGCACAGGTTGCCCAGAGAAGTTATGGATGGGCCATCTCTGGAAGTGTTCAAGGCCAGCCTGGATGGGACACTGAGCAACACTGTCTAGTGGAATGTTCCCTGCCTGTGGCAGCGGGGCTGGAATAAGATGATCTTTAAGGTCCCACCCAGCCCAAGTAATTTTATGAGTCCATGATTTTGTGATTCACAGGTGTCCTGGAATGCCCCTCCTAAAGTTTCATATATAGGTCAAGACCTGTTAGAGGCAACTGAAACATTTTTGAAATGTCCCATCACAGTCATGAAGTGTGTGCAAGCAAATATGAAAACTAGGTAAGGAAGGACTGCATTTTCTCTCACCATAATATGTGTGAAGAGACAGACAATAAAATCTGCTTTGTAATGTTGATCATGCAGAGGCTCAGAGGTTAAAGCCATAAGGATTTAACTGGTTTATCCACATGGGGAGGTGCTGCCTGGCTCATCTCCCTTGATGACACACTCTGCCACTGCTGAGCTTCAGGAGTCCTGTTACTGCAGAATGAAAATCCTTTGGGACTTTTAAAAATGCACTGTGTCTTGTGTCCTTACACATCCTAATCTCACTAGAAGCATCCTGGATAACTGTTTGGATCAATGACCTTCAGGAATCTGAAGGAAAGCATTCCCACTTTTTGCTCTCCTAAATTAAGCTGTGATCTACCTGTCTGCATTTAAAATGCAATTCCCCTGGATTTCTTGCAGCTATTACCTGCCACACCACGTTGTTGGTGATTCTCTCCAAGGAAGAAATAGGACACGAAGATTGAGCCAAGGAGTCTGCAGTGTTTGGAAGCACAGAGTGCTCCCAGCTTTGGCAGGCTCAGCACCCTGCCCACCCAAGTGGCAGCTGGAAAAAAGCTCAGTAGCTCCCATTTTTTGGCTAGTAGTGACCTGGGAGCAATGCTCCTGTTCTTGAGGACCTTCTTTGGCAATCTCCTTGGAGAGATAAAGCTCAAAAGGTTGGGTTTTATTTGTTTATACTCTGAGGTCTGGTGACCTGATTCTCAGTTTCATCAAGTCAAGAATTCCTGGCCTCACATTTCTTTCATGAAGAGAAGTGGAAAGAAACGTTTCCATGAGTGACTGTAATGATCTTTTTCTTGCTGTTTTGGCATCAGCAACTGTATTCCATTCTGATCTAATTTGTGGCATTTCCTCCTCATATTTGTTGTTTTGCATTATATATTGAAATATGATGTATCCATAATATAGAAAACATGTTCTATATTTCTGAGCACATTCATACAAAGGCTAATTCTAACGCTGTAATTTGAAAAACATGAATCAAACCCAAAAATTAAAAGGAAAAACTGCCTTAAATGTACTTAAGGTAGTGGCATACTTTCAGGAAAAACAAGAATCTATTCATTTTTATACCAAGTCAAATGTACCCTGGAAGAAGATCTGGATATTAATGTTCACTTATTTTAAAATTGGTGCTATATTGTAACTTGAACAGGAAGAGGTAATCAATCTTTACATGGTTACATAAATAAAGCAAACTACTTAATTTATTATAAGTTTCAAAGACCTAGACTCCTAACAGGAATTGAGTGCATTTGTGAATTTATGTAACAAACATATCACTACCAACACCAAATTACATCTCAATCAATGTTAAAAGGCATCTGACATTTCCCTTTGATTTATGGATTAACCTTTACAGTTAATACAGTCCAGCATTTATTGTTTTCATCAGTTTGTGGTTTGGTAGCAACCCCACAGTTCATTGCTGGGGATTGACTAAATTAATAGCTTTTCCCACCATGATCAACCAGGTAATGAAAAAGGTCTATTTTGCACAGCTGGTGGATGCTAATATTTAAACAAACAAAACAAACCTTTATGAAGGACAAATGAGTCTTGGGCCCTGATTCTGCCAGTCAAGTTATTTATCTCAGGAAACCAAGGTGCACCTATTGAGTGGGGTTAAACCTGGCTAAAACGTAATATATTAAACCCAAAGTAACATGAAAGTCATCCTGAAGCAGCAGCCAGAGGAATACATTGTATTCCAGGATCAATTTTCAGGCAAAAAATAGAAAGTTTTCATTCCTCATTGTCTGAGATGTTCTCTCTTTGGCATGGAAAATATTGGGGGAAAAAATGTACAGGTAGCTTTGCCAAGTTCTGCTCCCATTGATACTGCTCAGATGCTGAGGGATTATGTATTAGAATGACAAAGCATTAAGCAATTATCTGCATCACTTTGTGGAAATAATTCAAATACAAAAGAGTTTTTTTCTTGAATAAAGAATTACACTGCCTCAAAATAACCCAGCTACCTCCAATTTACTCTGAGGACTAATTATCTTAGCAAGAAAAACATTGTGGAACTTGAACTGATTTTAGTGACAACAAGTCAGTTTACTAGGGACTTTTCATTTCAAGCATCATTTTGCACACATTCAATCAACGTGAAATTGCCACTAACTTCTGCATTGCAAGCAAAAGGAGATTAGCACCTGGTTAAGAGTGACACAGCCTGGTTTCACACGAGCCATGGAGAAGACAGGACAGGCTTGCCCAGTTTCCAGCTACATTCATCTTCCATTTCATCATGATCAGAGACCAGGACTAAGAGCTTTGAGAAAATTGACAGGTTTGGTTACATTTGTACAACTCTTCTGAACTTATTTTTTCGTAGACACCTCAGAGTAGCAGTGAAATTTCCACTCTGTCCCATTTGGAGCAAGAAAAATTTCAGTAATAAAAGTCACTCTCACAGCATTTTGGCAGTCTGCTTCCTCACGCTCTTAAATATTCATTTTTGTTAAGGTTCACAGAAGGTTTCCAAGCCTTAAAAGTCAGGGTTCATTACAGCTAAGCTTTTGTTTGAATTGCAAACATCTGGCAGCCCAAAGAGACAGAAAGTGCTACACTGCATCCTTGTCACAGCTCACAGTGGCCCCAGCAGATGCTGCCTTGCACCTTCAGCAGCAGTTGCTGCCTTGCACCTTCAGCAGCAGTTGCAGGTGGAAAATCTCTGTAATTCCAAGGCAGATTTATCTGTTTTATCCACACTCACAGCTGAATTCTGCTGTGGCTTCATCCTGCACGCAAAGTCCCAGCGACTTCTGAAGGACGGGGGAGGGCAGAGCTCATTAATAAAAGTTTTTTTTCTCACAGGTCACAAAGCAGGAAAAAAAACACAACAACCCAGCAACCCAAACAACTTTCCCACTTCTGGTGAACTTTTCCTCTGAAAAGGTTGGCCTGTTGGGGAGCCACGATCCATGACAACCCACTTTTCCTCAGGCACGGATCATTACTCCAGGATGGCACCAAGGCACCTCAGCAGCAAATGGAATGAGCCCAGCTTGGCTTGGGAAACTTCTCTGGAGGCAAAGTCAAAGCTCCCTGCTTGTACAGCCTGTGTGCTTGTGATACTGCACTCTACTCCTGTTTGGAATAGCGTGGGGAATAACACAAGAGCCAAGCTGGGTTCTCCAGGAGATTTTGCATCCAGGGAGTGCTCACTGTGGCAAAATTATTTTAAGTTTCTGCATGGATTCCTTGGATTTGAACATAAATCCTGGCATTACAGAGATCCTGTGAAGAGAGTGGTTCAATAACTCTCTGCAATATCATTGTTGCCAGTGCCAGGGACTCCTCCTGAAATTACAGGTGTTCTCTGTTCACTTTTACTGCCAGTAGAAGGGGTTTTTGTGGGCATTTTCTTGAAAGAAACAACTGTAAAGTGCTTCTACTTTCTGCAACAGCACAGTGTTTGCTGGAACGGGTGGCAGTGTGAGTTAATGCGTGATAGAAAGTTTTTTCATTTAGCTGAGGACATGGGTTTGCTTTATATGAGCTTAAAAACCAGGAAAAAGAAGATTATTTATTAAAGGCAACATTTACAAGCCCTGCAACCTGATCCCAGTTCTCTTTACACTTTTATGTATTCCTTAAACATCCTGCTCCTGAACTCACATGCAACCGGAGCTCTGTTAGCTCTTACATATTTAGGCACCACTCAGCCCTGTGCAAAACTGGTGAGTGGCAGGGTGGACAAGATGCTCAAGCATTAGGGAGGATTAAAGCACAGACAGGAAAGGTGAATGGAGAGCATGTGGAAGGTCCATAATGTCAGAGTGCTGATACAGCATGTTTCTAACAAAATTCTTTGTAAAGGTGAACTCTGTCTGCTGCCTGGAGGAGACACAGAGACATAAAATTATTTTCCCCAAGGCATTGCCCATGTTGGAGACAAAATAGATTGGATCTCTGGGGCCTGAAGGTTTTCTGTTTAGGCTATCCCAGAGAAAAGGATGAAATACAGAAGCAAACAGAAATGTTTTCTTGGCTGTAATTTAAAAAACGAAAAATAGAATTTCCTGCTATCTTGAGTAAGTGCATTATAATCAGAGTATGGCTAAATCTAATATAGGAGCCCCTGTGCCACTACCAGCAATACTTCTTTTGCAATTGCCTCCAGCTATTGCTACTAGTAGTTCTGATTGCAATTTCCTTGTACCTTATGTCAATATTACTGGGTCACAAGCGAGGAAACAGGAAGCTTGATAATCAATTTCAGTAGTTGTACAGTCATCTAGCTCAGGAGTTTGGTGGTTGGAAAAATTTAGGCTTCAGCTCCAGTAATTGCAACCCTGAATTAAGACACAGATATCAATTTCATATGTGCTGTGCACATGCCCACATGACCGTAGAGCCAGGATACAGAAAACTGACTTGTGCTAGTAGGAATATTCCTAACAGGGAAAAAATTCAGTTGGATTTTCAGCCTCCAGTATTGTTTTCCCTCTCCAAATTCAGCTTATGCTGTTGTCATGGTATAAATGGTTCAAATTCAGGCACGCTTAGAAGCAAAGAAAAAAATTCATACATATTCAGGTATATTAATTTTTCTCCCTGTCTGTTGTTAAGTAACAGGCTACAGCTTTATGATGCTGTAGCAGAGAGTCGACATGATTATTAATTCTTATTTTGGAAAATATCCACTAAATAAAAACTGAGGCTCCTCTCAAATAAACATCTGTCAAACAAGAAGTGTTTCGGGTGAGAGGGCTTTTTTACAGAACCTTCTCTGTCAGTGAGTGCTGGTGGACCTGCTGGTGGTACCCTGGTGCCTGTCCCCAGCACCTGGGGTGGTCTGCTCCTTCACATCACTCCCAGCAGCCATGAATTCCTTTTGCTGTCACCTGATGGGAAGGGACAGGGGAGAGAACAAGGTGCTAGGAGCTGAGATTGCATAGGAGCAATTCATGTGGCTTGTGCCATCCCTCCACTGCTGGGAGATGATTCAGGTGAGACAAGGCTAAGAGATGGTCCCAAGGGTCTTTATAAAGACAGGATGCCTGTGGAAAATATGCATTTCCCACCCCAAAAATGAAGTTCCCTTAAAGGCAAGTGGGACCTTTTCTAGAGAACAGCCTCACCTCTGCCCTGCCAAGGTCAGTGTGCACTGGCAGATATTTTGATATCAGTGCTTCATGTGGCTGAGGTTTGGAAGTCAGGCAGGTCCCCCTCAGCCTGCTGCCCCTGGGGCTCCTTGCCTTCCCCTGCAGCCAGCCTGGATTCCAGCTGTTCCCCAGCTGTTCCCCCCAGCAGGGCTGAGGATGCAGTGGGAACAGGAGCTGATCAGAGTCCCCTCCTCTCTTGGCCTGACCCATCACCCTGGCTGGCTGTGGGAACAGGCTGCTGCTGCCTTTGGGCCCTTCCTTCTCTGGCTGACAAGAAATCTGCCTCCTCTCCTCCCTGCCCAGCTAACCTGTCTGGCAGTGCACACCTGGCTGTGTGCTTTCCTCCCATGACTGCCTTGTCTTGGTTTCATGCACTGGTAAGCAGAAAGAGCCAAGCTTCTTCTCAATTTCAGGGTCAGAACCTAAAACGGATTAAAATGTTGCTGCTTGAATTTTAAAATGTTGTTTTTCATGACATGATTATGTGACCTACCTTTGTTTATTATAAAACTAATACCACAAGTTACAGTTCAATGAATTCACATTTTATTTGAAATTTTTGTCTGAAGTAGCCTAAAGCTCTTCAAGAAACAATTGCACAAAACCAAATGAGAGCTGCTAATTTATAATCTGCAGTGTCACAGCACAACTGGCTTTTCATTTGGCTAAAAGGAAATAGTTACTTAGAACAACAAAGCAAACCATGTGTCCATAGTTTATATTAAGTGCTCTTGGTATTTATTAGGGATACACAATGTATCATCTCAAAAATATTTATTTTCCTGTAATTTCAACAGCATCAAAACAAAATGGAAAGCAATACAGTGCCATGCCTTTGCCAAACTGCAGCAGATTTTGGGACAGTTTCCTGTTGAAAGAAAATTTGAGATCCCAAGTCTGGATATTAGCTAGTGTGACTTATTTATTTGAGTGTGTACACCAGAACAGAGGTGCTCTCAAAGAACATACAAACATCTTTGCACCAGGAATCTCACCCCAGATGCCAACATCTGGTTCTGCTGTGTTCAGCCCTTGGGCTTAGGGGAACTTACTCCCTATTTGGACACATTTCCCATTGAATTCAGGAAGTATTTTGTCTGGCTGGAAGACAGAGCCAAAGAAACCTGTGCAAGCAAGCTGCTATTTTGTCTTGAGAAGACACCAAGTAACTGCTAGAAGGTATTTAATTTTCTCTGCAGTCCACATGGCCTTTAATCTGATTATTCTCTGGCCCTGGCAACAGAAGATGAAGTTTTGATCCCTTGAACCCAACGGCAAAACTCTCATTCATTTCATGAGAGTCAGGATTCAAGCCATGTAGCCAGTCCCAGATGCTCCAATGCAGAAAAATGTTATGGGCTGATTAGTGCTGAAGTGCCTCCCAGGGTTTGATAATTGCTCATACAACTCTCAGCCTCGGAAAAGCTCGAGACAGATTAATCATGAAACACAGCTCATTGCACCTGTTATTTTCCACATTCTCTTTTATGGGAAGTGCTGCTTCTTTTCCACAGCCTCAGAGAGGCCGTGCTGGAAGGAGGGGATGGCAGCAGAGGATGCTGGATGCAGTCAATACCAGCAGAGTGTAATGCCTCGAGCAAGGAGGGGAAGATGGGGAACAGTTTGGTTGTAAGGTTAAATATCTGTGGCATGAATCCTCCAAAAGCATTTTCAGCCAGAGCAGATCTTGCTTGAGACAGATGGCTAATGGTCAGCAGAGCCTTTGGGCCCAAGAGGGAAGTTGGTTCTATCCTAATGTTTTTCCCTGCACAAGAAGAACACAACAGTGTTTCACCATCAGCAGCTGTGGAAAGTGCAGCTTTGGGGGGCAGTTGGATCCAGAGTGGGGCTGTTGGGACCAGTGCAGGGCTGACAAAAGGGTTTAATGACTGTGGGACAGAGCAGAGTTCTTTACTGGGCAAATTTCAGGAAGGCTCGTTTGGTTCTGGTTGTTTTTTTATTTAGAACCACTGATATTAGCATGGAAACTTCCAAGCCCATTCATTCTTTATCATGTCTCCAACAAAGACCTAAGAGGGAGCAGCTTTTGTGCAGAACATTTAGTCTGGAGCTGGAGCACTGAGAGCTGCACTGAGCTGCACCATGCAGGCTGACAAGTCAAAGAGCATTTCTGTACCTTATTTTCAACCTGCTCAGAGCAAGACAAGGTGGGGTGTGCCCAATGGAAATGCTGATGATGGAGACCAGCAGCTCAATTTTGCAGTGTGAAGTTTTTTTTACTGAAATACTCTGTTAGAAGAACCACTCCCAAAAGATGAAAGGGAGCTCCTGTTGCTGGCACAGCAGGGTTCATTCACTACAAAGGGCAATGAACATACAGAGAAACACGACAAAAAGAAGTTTGGTTTGGGCTTACTGCAATTTCAAGTTTTCTTCTGTCAGTGCTCTGCAAGTGCTATTTTCAGTTCCATAGTTATGGTGAGAAACATGGTGTATTTTGATTCCTAATTTAGCTTGTTTATCCTGAGAGATTCCAGGATCTTCATTTGAAAGATAAATTCAAACCTCCTTTTTTCCTTTGCAGCCCACATTCCGTAACAAAAACATTGCATGCCATACTTCATTACAGGGCTTGGAAGACCTTCATGACCATAAATTTAGGAACTTGTGGAACACAATGGACTTTAGGATGGAAAGAAGCCAGTTGGCCTATCTGGTCAGGTCCATCCCTTCTGTTTGAATTAACAGCTGGATTTCACAGTGGGAGAAATCCGGCAGTTCTTTCTCAGGCAAAATTCTCACAGTTGGATTTGCCTCCAACCACTGTAGCAAGGGTGGGAGGGAGCACAACTTACTTTGTTATTTTATGTTTGCTCTCCGGGTAAAAAAGATTCCAGTGCAAGTTCCATAGGACTTGGACCTACCCTGTTCTTTAATTTAATGACCCTAAGTGCAAAAAGAAAGACATTCCCAATAAAACAGGACAGAGACTAGGTTCTTTGTGCAGAGCAGTGCAGATGGTACCCACGTTCTGGAGAAAACAATTAGAAGCTGATGCTGAGGCAAAATAAAGAGGTTAGGACCATTTGTTGCTCTGAGAATTCTATCTAGGAGAGGAGGTGCTGGCACAGTTTTGCAGACTGTGAGATGAGAGATGTTGGGTATAATATGCAAAGGTCGGTTTTACATGCACTATTTCAATTCCAGAAGTAATTGTACCAAAGTTAATGGATTTGCAAGGATTTACACCCTCACAGCAGGGAGGAGAACATGGCCCAGAAGAGACAGAGAGGGGAGAGGCCAGCTGGAATGAGCAGCACAGGATTTCCATGTCTTGGGGATCTGAAGGGCTGATCACAGACAGGGATTTGTGTTATGCTGCCGGAGCTGAAGGTTCAGGTCCCTGTGTGCTCAGGGCTCTGTGATAGAGGTTCCTTCTTTTCCCTGAGCTTGAGTGCAGTTGGACTTGGGGTATTGCTGCCCCCAATTTACAGCAGAGACTTGACACACAACCCCAAGAGTCCTTGAGATATCAGCTCTGTACTACTGGAAGATGTGTAGCAGAGTTTTTCCCTGAGGCTTTTCTTCCCTCCAAACCCCTTCCTCTCTCACTGTGTCCTCCCTGTTGCTAGAGAGTGGGAAAGACTCACAAGATTTGGACCTGAACAGGCAAGTGGTAGCCAAAAGAGAAACAAACCCTCTGTGACCGGGAAACAGTGCAGAAATCTCGATTTGGTTTTGAGGGAGAAACCAACCTGCTGTGTGGCTGAGGAATGCTGTGGCAATTCAGGTCGTAGGATGGAGCACAACAAAGCAAAGGCGTGGGGACAGCCAGCTCTCCAGTGTGGGCTGACCTTCAAATGCTCCTTGAGCACAGCTTCTCTTTATAGGAGGAGTCAATGGGTCTCAACTGAGAGAGACTAATAAGATCTTTCTGATTGGCAGAAAAATAGGGGAACTTGGCTTTACTGACAAAGAAAAGGCTTGTTTTCAGCTATCCTAGTCTGCATTAATGCTCCCATAATGTGCAGGAGGTTCTGCTGAGGAAGAGGTCCCTGTAAGTGAGGTCAGCTGCTGTCCTGCCTTCGGTGGCTTCTCTTCACTGAGGGAGAAAAGATGCATCCTTGCATCCTTGCCCAAGTACTTTGAACTTCATTCTGAGGCTGACCATCATTTTGCAGTGCAAAAACCACTTTCTGTGACACCAATGGCAAAAGCCTAAGAAATTAAATCAGTAGAAGTGTAATCACTGCATAATAACCTGGCGTGGCTCCATCAAAATCTTTGTTTTGTCATGGGAAGCCTTCCTTTAGAAGGATAAACAAACAACCCCCCCCAGGGTCCCTCAGTGAGGCCAAGCCTTGCCTCTCCCCAGAAAGAAACCTTTCATCTTTCCTTTGCAAAGGTATTTATGATCCCAAAGGGAGAGGTCTAAGGGCTTGTTGGCCCTCACTGTGCCCCCAGCCCAGCAGGCAGGAGCTGCTGTCCCACAGCCTCCTCCTGCCTCAGCCCAGCCTTGGGACAGTGCCAGCCCCACGCCAGGCTCTCAAGATGCTGGGCTAAGCAAATCCATGGCTCATTCTGGGTCCCTCTCTGCAGCCAGGAAGGTGCCATGAGATGAGGATTTGAGCCAAACACCTTCTCCCAGCCTGCCCAGCCCACTGATGCTCTTGGAGGGTGCAGAGCCTTGCCCTGTGCTGCTCATCCCTGGCTTCAGCTCAGCTTTGAACCGCAGTGCCGAACGGGAGAATATTCACCTGCTTTGACACAGGGCAAAGAGGGATGTTCCTGTGAGATTTTCTTTTTTTTTTCCTTCATGAAAGTGGCTGGCAGGCTGTGATGGAGCTGAAGAAATAGCTCTGGATTCAGAGAAGAAAGAAAACCGGACTTTTCCCCCCCTTCCCTGAGAAAAAGTAATTTACGTAAATTTATCCACGACCAGCACATGGCAATAGCTCACAACTTTGTTAATGGAAACCTGGTGATCCATAACACTTGTGTGGGAGATGTTTGCTCGGGGGTAATACAATATTAATGTTAATATCAATGATCGATCAGAGGATTTGCAAGAAAGGCATAAAGTATTTAATTATAATTACATTGGGAATGGCTTTGTAATGGCTACGACATTTGAATAAGGTCACGTCTAGCCCTCACCCCTGTTATGTTGTTCTATATTAAATGCCATTCACTTTAACTGCTGGAAACCTTTCTGGAGTAGTCAGAATATAATATACTGGGTAAATTGAAATATGTCCCTTCATTTTTCGAAATATGATTGATATCCTTTGCAAAACAAATGTTAACACCTATTTGTACACAAATTTCTTTGATTATATGTTAGGGAAACTAAAATATGACAGTCTCTCCTAGCAAGCACTTTACTGTGAGCAGAGGACACGGCTATTTGTGAATATTAATTCATCTTACAGAAAATGGCTTTGGATCCCTGCTGTAAATCCACTTGGGTGTATTTCTGCCTTTCCTAATGCATTAATTCTACACTGATTAGTACTCATAAACTGCTTCTCCACTGGTCTCAGCAGCCCACAGTGCTCACCCTACCCAGGTGCTGGTCAGGAGGAACTTTTGCTGTCACTGAATTCTCTCTTGTTAACAGCATCAACCAAGAAAACATAGTAACAATCATATTTGCATGTTTCACAGCAGAAAATATGTATTTCAAATATACTGCAGGTGTGTACCATAACTATCAGCCCGACAGCAGCATTGCCATGTTTAAAACAATCAGGAAAAAGAATCTGCATATAAAACACAAGTATTTATCTGTAGGCAGGATCCCAGAGGTGCACAGGTACCCACCCACAATGAGGGCATGCAAACACTGAAGCACTAAGTGAGGACATGCTCTTCCCACACCTATTTACTACTGAGCAAAACACTAAAGGAGCAAATTCTCGTCCCTCTTCAAATGAGAATCCATCTGCCCAGTCCCCACCCCGTGGTTTTCTTCTTTTTCTAATATCAATGTAAACAGCAGATCAATCAGGTCTAAAGAGTCAAATTTTGCTTTCAGATTTTCACCTAGAATAACAGAGAATTGAAAGCTCCCATCTGAAGGCAGAATTTGGACTCGAGAAATCATCCCTTCAAAGTTTGGAAGACATGCAGTGATGCAATTGACATGATTTTCCATTTTCTCTTTTCTGAAGAAGAAGCAAATACTTTTGCATGCTGTAGAAATGCCTGAAGATAACAAGTTTTATAGTTTTCCAAAAAATGGGCATTTATTACCAATCAGTGTGAAATACCACTGATGGTAAATTTTAAGTATATGGCAGGAGTTTCAGCATCATGACAACATACATCATGCATTTTTACAACATATAAGTGCAGTGATATTGCTCCCTTTCTCAATAACAATATATAAGAATATATAGTATAAATGTACAATATATATTAGACACAATGTAAAATAACTTAGTGAAATGTCAAAGCTTCTGCATAAAAATTCAAGTCATGCCTGAGCATACCTCTGTGCTCAATCTTATCTCATATACCTTCATTTACCTTTAGTTCCTGTTGCAAAGATAATTTTATCTCTGTATTTAATTGCTTAAAACCGTTGAAATTCTTGTCTTTTTTCCTTTTATCTGCAGTAGGTGAAGACTGTAGTAGCCAAGCCAAAGGCAAGATTTTGTGAAGCCTTTGCTAATGCTGTTTATGTTCTGGGAAGCAATTCATTGTGAACAAGTTGTATAAAAGCAACTTCTTAAAAGCTCGTTACAGTTCATCATTGTCCATCAGGTTCTGTTCCAAAATCTCCCACTTCATGTAAATGGTAATGAAGTGGCTTTCTCAGAAATGGAGCTCATGAGCTAACATTGATATCTGGAAATTATAAATCTCACCAGTTTAGCTGAAATCATATCAAGCACCACTTTGGTAATTGCTTGCAAGAATGATCAATAAAAATCTATTTAATGGGAATATACAACTTGTCTCAGAGCAGGCAGGTGGAATTTTAGCTTTGCTTGACACTCGACAGAGCTTTTTGCATTGCCAGGTTTCCCTTCACACTTGCTAAACGAAATATAGTCAAGGACTTTTCTGCAGCATCTCAGAGAGATTTCTGATAGTACAAGGGAAAAAGTGTTGGGATTTTTTTTCAACCAAGGCATCAAGAGATCTTTGACTGTCACATTACCTATCAAAGTCTACCAGAGTTCAGCATCCTTGCAATTAGGTCTCTTGGAATTATTTTGAATACAACTTCACTTCAACAATTTAAACAATTCTGCCCCAAATATAAACAAATTATACTTGAAATACTTATCAATAACTACATTTCCTAATGAACAATGAGTTAAAGCTGCAAAACAGTTTGAAACATGATGTTAAAAGAAAAAATAAGGGAAGACAGGGTGATTTTCTATAATTCCCTTTAAGAAACAAATTTCCACCCCCTGCCCCCCCTACATTCCCAGCCAGTGTAAGTCGACTGAATTACACTGTTTTAGATCAGCTTAAGTTCTGACCTATATACTCCAGTGGAGTTAATCCTAATTTCCACCACTGAAAGTGGGATCAAATTCACTTTGTCTTTAATAAAGCAGTGGATGATAAGCAAGTCTCTTCTCTGTCGGATTCTGCTTGAGAAAGGAAATTCTTTGTGGTGCTAAACGACGTCCAAGACAGTTTAAAAAATAAAGCTTGAATTTCATAAATTTCAGCATGGTGAAAACCGATATTGGTAACTGTTATTTATGCTTTAATCTTAGCAAAGTTCTTTGGGTACAGAGCATCAGCTGGTGAGTCTGTAACCCTTTCTGAGCACTGCTTGGGAGGCAAACGAGCAGGCAGGCAGCTGATTTTCAGTGACATGAGGCTGCTGAACACACTGTGACGCAGACTTTGCTACCACAAATAAATAACATCACATTGTCCAGAACTGGAGATTAATATGCGGGGCCTCCAGTAGGTGATATTTATTTTCTTGCATGTTATATTGAGATCTCAGGACAGGCAAGGGGTCGGGGGCTGAAAGGATGTAATCAATGCTGAATTTGATTTCAGAATCCGATTTTGTTAAGGAGGAATTGCTCAGGCTCTGCCTGTTGGTCACGCTGTTCGGAGCAAACCCACAAGGCTCCAGAAGTTTCGTGCCCGGTTCAATTCTTTCATGTTTACTTTCAGAAGAGGAAATGTTGTTCAAAGCAGAGTCCACAGAAGAGATATTCGGGGACGAAGGACTTTTCACTCTGCTTGGTCTCTGCTCCTTGTGTTCCCTTTTCACGTTCCTCCTCCTCCGTCTTCTCCTGTAATTCCCATTTTCAAAGAGATCCAGCATGGACTCGCATCCTGCTGCAAAGCTCCAATAGTTTCCTTTCCCCTTCTCATTCCCTTCTGTCCTGGGAACCTGTATTTATTTAAAGGCAGTTCAGTGTTTGTATGTGTTACAGATGCTGCTGTTTAGCATCTGCATTCATTTACATTTAAGAATGGTGTAAACACATATGACAAGACTTTTAAGCCCATTCTCTGTCATTATATGAGTAAGATGTAAGCCCCATCCTCTTCAATTTGTTATCTATTAGCATACATCAGACAAGGATATATTCCTTATCTCTGTAATTGACAACTCAGAGAGGTTTTAAGTGATTTGCAGCTCAGCTGTTTGTTTCCCTTCTTTCCTAGTGATGAGATTATTGCTGCCTATATTTTTTTATCCATGCACAGTGTGTATGTAAATACACAGTAACTGATCTTACCTTCACAAAACAACTGTTAAGCGATAAGTTATGTCGGATGGAGTTCTGCCAGGCTCTTTGATTTGATCTGTAGTAAGGAAATTTCTTCATTATAAAGTCATAAATGCCAGAGAGGGTGACTTTATTTGAAGGGCTTTGCTGGATGGCCATTGCAATTAAGGCAATGTAGCTGGAAAAAGGAAAACTTGCTGTTACACCATCGCCCTACTCACAGACTCCGTTTTTAGGACCACATGGGTACATGTGTCCCTGTATCCTGCTTCCAAAATTCCCCCGGTGGCTCTGCACCCTGACCCGAGGTGTCCCAGGGAGAATCCTGAGTGTGGGGTGTCCCTGCTTGTCCTCCTCCAGCCCCAGGTGACACAGAGGGGTCACTGCCAGGCTCTGAGTCCCCAGGGCTGCCTGCCCTGGCACCCAGTGCAGAGCACAGCATCACACACCTCTCCAGCTCCATCTGAAAAGTTTCCCTGAGCAGGAAGAGTGAGACAGACCAGGCTCAGAGTCACTGTCACTGGAGACCAGACCTGCTCAGGGAAAGGACCTGGGTGTCCCTGTGAACAGCCACACCGTGCCTCTTCCCTCCACACTGGGATTCTCTGCATGCAATCCACCCCTTAACACATGGAAACATTAAATTCCCTTCTCCCAGGGAGAAGGGGTCCTGGAGGTTGGAGACTGTCTGAGATCTGGAGGCTTAAGGGCATGCCAGAGTTGCTGTGACCCCTCATGGGAGGAAACAAATCATGAACACTTCACACACAGAAAAGGGGGAAATCTGCCCACTGCAGTGCCTGCACCCTGGCCCCCTGCTCCCCTGAGAGCTGTGATCCCACCAGCCCAGAGCTCAGAAACCTCACCAGAGACAGGGGACTTGGAAAAACTTCATCTTACCTGTATGCTGGTCTGGTGAATTTCTTCTCTTCGTCAGAACTACAGGTAGGATAATCATCCCCATCATAATTGAAGCAGTTGTAGGGGTACTGTGTGTTGTCAAACATCGTCCTGCTCCTTGCTCAGCTCCTGTGGAGTGAGAGAGATGGAGTGATGTTTCTCAGAGCTTGGACTCCCTCCTCCCTTCTTCCCTCCCCTCTGTCTGTCTCATTCCCTCTCTCCCCCCTCCTCACACTCTCCTCTGTGCACACACTCTCTGTGATGGGGTGGGGATTGTTTTTGCAGTTCTCGCGTCCCAGACAGCCTGTCTGTTCGGATATTATTTTTTGGGGGGTGTTGTTCTGTCTGTTGCCCCCCCTGGGGTGGCAGGGCAGGCTGCTGGGGCTGCTGGGGCTGCTGGGGCTGGTTCCTTGGGGTGCACTGGGGTGCATTGTGGTGCACTGGGATGCTCTGGGGTGCACTGGGATGCTCTGGGGTGCTCTGCGGTGCACTGGGATGCTCTGTGGTGTTCTGGGATGCTCTGGGGTGCTCTGGGGTGCAGTGGGGTGCATTGTGGTGCACTGGGACGCTCTGGGGTACATTGGGGTACTCTGGGATGCTCTGGGGTGTATTGGGGTGCTCGGTGGTGCTCTGTGGTGTCCTGGGATGCTCTGGGGTGCCCTGGGGTGCATTGGGGTGCTCTGTGGTGTTCTGGGGTGCTCTGGGGTACATTGGGGTACTCTGGGATGCTCTGGGGTGTATTGGGNGATGCTCTGTGGGGCTCTGTGGTGCTCTGTGGTGCTCTGGGGTGACCCCTCGGACCGGGCTGTGCCGTGCCGGTAGCCACGCTCGGCTCGCTGGGTGGTCCAGCCTGGAGAGGGGCCAGCGCTCCCCTGCCACATCCACAACGTGACAAAGGCAAACAGCATGATGTTCATAAATCATGCTTCAAGGTCTCTGCTTGGAAATTAAACTTTGAGAACGGAGCGCAGCTCCCCACAGCCCCCGAGTGCTCCCCCTCCATATTTTTCTCTCCCCAGCGGAGCAGGGTGGCTTTCTTATTTATTTATTTTTAGAAAACCAACGTACAATAAACAGACGTTGCAGGCAGTAATGCACGCTTGTCCTGATCTGCAATCTATAATACAGTATAATAGACATAAATTATATTTCCATGACTAAAGGAAAATCTGTATGTTCAAAGAAAGTAGAACAGAGGGATATGAGGGACTACTGTCAAGCAGGAAAGTAAAAGGAAAATAGCTGTAGGCAGGAGAGCTGCCTGTGTGGGCTTTGATCTGAAGGATGAATTAGACTAATAGCCCTGTGTGTTGGCATCCACTACTGTAACAATTTAATAGTTTTTCAATGCTTTGGAGTGTTTTCCAACAAGTGATGTAAACCAAAGGCATCACACACCATTTCAGGGGGGACTTAAAAGGTGTGTGCCACATGATAATTAAATTATTTGAAGACAGCTCTGTCCCAGGAAATAGCCCCAGGAGGAAATGGGTTTTGGAAAAGAAAGCAAATTGGTGTGCAGAGAGTTTCCCTGGATGGAAGTATAAAAGCAGAACCACTAGCAATGCAACTTTTGTTTTCTATAGCATCTTTCACACAAAGTATGTCCCCAAACCCCTTTTGGAGTTAAAGGATACAATTAGAGGGAAATTCATTTGAGTGATAAAGAGCCCTTTAAAATGATGCTTTAGTGGCTCCTAGAGTTCTGACAAAGATGGACATAAGGAGGCTTTTTCTGTGGAATATAACAAGACATTGTAGCAGAGCATAGGGGGAAATATATGGCATGAGAAAAAACATATAGCTGAGGTGTTTTCTTGGGAATATTAAACCAGAGCAGATAGCCAAAATAAAAATTATCTCCACTCTAAAATACATCAATAGGCATATGCATGAGGAATCCACTGCAGAGGAGGTGTTAATTCAAAGGGTCAGCTACTGCTGCCTAAGGCATTAGTAGGGCTTTAATATTGAGCAAGATAGAGGAGATTCAGTGGAGGAAAATGTAATATATAATGTCTGATCTTCATTCATACACTGTTCAGCTGGACTAGAGGGTTTAAAGTAAAGAAGAAGCCATGCCACAGATTTGGGAAGATTCTCCCTCACTAAAACCCATGATCCTCAAGACACAAGTGATTTTCCACTTTGATTTTTAGCAGTGGTTCTTCTCTTTGGAGGTGTTTTACCTCACTGAAATTCCAGTAACTCAGACTAAAGACTAGAAAAGGTCTTCTGATTTATAACAATTTCAAAAAGCAGAACTGGGTTGGTTGACTGCTTTTACCCAATCTGTAAGCACCCTTTTTTCAGTTCATTGTATTCTATCTACAAAAATTGGCTTATGGAAAGGCAGACAACGCACTTTGACCAAAATCCTCACATATTTACTGACAGTATTTAATAGGTGAAGTTTTCTGTAATGGGAATTAGAACAAATGACTGTAGTGTCATGGATGTAGTAATGCCAATTATCTCTATTCCTGTATTTCCTTGCAGGGGTGAGTGTAACCCACTTGTCCATCTCTAGCACATCTGCAATGTGCTTTACAGCTCATGGGCACTGTATTCCTCACCCATTCCAGTGGGAAATACACTTGGATTAAATTTCCATCCCAGCAGTTTGTTTGTGAGGCTAAATTGAGCAAAAGGAGTCAGATCATGAGTGCTTGGGCATCACCTCAAGAGTGAGTGGGACCATGGGTGGGTGGTGCAGGGGCAGCTTGGCAGGACACAGGAAACTCCTGCCACTGCCATTTGTGTCACACATCATCTGGGGATAGATGCTGGCACTTCCTGAGAGCCAGAGAGTTTTGTTTGTGGCTCTGTAAATATCACTACATTCACCTGCTGCAAATTCATACAAACCCTAGGAAGAACACAAGCCATTTCTGAGTCCTACAAGATCAGAAACAAATTATATATTATCTCTCATAAACTTGCTTCTGAAATCCATATATGCAAAACTGGAGGAATATTTCTCAAGGTAGTTTTTAAAGCCTGCATGCTGATATTTTATCCCCAAGTGAGTGTTTATGGTCCAATAATAATCCTTGAAAATAATATTCATAAAGAAAAGTTAACATGCTCTTGTATGTACCATGGTGGAGCGAGCAGGTGCCATGCTTGTGATGGCAAAACATGTTGTACAATAGTTTTTTCCCAGCATCTGTGCAGCCATTACAGTTTAACTAGAGCAACTATAACTCACCCCTGTCATTATCATAAAAGCATAATTTTGTCAGGCTAGTGTTTTCTTATGTTGTATATTTTCAGAACACAAAGTTGTAAACCATTTGATTTGAGATAGTAAATAGGTAATAAAAATGCTGTGAAAGATTTGACTCGTTTTTTAAACATTGATATTAAAAAGTTATTTGCAATTTTTGTAATTATGACAGAGATTATGAAAGTTGTACATGAAATTCAGACAAGTCATAAATCCAAACAGGGCTGAATTACTGCTCATTATGGGATAATAGAATAACAGGGAGCACCTCAGTGTTCAGGACTGAATGCTGGCATTCCATCTTCTTACTGGTATAGACTGGTGTGTCTCAGCAGCACTTCTGCTGTTTCTCAGATTTGGTTGCAGTTTAGGACTTTTTTCCAAACCTTTTAAATTTATCATATAATCATAGAATTATTTGGAATGGAGGGGACATTTTCAGATCAACTCATTCTTTCCCCCTGCCATGGACAGGGACACCTTCCACTGTCCCAGTTTGCTCCAAGCCCTGTCCAGCCTGACCTTGGACACTGCCAGGGATCCAGGGGCAGCCACAGCTTCTCTGGGCAACCTGTGCCAGGGTCTCAGCACCCTCAAAGGGAAGAGCTTCTTTCTGCTATTCAACCTAAATCTACTCTCTTTCATTTTAAATCAGTGGAAACCAGTGATGTCCTTCAGCAGGCTTTGAATCCCTCAACAACAACCTGTTCCACCAGTAAACTGCTTTCTTTTTAGCACTTTTTAGTACAAGATTTGTCTCTCTGGTGAAGAAGGGAATGAGGGAATGCAAGTTCTTATGCACTTTTTCTCCTAGTTATTTTGATATGGGATGAGGGGGAGACTTCCCCAAACTCTGATGGGTATTTGGCTCTCCCTGTGAGAGATCTTATGGCATTCAAATTGGTGACCCTTTTTCCTAAGGAAAGGATGAGGTTTGCCACACTGTCCACCTGAATTTCACCCTAAATTTCTCTCTGCTTCACCCACATCCATCAGCTGAATTCCTTTCCCTTCTGCATCCCCTTTGTGTTCACATGCAGAACTTCATGGAAATAAAATTTCCACCACAATTTGTGGTTTTCTTTTGTGGAGTTCAGTGAGCATTGTTTATATTTCCTAGCTAGGGGGTTATTTGGAGAAGCATTCCTCATCTGCATGCCTTCTAGCTGCAGCAGTGTAAAACTCATGCATAAAACACAGCACGTGTTTCTACCAAAACACGAATGTGGATAAGAAACCTTCAATGGCAATCCATCACATCAGAGGTGGTAAATAAGTGAGCAGCTACAGACACTCAGACATACCATCCCTGCCCTAGCTGGATAAGGAGATTCACAAGGCATATGTGAAAATCCAGTTCTGGAGATTCTCAGTTGTGTTTTGGCGGTGAAAAATAGGAAAAGGAGGATTTCCAGGGTGAAAAGTCAGCTCTCCTACCTACTCTTGTGTTGTGACTCATTTGCTCTCATGGCTTCAGAGACAGTGGAGGGAGAATGTGGACAAGTCTCTAGCTTTCAGACACTTATTAAGTAAAATTCTGAATTTTTTTAAACACATTTTCTAATTAAACCCAAATGTAATGGAAAGATATTTTAAAAGCTTTATAAATAATTGGAAAATAAAGAAATAATCACTTTTGGTTGGATAAAATTGTTTGGGTTGACCCAAAAGGACAATTAAAATTTTATGTTCTGTCCTTGGTTTGCTCAGCACCTTTTTGCTGGAGGGATGTTGGTTAAAAGGACACATCCCTGTTTCCCTCTTTGATATGGATATATGAGGCAGAGGTTCAGAGTTTGTGTGCTTGTGACTTGGTATTCTTCTCCTTCTTAGCAGCACAAAATTAAATCCCTCTCTCTGATTGCAGATAGAAACACAGGAGGAATGTGCAAGCTTGCATCAGAGGCCTGCCAAGGAATCACAGAATGGTTTGGGTTGGAAAGGACCTTAAAGCTCATGTCATTCCACCCCCCTGCTATGGGCAGGGACACCTTCCACTATCCCAGGCTGCTCCAAGCCCTGTCCAACCTGGCCTGGGACACTTCCAGGGATCCAGGGGCAGCCACAGCTTCTCTGGGCAACCTGTGCCAGGGCCTCAGCACCCTCACAGCCAAGAATTTCTTCTTAATATGTAGTCTATCCTTTATGTTAGCGGGATTTTTCCTGCCTCAGCTATGAAAGCCTCCAAAATCCTGGTCCATGGGGCTTTTGGAGTCAAGAAGGAAGAGCTGTAGGGTTTGAAATGAGGGTAAGTTGAGAGATGATGCCCATTCTTTCCCACATAGATCATCTCTTGGGCTGGCACGACATCCATACCCCAGCTCAGTGTGCACTTGTTTACCAGAAATGGACACAACCCTGGCACAGCTGCCCCACCTCATCCTTCTTTGGTCATTGCTCAATCCAGCTGTCCACAATCAGTTGGTGATAGGCCTCCCTTCATACATTGTTTGCATTCTGCACCAGACACAGCTAATAACTTGGGCCAGGAAAACTTGTTCCAGATGTTAATTAACTCCCTCTGCATTAACTGGGATCACACAATTAAGGCCTGATTATTTATAAAACCATTTTGTCAAGAGAATTAGGAGAATTAGAAACATCCTGGCTCACACTTTCACACAAATGTCCATGCGCTGTTAAATTGTGGAAACTGGCACAAGTTGTCCCACACATTTATTTTCAGCCATCATAATTATTCCAGAAGAGAAAGGGCAAGAGTCAGCCAGGCGTGGAGGAGCAACACTGGAGCAGAGGAACAGATTCCCAGCTGAGCAAAGGTTTACTGCTGTGGTACCAGCATCCCTCAGAGATTCCTATCAGCTATCCCACAGGCAGTGTGTCTCCCCTAGGGCCATCAAGCTCAACAATGCTCAGACACAAATTGCAATATTTAGGTAGCTACTCAGGGGCTGGAGGGCCAGACCTTGGTCTGTGGTGCTTTGTCAGCTCTCTACCACACATTCATTGGTTTAAGGGATTTTTCTGGGGGTCACACAAGCACTTGGCAGATCCAAAGCACAGCAAATTTGAACTAATTCAAAACTGTTCCTCCCATCTGCCTTGCACACATTTCAGAGAATCTGGGAGGTTTTATTTTCTGATATAGACAAAATGGACAAATACAAGGCAGACAAATGCAAGGAGCACAAGCTTTGCACAAGCTGGCTGGACACACGTGGTCCTGCAAGAGCAAAGGTGACTGTCCCAGGCTGAAGCAGCTCAACAGCTTCTGGCTGGATGGGGAGGGGGCTCTGAGCAGCTGGAGTATGGGCACAGCAGTGTGTGTGTCCCCAGCCACCAGAGATGGTCCCTGGGACAGCTGTGACCCTGCAGGGACTGTTTGAATCAAGGCTGAGTGGTCAGTCCGAGCCAAGGATTCCCTGATGGATCCCTTGGCCCAGCCTGGGATGTCCAGTGGTGTGTGCTGGCCCAGGACACAGCAGGGCAAGCTGAGCAGGGACTGGGAACTCACTGCCTCTTTCTGTGCCCTGCTGGCACCTTCACTATAACAAACCCTGCACCTCAGGGAACAGGAGGGATAGGGAGAGGCAGCGCTCTTGTGTTTTGTTGATTTTATTTTCCTTTGAAAGTAGTAATTCATTCCAGTTCACTTACTCATAGCTCTCTCCCACGCAGAAGTTTTCTGGGAGCTGCATGAACAATCCCAAAACAATGCAGATCAAACTGGCAGGGCAAAAGCAACTGGAAATTGGCCCCTGAGCAAGTGCTGTTATTCCTTTAGAGAAGGGGATGGTAGGTGGGAACACCACTTTCCTTCAGAACTGAGCTGCAGGATTACCTCCCCACAGGTTCTCAGTGTACTGGTTTCTCTTCAGGTATAATCCCTTCCAATTTCTCCATAAGGTGCAATCTGTGGCTACAGAGACCTCCTAGGATAGTTCAATTTTCCACAATACCCACCTTTATAACAGGATCACACTTTGTAATCTGATTCTCAAGTCTTAATTACCAAGTGATAATAATATTACACCATTACCAATATGATTTCTCTTCTTGCATAACTCTAACTCACCCCTCTTCACTCATAATTCTGATTTTATGTAAGTAAAGTAAAATTTACTTACTCCCTGTAAGTAAATTCAATTATCAAGGGTTTTCTTCATTCTGAAAAAAAAAAAAAATAGTTAATGTTTTGATAATAGCAGTTAAACTATTCAACTTCCAGGATAAACACTTGATGGTTAATGTGTCAGGGACACAGGATTACATTTTCCTCAAAGCCAGACATAAGCTGCCTTCTCTTCCTCTGAATTAGAATTATAATTCACAGTTCATCATTTATCATCCTTCAAGTATTTGGCTTTCCACCACATGAAAGGCACTCGCAGCAGAGAACCAGAGCTAACATTGTATTCTGAGGTTACTGCTGATCGCTCCTTAAAGAGGTGTAAACTCCCTTCTTGCTTTTTCCATCCTTTTCATCTTAAGAGAGGCTTTCTGATGCACACAGCAGAGCCTAAAGAGAAACAAGCTTTGATCTCTGCCACCTCAAGTGCATCCTCACAATTGGTAGTTTCAGGTGAAAATATTTGTAGAGTAATGCCAGTCCTCAGTGCTGCTGTCTTCAGCAAGGTTGGGAGCTTTGCTGTGTGCCTATTTGTGAAGTCATGGTTTATGTTTGAGCTGGTTAAGTAATTAAAAGACTCTCCATTTAAATATAAACCAGCTTTGTTTCTGCTTCTTCTCATTAAGTTTTGACTTCAGATTATTTTTCGTCATCAGCTTTTCAGTTTGAAATGTCCTTGGGATTTAAAAGTGGCTGAAGCCAATTTGTAGCTCTAAAAGTTTTTCATTTTCAGTGTCTTTTAGGCAGCTGAATGTAACAAAATAGGACCTTCAAGAAGCTGAATATTTTAATGGAGGCTCAGGTTCTCCCCATTAATCTGGTGTATGGTGCTTTTAGCAATATATAGGTAAGTTCTCAGTAAACTCCATGTCTTGATTAAGAGTAGATTTTGTTATTTGAGAGTCAAATCCTGTGTCTTTTCTGACTAATCTGTTTCTGCAGCAGCTCATTTGGCTGTGTGCAAGTGATGGACTGGTTATACACAAGCACATCTCTCTGTTAATGAGTATTTGTGAGAGTAGTTTATTTTTCTTCCTTATTTTCCAAGTTGTTCCTCGATACCTGTGAATAATTCTCAGGACTTCCAAATTTAGAAGTTATGGTCCTAATTCTTGAGCTCTGGATAGAATGCTTTTAGGGAAATAACAGAAGATGATTTATAATATTTTACCACTGGTGTGACTTTTCAGGCAAACAGCAATTTATGAAACTTCAAGGATTCAGGGACTCTGTGTACGATCCAAAACTAAAAAATAGGATCTGGGAAATCACATGGCAGCCAAGTCAGCACTTTCACCATGTGAAAGATATTCCTAAATCCAACATCTGTGCTCACCTGCTCCAGTAGTGTTGAGTAGCCCCCAAAGTGAAGAAAGCCCAGCTTCTCCTCCAACCCAGATCTGTGGTGAAATTGGTACTTTATGAGGTATTTTGCAGCATGAAGCTCTACCAGCAACAGAGCTGTTTTGTGCCCCTTCTGCTGCCCACAGGACAGTCTGCAGCCACAACTCCAAGGGCACCCAAAGAGCCCAAAGCTGCACTGGGAAAACACAGCCCCAGAGGATTGGAAAGAATTGACACCACGGCAGCTGCTGGGGGGAATGGGAGCAGAGCAGGAGGAGTTGTGTGGGTGGTGACAAAGGTAGTGACACGACCCAGGAAACAATGAGGAATGTATCTATATTTAATTGCAGAACCCGTTAATGATAATCTGAAAGAGGAACTTCAGGGTTACCACTTGTAGGCTGGTCTTCAGCAGGGTGATCAGTGGGTGGAGGTGAGACACTGGGATTATTTCAACCATTATTTCTTTAAAGCTGCTTGGGAGTCTTGAGAAATTGACCTTTTTTAGGTTGGTGGTGTTTTTCGGTTGTTTTTTTGTTTGTTTGTTTTTGTGGGTTGTTTGGTTGGTGGGGTATTTTTGTTTTTTTTGGTTGGTTGTTTTTTTGGTTTTTTTTTTTTTTTTTTTTGTTTTTTTTTTTTTTTTTTTTTTTTTTTTTTTTTTTTTTTTTTTTTTTTTTTTTTTGTTTGTTTTTGTTAGTTTTTTGTTTTTTGTTTTTGTTTTTTTTGGTTCTTCAATACCAGTCAATTTGGAAAACAAAAAGATAGTCAAAATCATAAAAAGGGATTTTAAATGCTCAGGTACTAATGGAGAATGTGATGACTCTCCAAATCTTGTATTGCCACTGCCCAACACCCTGCATCCATTGAAAGGAAACAATGGTACACGACAGTCCTGGTTATTTTTCTTCATATCTCTTGTTTAATTCCACCCAAAAAACACTGCCCATGCTAAAATGGTAAGCAGTGATGTGCAGGACAAGTGACCCCACTCTGCAAGCTGCCTTTTCCAGCAGTATCCAACAGCAGAGCTCTTGGCTGATTTACCTGGTGGTGGCTCTTGTGTGATTTACTCAGTGAGTTTGGGAAAGCCTTGAAGCAGCCTTTTTGCTGCCTGAGATGGGGTTCTGGGCTGCTAAAGGCCATTTATGCTGCCTACAAACAGAAACAATCCTGAAAATTGCTCAGATGCATTGGTGCTGAAAAAGGACACTGGAGTAGGAAAAGGGTTTCTAGGAAGCAGGATGCAAATAAGCCAAATTTTCACTTAAAATAAGCAGAGAATCCTATTCTGGCATGTGCTGCAGAGAGATCTGCTGGCAGTGCATCACTGTGCCCTGGTAGTGGAGAAAACTGGAGCATGGGAGTTTTATGGGTCATTCAATGTACTTTGAGCTATTCTGCACTAACTGAGCTTGGGACGGAACACATCTTTTTGTTCATTTTATCCTATGGATAAAAGTCAGGAACCAAGATGAGAAGATTGTAGAAAGGCTATCTGAATTGTGAACTCTTATTTGCATTTTGAAATTGAACTCAGTAGAAACCTCGGATCCCAAAACCCTCTAAATTTGGAGCATGCAGAATTCATCTCAGTTTTTTGTGGTTAATGGCCTATATATCTCTATCTTTTGTGGGTAAAGCATCTTCTAAAAAATAAGAATTGCAGCTTTTTATGTTTGTTTGGTATAGGGCTGAACAGCATCAAGCAGAGAGCCAGAGATGTATTTAGCTTCATCCCCTGGAATACGAGTGGGGATGGACATGTTCTTAATTAAATCTTGGAGTCTAGGAGATTGTTTCCCAAGGTTATTTTTGGTTGCTGAAGTCTGGATCTGAAGCTTGTTGCCTGGCTCCAACCCCAGTGCATTCATATCTGATTTGGGCAGTTTAATCTTTATTTGGAGGCAAAGAAGAGCAATGTTCCCCAGTTTGAAGGGATGCCCCCAGTTTTCCTTAGGACAGTGTAAAGCTGTTTGAGCCATCTGAGTCTTACAAACCTCTCCATCCTGCAGCAATCTGAGTCTTACAAACCTCTCCATCTTGCAGCAATCTGAGTCTTACAAACCTCTATCCTGCAGCTTGTCAGTGTATTTTGCTACCAGATGGGAGGTAGATTGGGAAACCTCTGAATTTCCTGGAGGTGTCTAAGGAAAGGACAACACCTTTGGGGAAGAGCACTCAGCTGAAGAGATTCCTCATCCTGCTCCCCTACTCTGGCATCAGCTCCCCACGTTGTGGTGCTCACATGGCATAAGCTGTGCTATAGTGGGAGAACTGACGGGAGGGGAAATGGAGACACGCTGGAATGGGAATGGAACTCCAATTAGTAACACCTGATTATCTGTTTGGGGGTTATTTAACACAATTCAAAGGAGCTGAACTGCTGTAAATGCTCAGTATTCAGAAGGAATAACTAGCTTTCCATTTTGAGGAAGCTAATCCAGTGGAGCTGATGAAATCATCCTAAAAACCTGCATTGCACGAGGTCATCAGAAGCAATTTGGTTTTGAGTTGTAACATCAAATTGCACTGAGGAACTGGCAGCACTGTGATACTGGAACAGGTTGTCCCTACAAAAATATCCCCAGAAAGGGTTCAGCTGTGTGCCAGGCCATGGTATCAGGCTGCTCCCAGTGGAGCACTCGGATCTGGCAGGGTGTGGGGAGCTGGTGAGGGAGTGCGGAGCCCACTGCCCCTCTCTGCCCTGAGCAGGCAGGGCTCCCTTCCAGCTTTGTCCTGCTCTGTGCTTGTCATGCTGAACAAGAGAGGAGTGAGGAATATCCTCACTGGATACTCCTTCAGGTCAGCTGCTGTTCCCTGCTCAGAATCAAATCCCTCTTAATCCCTTGGAGAGAAAGACCCCAGATTCTGCTTGCTCAGTTTCATCACACAGGAGCAGAAGTGAAACCATTAGAGAGCCCTTTTCCAAGCACAGCTGCCTAAAAAGTCCCATGGTGCTTATTCATAACTTTTCTCCCCTGGACAGCCAAGAATCAACAGTTTTTTGTGTAAAACCCATCGAAAGATGCAGCTCAGCTTCTGTGCTGTACTCTCTGAGGAGACGGGAAGGATCAAGGTCTTGCAAGGATGAGAATGTTGCAAAAAATTATTGAACTGCAAAGTGAAGGTAACCAGCACTGTTCTAGCCATTTATTTTTGCATTTTCTTTCTTCTCTCCTAACCATTCACTGTTAGCCTGGTTGCATGAGAAATGAGAATTGCATGAAGACATGGTCCATCTGTGCATCAGGAAGTTTCTTGCCTCAATCTCTAGGCTTACTTCAAACAGTTCTTGTAGCAGTTGAGACTGTTATCGAATTAATATTATTGATGATTTCTTTATTAGCTGGTGGGAAAGCTGAATTTGGACACATTACTTCCTGGCTGTCTGAGACATCACACTGACCTGCATTTTGGATGTGCCAAGCTTCACTGCTTCCTGGACATCCTCAGCACTTCAATGTCTTTCTTGTCACGGGGGGCCCCAAACTCAATCCAGAGTTTGAGGTGTGGCCTCACCAGGGTCCCCATAGAGGGACAATCACTGCCCTGGTCCTGCTGGCCACACTATTGATCCAGGCCAGGTGCCATTGGCCTTCTTGGCCACCTGGACACACCTGGCTCATGCTCATTCAGCACCCCCAGGTCCTTTCCCACTGGGCAGCTTTCCAACCACTCTGCCCCAGGCCTGTGGCACTGCAGGAGGTTGTTGTGACCCAAATGCAGGACCTGGTGCTGAGCCATGGTCATATGTGTTAATAACCTGATAATAAACTGATTAATGGTTTGATATATCAGATGTCACACTGCAAACCAGGAAATGCTTCCCTTGCCAAATAAGAGGTCACTACCAAGCTTAATGTGAATTTAGTAAGAGCACACACAGCTGCTGGCTCCAGGTGATGAGCCACGGGTCAGGGTCATGTCCTTTGCTCACCTTGACAGCAATTTGCACAAAGACAGGAAAATCTTTTCAGTAATATGTGTTCCTGCAGAGCTGCCCTGATTATAGCCGGGATATGGGAGTGTTTTCTGTGCAGGGGGACAGAGAAATGTCTCCACCACTGCTACCCTCCCGAGCTGGGTGATGCTGCTGCTGCTGCCCTCTAGATGGTGCAGTCCGATAAAAATTTGAGAAAAGATGGTAATTTGCTTTGACTTTTCTTTTTTTCTTTCTTTCTCTTTTAATTTTTTTTTTGCTTGGCAGAGATTTTTTAATTGCATTTCCAGGAAGGCATATTGCCAATGGCTGAGAACTGGAACATTGCACTGCTGGTAATTCCCTTAAGAGCAGGGATGGGAGCCTGATCCACCTGGTTTATGCATATTTTGTAAAACCTGGTGCAATGTACTGTATTGTGCCTTGAGACATTCTGCACTTGAAGGTTCTATACTGTTCTATATGATTTTTTTTATTATATATTTTTCCTTTAAACCAGTAGTCTGTGTAAGGAAATGCAATGTGTTTCGAAGGTCAGGCTGGGAAATAAAATAGACCTGAGTATGAAACCTGGTGTAATTATTTTGGGTATTTGTACCTTGGAAGCACAAGTTGCTGACTGCAAATTTTTACTGAACAAAATCAGCAGTGTATATATTGTGCTGCAAAGGAGGTATTTCACTAAGCTGATCACTGCTAAGTGGAACTGATTGGAAAACCAAAAGAAGAAGGAAAGCAAATGGGAATAGGAATATGCCAATTCTTAATATGCAAAAACTCCACCTAAGAGAGAAGACAGCAATTTGAGGCGAAAGCCTTCTTTTGATCCACTCATGAAATACAATCACCAGCTGGAGTGAAAAAGGCAACCTACACCACATGGGAAAATGTGTGTGTGTAGGGATGGGCAGCAGCCAGCTCAAACTGGATGCCATTTGGTACAGAAAGTGAATGAGGTGGAGATACATATCCAAAAATATAGAGCAGGAAGGGTTAAGAAAAAAAAGATATTTGTTTTCAAGCAAAAACATATCCTAGCAACATCACTGGCCTAATATTAGGTGGAGATACTGAAGCTGACACAGGTATGAGGAAGGGAGAGATATCCAGAAGACACTTTCTGTATTTGGAAAGCCACTCCCTTCTCACACAGGCTTGGCTGTTACCTCCTGGTCCATCCAGCTAGGAGAACATTAGGCATCATCTGCTAGAGGAAAAATCAGATTTAATTATCCTCACCACTAAGCATCTCAAAGGAAGTGGCCAAGGAAGTCTCTGGCCCATGAGAAATCATTTTTGGGTAGCTTGAACACAGTAAAGTCCAGGACTACAAGGATGCTACTGCTACATCAGTACTAGAATCTGGCCAGCCATTCCTGCTTGTGGGACTTCTTGTCATCCAAGAGGTGAAGAGTGAATCCTATGAAGATCAAATGCACGGACAGGACTATAATTAATACAAATCAATTAGAAAACAAATTTTCTAGATAAGGCCTAAATTTACAAAGTTTGTAATTTCCTAGGTGGGATCCAACTGGAGAGGAGGTAGGCAGGAGAAAGTTTGCTTTTGATAAATATGGGATGTGACTGTTCCTGCATGGAGGGGTTTGGGAGGGCTGACAGGAGCTCAGCAGAGACTGGCACTGCAGAATTGGAAAAGCTGAGCTGAATGGAAAGTTGCAAGGGGACGTGACTGCAGGATATATATAACATGGTGAGAAGGGACATAGCAAAAGAGTGACACATTCAGGCTGGAAAGGAGGCACTGGTGTTGAATGAAGAGCATTAGGAGAACAGCCAAGGGGAACAAATCACTTTGTCATTTCCTTGTGGTTTCAAACCAACTGTAGCTGCCTTTCAGGTAACTGCTTTGGTCATATAATTATGGGGTCAGTCTGGGGATACTGGGTGAAATGTTGACAGAAGGAAGATCAGGTTTAGATCTGGTCTGAGGTCCCCTCCTGGCCTTTAACTCTGGAGTAATGAAAATCACTCTGAAGAAAAATTGATAGAAACAGTGCAGGAGAGGAAAGGAAAAGCTGGAAGTTTTCTTCTGCCCCTTGTTCATGTAACTGGAATTTACTTGCTTCTTATCTCAAGCTTGGTAAGGGTTGTGCATGTCCACACCAGCAACCATCCTTCCCAGCAACGAGTCAAAACAGAAAGCTGAAAATTTGTCTCAATTAATTTTTGTGGGTTTTAAATTTTTTATTTTGACATCTTTATTTTTTATTCTCAGTTTGCAATTGCTATTTCCAACAAATTCTCCCTCTCCTGCCCTTTGAAGTGACCTTTGCTCAGACCTGCTGTCCTCTTCTCCAGGTTGCAAGAGGGACAGCAGGACTGGAGCAGCTGTGACTCCTTCAGATCAGGGAACGTGGTGGCAAAGAATGTGGCTGTTTTTTGCAATAGAATGTAAACTCCAGTCCAATGGGTTTTTAAAAGTATTATCAGAAGTGAAAGGCTACGTTTAAAAATGTATAAGCAGGGACTTTCAGCACTGCATGCCTTCATTCATAATTTACCAGTGCTCATTTCTAAAGAAGATTTGATATTTTTACAAGGTAAATGTACTCTAAAACCTTTCTTTACTTTGCGGTGAATGTGCAATTAAGTGAACTTACTGAAAAGGAGAGGGCAGCAAGGTTTAGAATAAAGTTGCCCCGATAGCCGTGAAATGATTGTAATTTTCATGTAATTCAGCTTTGATTGGGAAATGTTGTTGCATTCCTGTTGATAGTAATGCCATGTTTGGGGCTGGTGAAACAACTTTTCTGACAAGATCTCCAAATTTGTGGCTGCTGACTGTTATTACCTGCACCTTTATGTCCAAAATCCATGGCGGAGAGGACACAATTTTCAATTCACATCTCCCTGACGTGTCCGAGCCCCACATTGCTGGGACCATTTTAGCAGACTGGTCTGGCCTGGAAGTTGCACCAGCATGTCCCAGCACCCAAAACATCTCCCAGGACCTGTTGATACCTGTGGTGCTTGCACAGAGCTGAGCTGGGGGAAGGACTGAGATGTTTACTCTGACAAGAGATCCCCACTGTTCCAGTCTCCACAGTAATTATGGGGGGAAGAGAACCTTCCAGGCACCTTCCCTGCACCTTCTATACAGGCACAGTGTGAGGTGCAGGCGTTAATCAGACAAGCTGCTGGAGATAACTGCTAATTAAGAGCAGCACGGCTCCCTGAAGTTCCCTCCCTTTTTCTATCCATGCTGAAAGACATCTTTTGTTCTTTGTGCTGGTGCTCAGGAGCAGGCTGTGGCTGGACCCCTCTGCTGAGGAGAGGTTTGGAGGAGGGACAGTGTTTATATAAAATACAGCCCATGAGTGTGCTGAGTGCCCCTGTCCACAGCCACGCCACAGAGTGAGTCCTGGGTGTCCCTATTCCAGTTCTGCAGGAAGAGGGAAGAGGATGTGGCTGACATGAAGCAATTGGAGAATTTCCATGGACATCTGACTTGGAATGTCCAAATAAGTGGTCACCAGCATGAAAAGTGTTTGCAGCTGGTGTCAGAAAACTCAACGAGGCTGTGTTGCAGTGCCCGTTACATCAACATAAGGAGAGTATGGTTTTTGCACCAATAATCCTAAAGTCAGAAAGCCACTGGTGGGGAAAAGTGCTGCTCAGCAGCAGAGCTCCAGAGCAGGACTTGCTGAGTCAACACAAAGAAATGAAGAAAAAACTGTAATCACAAATCTGTCTGGATAAATTAGGTGGAAAATTCATGGAAAACACTGAAGTTCCAGCACAGTGAAACCAGAGTAAAAGGACTCAGCCAGGCTCCATGTCCCAGATTTGTTACACCACACCCAGCAATCTCCGGACAAGGTCACTTTTACCTCAAACACTGTGGAACAGCACCTGCTGCTTTATTTTCCAGCCAAAGTCAGCATTTTCACCCTCATTCTCATTTTCTGCTGCTGGATCCATTGTCCCCTGTCATGTTCAGATGAAAGGGGCGCTGTTACAAACCGCATTAAGTCAGGATTATCTACAAGAGACTTTTGATGTCACACACCCCTCTTAGGCACTCTTGCCTCCAGGTGTGGAGAGTGGGACAGTGACAGTTCCCTTCCTGCCTCTGGAAGGGCGTGGGGAACTACCACTGACCTACTTTGTTCCTGTTTGGTTTGTCCCTAACTCAATTTTATTATTCAAAGGGAATTCTTTCCAGGGAAAATGTAGGGGAACAGTCTCTGTCCCTGACAAGGCCATTTGGGGACAGTCTCTGTCAAAGTGTGTTCTCATGTAACCCTCAGCTGGGTCTGGCTTATTTTTCTTCACTGCTCTGTTTTCTTCACTTCATCCTTTAAGAGTTGCCTAGGACTTAGGGATGAAAGCCTGCCTCATTCCCTCAAAGGATCAAATCCATTAGGCCTGTTTTTCAACTTGATTGATGTTTATATCTATTAATTGTTTTCCCTCTCATTTTCTGATTTCCTACTGATATCACAGAAAACCCTGAAGAAAACAATCTTTGATGGAGAATAACATATTTCAGAAGACGACTTCCCACCTCCAGTGTTTGTGGATAATTACAAGATTGAATATAAATGGCTTGCAAAGCTGCTTATTAACATATTTTTCTTACCATTACCTAAAATAGTCCATTTCTCTGTGCATTTTGGACATCCCAGGATCTTTTCCATTCAAAAGGCAAAGGTCACTCCCTCTCTGCCTGTTGTCCATGTTCTGCCAGCTGTGACTTTAGGCAGTATCATATTTTTAGCATCTGCTGTGAGATGGCTCCTGCTGTTTATGTGCTGCTGTACCTTCCATGTGCATTAGCAACGGGACCAGGCTAACCCACACCCTTCCCAAGGGATGCAGGCCCTGCCAGTTTCCAGAGGTGGACAAATGGAGGTGAAAAACCCAGTGACACCATGAGATCACAGGGGCAGTTGAGATGAACTCTGGAAATGGAGATTTTCCTCCCCAGTAACCCTTGACTCCAGATGAAGGGACGCATTAATGATGGGATGTGACCTTATCTAAGTCAGGTTAAGATTTTCAACTTTGAACAAAGGCCAAGCTGGGAATTCAATGGAAAAATCTTTTGAGTCATAGTATATGGCAAATTCATATTCAGGACAGATGGTATTTTCTAAAAGTAGCTGTTTACTCCTAGAATTACTCTTCTTCCTTCCTGTGGCATTTTTTCCCTCATTCTGTGGTTCTCCTGCCCACAAACTTGTCTTTTTCAGTAAATTTCTTGTGACAATTTTAACGATCTCTTAAAAAAACCCAGCTATAAAAAACCTCTCTCCCTGTCTATGTCTTCATGATCCTCTGGGGCAAGATCCTGTCCTAATTATAGATAAAAGTACAATATTTAGCTATTTAGGGAACTGTCTTTTGTCTTCATGCAGGAGGTCTAATTAGAAGTTTAGTCCATCTTGCTTTTTGTCCAGCTAAATGCCACACTCTCTATTTGTGTTGCTGCCGTTGGTCCCAACTAATTAAGGAAATCAAGAATAGATTGCAAAAAAGTCCCACCTATCTCAGTTTATTTTCTTTTAGCAAACTGATTTCAGCTGCACTCTTGTGTCCTCCTTTCACCCTTGTGAAGGAGAGCAGACTGTTTCAGGCTTCTGCCACCTTGATCTCTCCCCTCTGACAAATCCCCTCTGGATTTGTGCCCAAGGTACAATTCAAGGCAGAGCAGGATTTGGCCCAGCAGTCCCATCAGGAGCCAAACACAGGGCCTGGCCCAAATCATCAGGCACCTTATGGGGCAGAACTAGCCCCAGTTAAATACCTTGAAGCTGCAGTCTGTGTCAGCCTCATGGTCCTGTGACAGGGCTGGGCTCTTGTATTTCCCAGGCACAGTCTTGAACATTCAGTTTCCTGTTATTTAAGCTGTATTTTCTTTCGGTTTGGACGACGGCGGCTTTCCACTGGCACCATACTCATTAGAAGGTCTCTAAGTCCACAGCAGTATTCAAAAGTGTTGCTCATTAAACCTTGGAAAGCAGACAACCTTCCTCTTGTATGATGGTGAAGATGAAACATCTTGTAAAAGTCTTCTTTATAGAAGTAAAAATAGTCCCAGAAGCATGGCTTTTTATTTCTTCCTATTCCACACAGGTTTCTCTGTTAACAATTGCAGCTAATTTTGTCTTCTGTTATTTCCGGATATATTTACAATAACCCCAGAATAATCTGACAGATATTCTTCTCTTCACATAACTAACCAGCATTCTTGCTCTAGTGTCTCACTGGTACCCATCACCCTGGTTTCAACACTCATTTCAGATATAAAATTAGAGACACAGATGCTGAATATTATACTATTCAAAACTCTACATTTTGTTTGGTCTGCTTTTTTTTCTTTTAAGTTTGCACTTCTTATTAAATTAAAGACATCCCAACTCTCAAATTATGGAGCTGCACTTATTTTAGGGATAATTAACAGCAAATGTAGTTATTAACTTGTTTGCTTGAGGGAGAGAGAGAAAAGGTAAGAGAATTATTGTTGGTACAGCAAAAGAAATAGGAAAAAAATCGCTGGCTTCAGATTACACATAATATGTGACAGAAAAAATGGAGCCAAGTGGGAGCCTGCAACGCCAAACTGCAATGAAACCTGGCTCACCAAAGCTTGAAAAGCAGATTTTCAGCTGATATGAATTGCACAGCACCTTGACTAGGCAGGTAGCAGCTCCCTTCCTCTGGCAGTAGAGCTGCCTGCAGGAGCAGGACTCACCTGTGCAGGACCAGAGCTCTTGAGGTGATGCTGGGCTCCTGCAGAAGGAAGGGGCTCTGGGAAGCCAGGCTGTTTGTGGCTCTGATCCTCACAGGGCAGGGCTGCTTCTGGGGCTCTGCCTGCTCCAGTGGGATCAGGGTAATGGGATCACTAAAAGGGGAACAAAGATAACCCGCAGACAAATCCACGCTTTGCTCAGTGCACGGTGCAGGGCTGGGTGTGAGATCAGAGGTCACTCACACAGGGCTGTACCAGAGGGTACCAAACACCCCAACAGTGGCAGCAGCAGCACTGCCAGGGCACCACAGCTGAGCAGGCTGGGCAGGAATGAACAGAATTCCCAGTTAAAATATTGTAAGGCCATGTGCTAGGAAACAGTTCTGTTAATGAGCATTTTCAGCATCACCTTCTTGTTCTTATTAATTTTCCCCCTGTGAAAAAAAGTTCTTTTCCTTACTGTTAATCTGACTTTTGGTCTTTGAAGCCCTGTTTCTCATAGCTACATTAAGTTTAAAAAAAAGGTTAGGCTTTTCCAGATAGTGTAGGAATTGGCATTTAGGGAGGTAAATCCTACTCTTACTGTCAATTGAAAAAAAATACTGCAGGATAACTCCTGCAGCTAAATATCCATGGAAGACTTCGTCCATCTTCCTTGCCTGGGTGGGTCCATTCTCCAGGACTCTTCCCCTGTCCTTGTTTGGGTTCAGTCTTATATGTCTACCTCTGATTTATCTTGCTGAAGTGGAAGCTTGTCCATTATTAAAGCAGCTGCCTTAGAGCCAGTCAGGTTTTCCCCATAAGAGCCTTTTCATAAATCTGGGCATGCAGAACTTTGACAATCTTTAATGCTACTGTAGGGGTAGGAAAGAGCAGCTCCTTTCATTGGCAAGCACCAAGCATATTCCTGCAGTCAGACACAGAGCAATGGTCTCATGAGCAACACTTATTTCCACTATTGTTCATGCTCATGCCCAAGATTAATCTCCTTGCCCACAGCAGACTCCTTGTCTGATTTATTTGTGTGCGTGAAAGAGACCCTTCCCAGGGCTCTGGCTCTGGGCAGTCATCACAAAGACATCCAATTATCAGTTCATCATTTTATTTTGATTAAACGGTAGTTATGATGAACAGCCCCACTTGGATTGTGTCCTCTGCTCTTTTGTGTGGCTATTAACACATGCCTAGCACTGGCTGCACAAGAGACCAGCCCTTGCCTGCATGCAAAGCCAGCTGGACTCAAAAAGAGCCTTTGTAGTGACTTCAGACAACCTTGGAGCCAGGCTCTGATGTAAAGTATTACAAGCTGATAGTGATAATAATTTGCTTTTTCAATCACAGGAAACTCCATGCTTCTAGATGCAACCAGCTCAAACAAATACATATTTAAATGAGAACACACCGTACACGGGAAGAGAAATGTAACTGCACCCAATTTTGCACTTGCACTTGTCCTCCAGGAGCTAAAACAGGATTTTTAATATACTTATTTTTGTGCATCTGCTCTGTCATTTTTGCATAATAGCACATTCCTGATACTTAAAGAATTAGCTTTCTCTCTTGCTAAGATATAGGCAAAATGAGGCATGCTGTTATTCATGTATTTATTCATTCATTATTTTTTTTGCGTGAAGCATACTGGGCAATCCATCTTGTTCCCAGGAAAAACCCCAGGGGATATAGAGAAGGCTCAGCATTCAGCTCTGAACTCAATTATCACAAATCTCATCCTATAAATTAGAACATGTTGCAGAGAAAGAAGAAAATGCAGCTCCCCATAGTACATTCCCTGAAAGAAAGAGAGAGAGAAAAAAACGCTTTTGGACAGATGCCTTGAGAAACACAGTGGAGGAAGTTTATCCAGTCACCCCCAGATCCATGCTGCAGCAAGGGAAGGGGCCATTAGCTGTACTTCCAAATGTGTTTTGCCATGTCATGGTTTCACAGACTGAGCAAAGTCCAAAGCACCATGGTAGACATGGACAAGCTACACCAGCCTCCACTTCGGGATGTATCCGGAGCTCAGGCATGATCCTTCCCTCAAAGGAAAGCAACTTTTCTTGCTCAAGTGAACCAAATAATGAGCTTTTATTACCCCTTTTAATGAGCCAGAAGATAGTTCTAAAAATACATTATTTCCCAGAGTAATTCAGATGCTAGAAACCCATCAGGAGAGCACCTACAGGATATTCCTGCAGCAGGACTCAGGTCCATGGGAAGTGACCCGTGTAACTCCCACAGACCTGCTCCACAGCTGCAGGATGTGCACCAACACCTCCAAATGCTGTGATTAAGAGGTTTCCAGAAAAAATATCACCAGCTCTCGGGTTTTGACGTGTTTGTACCACCACTCTTGCTAACAGGTTGACAGAGACGATATTTTCCTCCAAGTGACGTTCGTAAGAAGGTGTGATTCATAACCAGAATAATTGCTGTAGTCCTTCTATTGACTTCACTTCCAGCCAAAGCTGGACACCCACGTGTGCCTGGGAATAGGGGAGCAGGATGTGCCAAGCCTGCTGATGCAGCACAGAAGCTGTGGAAGTAGGAGCTGCTCTTTAAAACTCACTGATACTGGTGCATTGCTGACTTTATTTAAATAGTGCTCCTCTTTAAGCATGTTTCTGTGTTTTACATAACTTTTGAAACTTATTTGGGCTCTGAATTATCCTGGGCAGCTGCCATAGCCTTTGTGGCAGTGGCAGACCACTGTCCCTACAGCTTTGCTCTTTGCTTGGCCTCAGGTGGCCAAGCAGCACAGACAACCTACAGCTCCATGTTGTGCTGGCTTAGTTGAATCACTGCAAAGGGGCTTGAAGGCTGATGAATTAATAAGAAGCTTGTTGTCTAGCTGAAGCAATGTCTAACCAGTCAGTTCACTACCATTCCTAGCACCAGAGGGATCTGTAAAGCACTCTCAGGCTGCTGTGGGAGTTGTCAGACAGGCAACATCCCTGCAAACTGCCAGCACTCCACACTGGAATCATTCAGTCTGGGGTTCAAAGTGTGGAGACCTGGTAAAAAAAGTGTCTGAACCTCTCAAAATGCTAATCAACCATCACAGGCTTGAGGTAGGATGGTCTAATAAAGGTGAGAACATGGGAGATGTTGTAATAAATATGCAGCAGCCTGCCAACTCGTTTGGAGACTGCCAGGACAGTGTAGTAAATTTTTTTTTTTTTTGACTTCTTACCCTCCCTCCTTAGTTGGGAATATCTTTTTTCTCCCGCAATCTGAAACCCATGTAAACAGCAAAGGTGTTACTCTTTAACCAGGAACCACATATACCACCACCAGGTTAAATAAAACACTTGTAATTTTTAACATCCCTATTTCCAGGGTGTTTCTCAGAAGCTCAGGTGAGCAGCTCTGTATCTCTGCAGCTGCTGTAGGCTGGATCCAAAGAAAATTGAAACAGCTGAGAAGGTTTCCATTAACTTCACTAGACTGGTCCTGTAACAGGAAAATACTCCTAATTTCAGGCTTCATGGGATGGCTCTGCCATTGCCTCTTTAAGAGGTGAAAAAATGCACTGTGGGGACCCCACATCCTGAACACTACAAAACCAATTTTTCCACTGGAGCTATAGAACCATAGGAATGTTTAGGTTGGAAAAGACCTCTAAGATCATCAAGCCTAGCCATTATTCCAGTACTGCCAAGTCCACCACTAAATCATGTCCCCCAGAACCACCTCATTAAATCCTCCAGGGATGGTGACTCAGCCACTGCCCTGGACAGCCTGTTCCAGTGTTTGACTATCACTGAAACATGAGTCACAACACACGTTTTCTAACCTTATCTGAGCTTCTCTTCTTTGAAAGAAGAGCTTCCTTCCACCTCCTGCATCAAACCTGGAGACTGCCAGCAGGCTCCTCTTGCTTCCCCAGCTCTGAGCAGCTGCGGGAGCCTTCAGGACAGCAAAGGATCAGGGGGAACACCCCACACAAACACTCTGGTGTTTGAGCAGCGCTGGAAGTTCCAAACACCACGTTCAGTGCAAGTGCCAAGGTAACAACAGGAGTCAGGAGTCTCTGTAGGTATGAATCAATGAGATTGGGGTTTTTTTCTTGCACCAGACAAGAGGGTTGCTTTTGCCATCAACATTTACAATCCCTGCTGATAAATTTAAGGAGGAATAAGTGATTTCACAGGAACTACAAAATCCTAGAATCATTTGGGTTGGAAGGAGCCTCCAAGATAATCTTGTCCCAACATCCCTAGACCACCTTCCCCTAGACCAGGTTCCTAAATCCCATCCAACCTGGCCTGGAACACTTCCAGGGATTATCACACAAGCTCCTATTTCAGTCTAGCAGGCATGTCACAAAGTGAGGGCTCTGAAGGTACAACCAATATGAGGAAACTTGCTGCAAAACTAAAGACTAAAGTTCACTTCCAGCATTTAAAAAAGAGCTCTAATTACAATGCAAAGAGTTGGCTATAGATGCCTCAAGTTATAAATAATGAATGTTGGTGTTTATTCAGGCAAAAAACACAACCATTAAAAATGGAAATCCAGTGCAAATCAGTGAAGCAAACATCTAGAAACAGAGAGAAAAGATAAACAATAATAATACATTATTAAAGCTTATAACTAAGAAAGCCATGGGAACATCAGAGAGACCATTCATCTGTAAATGGGGCAGTGAAAGAAGATAATGCACCTAAATTCTGCATCTGTAAAACTCTCACTGACTTCACTGATTAGGAAGGAGTTGCTTAAAAATCAGCAGAAAGGGTTCTGATTTGATCTAGAAACAATGCAAACGTCACTCAATGGACAAACCAAAATTGCCTTTTATCATTGCTATTTATAAATGCTGCTTGTGGCAAAGATTCCTGGTGCATAAATTGTTATGGTGAAGGACTACCAGGAAAAGCTACAAGGAAAGCATTTTGCAATTTTGGATAGCCTGATTTGCTTAGTTTACAAATCAGATTTGTCCTCCATCTCCAAAGCTCAGCCTGTGATCAGAGCAGTAAGTGCTGCTCCTGGCTTAGGTGTTGGTGTTTACAAGAATGGATTTGACCATCAGCTTGCCTCTGTCATTTTTGGGTTGTTTCTTTCCCCCAGCTTCCTCAGCTGCAATCCTTACATTTTGCTTACAGCTTTAGCTCTCATTTCTCATTTATGTGTGCATGAGGATTCAGAAGATGCAGGCAGATTGTTGTCCTGCCTTGATTTATGGCACCTCCTGCAGGCACCCAGGTGCTGCAGGGAGCACAGGGGGTGTGCAGGGATCACAGCAGGCTCCAGCACCACTCTGCAGTGACACATGGCTGGTGCTAGCCCAGCCCCAGCAGCTGGGGATGGTAAATTCTCTGTCTTAAGTCACCCTGGGATGTGTTTTAAAGTTGTGCCAAGGTCAGCTAGCACATGCCATAGGTGGTTCTGTGCATGTGCCTGCCAGTCAGCACCTTTCCAGAAGTGTCAGAGGAATTTATGATGAGATCCTAATGCAATTCATTACAGTGGCCAAGGCACAGCGTGACCCAGATTCCCACGTTCACAGAAGTGGAGAGTGTTCTGATCTGACATCTCCAGTTCTGAGATGTTCTGCTTTGGTTCCAGCTGCTGATTCCATCTGCAAGCTGCTGGGTTTGGGCCCACACCTGAGCAAGTTTCAAGGCATAATTTGAATTGTGACAGGGGATGGGGCTGATTGTGTAGCAAGGTCATTTGCAAGAGAGGAGCTGATCTTCCAGCACCTAAATCCTCACAAAGAAGATTGGATACAAATGTGAGCATTCCCCCCATCCTGCTCAGAACCCCCTTAGCTGGTCATCATAACTACATTACAAAAATGGAAAACCTTGGAAGGTGTTTTGTATGTCCAAAAAAGTGGAGCATCAGGTATTCCAGCAGCTCTTCTCTAGACACAAATCTTTGCTCTGCCCTTGCACTGGAGGAAGAGGAATTAGTACTGCCAAATCAACAGCCTCCTTTTTGCTGATGCTTCACTTCTAGCCATGGCCAGAACTTGTCTGACCTCAATTCTCAAGTCTTTTGACCCACCAAATTGAATTGCTTTTGATTTTTTTCTAGCCAGCCCCCCAAAGCATTGAAGTGATACTTTACTTTACTTCTACATGCAAATGTAGAAGGGAGCAGATAATTGAGTTTGATCTGGTCAGACAGAGTTACGGCTGAAAGCTACATCTGAAGACTTTTAGCATAAAAATATTATTCTCAAGAAATCCAGCAGCTTCAAACTGGTAATAACTTGAAATTCCACGTGAAAACTCATCCCACAACACTCAAAATTTCCTCCAAACACTCAATTTAGTTTCAAAAGAATTTTCCTTGTTCACAATCATTTCTGTATTGAGCCCCAAATGAACAACCATGGGCAAGAAACTCTGTAGAAACAACTGTTAGCTGGAATAATTTCTGGAAAATGCACTTAGTGGTTATACACTCAGTGGTAGAAGAAAAGTTTGCTCCCTCAAGATGTAAATTATGAATGCTCTAGTGTGTGCACTTTCAGGGGTCACAAAAGCCTTGCTGGCAGTCATTAGGTGTGGATGTGCCAGGGGGAGGGAGGGGACAATGCCACTGCTGCAGTGGACAGCAGGGTGTCCCCTTGGCCTTACACCATGTACAAGCCCACTAGATGGAACCAGAACACCCTTTGGATGCTCCTCCCTGTAATGCCCACTTAAGTTCATTTTCAGTTCAGTGCCCAAGGGCAGCAGCCAGGCTGAAATCCCAGTTTCCCTCCTCCTACACAACACATCTTGCTGCTGCTTACACTGCAATCTGCTTCAGGCTTCCAGCTTGTGTATACATCACGGGCTCTGCTGATCACAACACTGATACCTACTTCAAACAATGAGAGCTTTTTGCCTGCAATTTCCCTTTGATGCTTAAATAACAGAAAAAACACAAAAACAAATGAGGCTCTCCTCTGAATTACTCGGGAGAATACGGTAAGCTATTCTGCACTGTCAGACACCGTTGTAATTAGGTGCTTTTAGAAATATATTATCTATTTTTTATCTGTTATTTATTGTGCATACTGTATTTATTGTTCTGAACACATTATGCCCCTGACAGGCTACCACAGATTTCTCAGTGTGTTAATTGTCTGGACCCTGCTGCTACACCCACTTTTGAGATTCAGAGACAAACCAATTGGATTCTGACATTTATTTATCTTCCTAGAGTGATTATTTTTGTCTGGTAAATAGGTAGGGCTCCTAAAGAGATGCTACACCACGTCATACTAATCCTCCTCAGTTCCTGGATTACTGACCAAACACACAATGACAGTCTTTCAGAGCTCACATGGCAGCATCCTTTGCCTAAAGGCAAACCTACGAGGTTTCCAGAAGGAATTCATACCAGCTGTGTCTCGGGGCAATGCAGCTACACCCCAAAAGTGGGGGTTTGCCCCTCCCTGAGCTGTACAGAGCCATCCTGGGGGCTGTGTTACCCCAAGAACTGAAAGGCAAAGGCACAAGTTCAGTCCTTGGCTCCAGTTTCCTGTCTCTCATGCCCACTCACTCCTACCCACATAAAAAAGGAACAGCAGAACAAGGCAATAATTCTTTTCCCTTCCCAAAAACCTAGAAAATGAACATGAGTCAAAGCTCCAGCTGCCTGGCAGCAGGAATGCAAACACACCAGAGCTTCCTGGTAGATCCTGAGAAGTAACTCCAGAGCCAGTTCAATGAATCATCCCTTCACCCCTGCAATGTCCTCCAGATCAGCCGTGTCCTCAGCTGCCCTGACCACAGCTGGGGTCTGGACCCAGCCCTTGCCATCCTGAGCACCCTGCCGTGGGTTTCGGCTTGCACTGCCCTCGTGGGGCTCGCTCCCCCCGGTTTCTCACCAGAGGCACTGAAGAAAGGAAACCTTTTTAGCATGGGGCAGTGTCTCCATCCTTCCAAGGTACCTGCATGTCTCATGCCAAAGAAAAGCTTCCCCTTCAGCTTTTCTGTATGCTTAACTCAGGCTAGAAACGAGAAGAATTTTTATAAGTCTAGAAATCTGTAGCCCAGAGCTTACAAGGGGAAACATCAAAGTCCAGGAGAAGAAGGAGACTGGGGGCCCCCAGAACTCTTTACAATGTGGCAAGGATTAACGACCTTTAGCTCTTTACAGCCTCTACAAACACTACTTATTCCATACTAAACAGCACTTAATCTATAAAAACACTACTAACTTTGCTTATGGAAATTCAGAACCAGATCCATAACAGTAAGTTCATATCCCTGAAAGCACCAGGCAGCCCTCTGCAGAGACCTTGAGCTTGAACCACCCTGCCAGGAGCTCCTGACCTACACCCAGCCTCTGAAGAGCCAAGACCTTCACTGATCTCATCCTCTTTGAACTAAGAGGCTGCCAAGTGCAACTTTCCAAAAGCAAATCAGGTTTGCTGAGCTGATCCCAGATGCAGAAAGCAGAGCTGCCCTGGGAAGGTGATTCTATAGCTCCTCTGCTGTCCTGGCACAATTGCATGGTGAGAAAAAGCTGCAGGAAAACCACAGCCAGGCATTGAAGACAAAGGGTAGTACCACCCATTTCACTTTTTAATTTTTTTTTTTTTTTTTGTTAATGGGAAGGAAGCACTGCAATTCCAGTGTTGTGTTGCAGAGGAATTCTTGTCATCATAAATGGGTGTTCAAAGGTGAAGAAAAGCCATGGGATAAACCAGAAATTTTCCAAGTTCATCCACAGTTGTACAATTTGAGATATTCTGTTGTCTTTGTATGCCACGTATATGAGAGCCATGGGAATGGGCAATAAAATATAAAAGACATGTGTTTTTTAGTGATAATATATCAACCTAAGAAGTGAATGAGCCCATATAGCAGCTTTTTCTCTCATTCATAATTTTAATATGCTGAAATGCCTACATTTTAGTCTACCTGGCTTTTAAAGTATATGGTTATGAATCCCTGGGAAAAAAGACATCAAATGAAATAAATGGCAGCTTTGAATTATAGTTGTGATAAACATTGTCATAATAAATTCTCTCCTCACCCAGAGGAGTGATGAGGGACTCCTACTGTACCACACCATGTTTTCACAAGTCAAATACAGCCACTTGTTCAATTTATAGCTTGCTTTTGGGCTGAAAGTGTCCACAAATCTTAAATGAATGCAGCTGAGCATGATTCAAGTCTATTTGGATAAGAATATCATGTTTCCAGCTAATTTAGGCTGAGATTTTCTAGGTTGTGCAAGGGCTTTTGCAGCCCAAGTCAGAGGCACTGGTGCTTCTAAATCCTCTGGGGTGTCAAGGCATAATCTTTGAGAGGTGTTGGTCTACAGCTTGTTTCTACAGCTGTAATTCCAAGAGGAAGGGATGCTGAAGTGACAGTCAAAACAATTCTTTCACAGGAAAGATTAACTTTTTTCAACACCCTGGCCCTTACTGGGATTGCAGTGTGTATTAGTCACCAATTCCCTGCTCCAGCTCCATTTGCTGCTGCTACAAAAGGGGATGACAATTTAAACAACCACTTCTGGGACACTTGGCTGGTGCACAGAGCTTTGCTCTGAGCAAGATGAATGAATCCACTCAGACAAGATGGCTACACATTTTGCATATCTTTATTGCACTTTTACCACGTTGCAAACAATTCCACAAAAATGCTGCAAAAGTAAGCCTAGAGCTGCTGAAAGCAGCTTTTTACCCATATATGTATATATTTACACAAAACTATCAAAAGCAAAATTGAAAAGTAGCAGCTCAGCTATGATAGTCTAGAAAGATAAGAGCTGCCACCTCCTTATGGACAAATAGTACAACTTGTCATTTTACATCACTTTGTAAAACCAACATTCAAGTATTCCTGTCAAAGCACAATTAGTGAAATTCCCTTCTGGTAACCCCTGTATTTATTATCATCATTATTATAATTATTATTATTTTTTGCCTTTAAAAGTTCATAATGCCTTAACCCTTTAAATGCTGAGTAGCTGGGGGAAAATAAGCATTCAATTTAAATAAGATACAGTGGATTAGAGCACTTAAAGGGTTAACACAAAATACTAAGTGGACTGTCACCACAAATAAAGTGTGAGTCACAAAACTATGCTGTCCCTCTTAGTTAAATTTGGAAGGTAGGTCTGGGGTTTCATAGATATACCATATATAAATACAAAATATTAAGTAAAGGCCTCCTTTCTATACAAAAAGGACAAGGAGGTGTTTTGCTATCAGACTGTTGTCTGTCAGTGAGTGAGTATTTTCTGAATCTTTCCATAATCTCTCTTCAGGAACTAATGAAAAGCATCACATTAGACTTATTCTTAATGAACTAATCCTTTGCAGAGTCTACACTTTACCTACTTTGGGAACAATTATATCTCATTTCTGAATTCACTGAATTCACAAAGTAGCATACGCAGTCTTTTGCAAGACTTTTTTTGTTTTGTTGTTGTTGTTGTTTTGTTTCTTTTTCTTCTTTGAATCTTCTTGACTCGTCTGGTAAAAACGTAGTCTTGCCATTTCACTACCTCTGGGTCGTTACAGTGTCAGCATCCATGTTAAAGTCATTTTCAACCACACTGTCATAACCATCCTTCTCTATGCAGTCACTGACAGCCTTGAGCACAATCCGCAGCCTCCTGTCCATTGCCTCCAGGTGAGGCTGGTAGAGGATTGGGGCTATTTTATCTTTCAGCAAAGATTCTTTCATCAGGAGGCTGAGTTTGTATTCCTCCTTGGCTAACAGCTGTAATCGCAGATAGGTAGACTTCCTGATTCTGAGAGGAAAAGGAGAAACCAAAAACGCAAATCAGTTATTTCCATCCCTGCTGATCTCAACAGTGCTGCAAGGCTTATAGCCAGCATTACAGTAACAGGGTAAGAGCCTTGTTCTGTGGTCTGAAATGACGAGAACCAGGCACTGTCACAGTCCTAACGAGCAGCTGGTGCTGTCACCTGGCCACTGATCTTTTGGGGGCACCTAGAGGTGCAGAGGCTGTGCAGCACAGATCTGTGGGGCAGTGCAGACACTCCTCACACCCCTCACCTGGAAAGGCAGCAGGTGTAGCTGGTGCAGCATTCACAGGGCCGTGTCCATCTTGGCAATGACATTGTGACACACGGGGCACTGAGCAGGACCATGTGTGACAGCAGCAGAGGATCCCCAGGCTCACCCTGCAGGGCTGCCCAGAGCCACAGACACAGAGCTCACCCTGCAAAGCTGAACTCTAAATGTCACCTGGCCCCTCTGAACACCCTGGCCATGGGCACCAAGGAAACCTTTGAGAAGCACGTGAACAAGCTGGAATTTTGTCACTTGGCTTCCATGGGATGTGCATTTTGTCTTAAAGCTTCTCTCCCAACAGCTCATGGCTGTGTTCCTGCAAGGTCCTGATCCCAACAGAGCATTTAATGTGGCAGTGCCAATGCTCAGGGCTAGCTGGGCAGGATCACAGCATCCCCTCCTCTCCATAGTGTGCAATGAAAGGTTCAGGTGAGCATTTTCAGTCCTGTTAGTGGAAACAATGGTACAAACCAGGAAACACTTCCAGAGGGAAAGCATACCTGCAGCACTGGTTTAAAGGCACCAATATGGAAAGTTCATCATGGGAATATTTTCCGAACCTATTTAAAGATAAGAGCAAGAATGTAATGGAGGCTGTTTTAAAGACTGACTTTTTTCTTTTTCCCTTAACCCCAGAAAGATTATTAAAGATATTTACCCTCTTCCATTATCTAAGTGGATAATAAAAGTTTCATTTCCAAACTTCTCAAAGGTTTCGTAGTGATGTCGATCCATGTTACCTATGGAACAAAGAGAAGAAAAAAGACCATTCTCACTCTGGCTTGAGCCTGCAGGACAGGGCAATGCAAAAGCCCAGTGCTCCCCAAAAACAATGGCTGGGTAGAGCAGAGAAAGCAGCAAATCTGTGGAGCTCATTTGCTCCTACTGTGGATACCCCAAAGTGTGTGATACTGGAAGGGTTGTTAAGCCTCTACGAGCTTTTCAAGTTCTCTGTGGCTTTTATACTTAATCTCTAAAGGGCCTATCAGGAGACAAAGCCAACCTTCCCATCCTCCAGCAACCCCTCCTGGGGTACACCAAGGTACACCTTCTCCAGCACAAGAGCATCTCAGCTGTTTGGGGAGCCTGGTCAGCTGTAGGGTAGCTGTGTCCTAAGCACCAGAGCTTCCTTTCCTTCCCTGGTGGCAAGGAGCCCTGCTGCTGCAACGTGGGCTGAGTAGGGTGTGTGAAGCAGACATGGTACATGTGACATGTGCAAGGCTTTGCTCAGAGAGGAGAAAATGCCTGCTTTGAGCAGGGGTGTTAATCCTGATCACTTTGTTAATACTGAATTCAATTTTCTGAACCCCAAGCAAACATCCTGGCTTTCCTCTGGTAAGAACTTTGCCCCAGCTGCTGACTGCCTGGGAAGCAGAACAGCACATGGCTGTAAGATATGGATCAGGATGGTGCTGATCTGCACAGCTGCACAGCTCTCCCTGTGTGATCTGCTTTTTATGTGCAGAGCACTGCTGCCAAGCTATGAATTCTGTTCCATGGCAGGGGTCTTGAGTTACTTATAGATGCCACATGTGGCTCCTGAGCTGTCACCTGGCCTCTCCTGCTGCAGCCTATTGCAGGATCTCAGTGGGGGCAATGGCAGAGGATGTGTCCATGCTGGCATGTGCCCAAGGATCAAGGATGTAGGTTGGCAGCTTGGAGGTGTATTTGCTGCAGCAGGAAAGATTTCATATGAGAATGAGAATTAGGCTTGGAATGTGTCACTATTACCTGGTTGTAAATAATTATTTTATTGAGATCAGGTTATATAAACAGAAAAATTCCTGATACAATCCACAGCTGCCTTTGTGTCAAAGCAATGCCTCTTCCCCCACACCCTGACGTTTTATAGAGCAGCAGCAGAGAACACTCCTGCAGGATGAAAACAAAGCACTGGTAATGAGCAGTCCTTGCATGTGCATCCAGGAGCCATATATTACAGGGGTAAAGCACTCACTAAAGCAAACTAAAGTGAAGCCCTTCACTGTTGTGAAGGAGACTGACCTGACCTGCATTCATCACCACTCTGCATTTCTGAACATCTTTGTTCCTTTAATCTGCACTGATGGGAATACATAACCATGTAAATCTGCATTTTCTCATAATCATCTAGAACAGCACATACAGTAAATGCAGCTTCAGCCACGCTTTAGCAAACTGCTGAGCTATGCAGAGCAGTGCAGAAAGAAATGGTTCTTATTCTAATTAAATGTTGCATTTAATTTTTGAAAGAGATGAAACATACCCATTAGGAAATCAAAAACTGTCATATCCATTATATCCAGAATTCTGGTCCCACTGTCATATGGGGGTGTTTGTTTAACCTCTTCACAATAATCTGGATCAACTTCCCATCTGGAAAAGGCAATATTTTGATATTTTATGTGACACACAAAGCTTACTGAAAATGACAAAAAAAAGTTATTTTGGAATGATCTACTTGTATCATGTTCGATTGAGGGCAGGGTCAGGTAGAGGCAGCAAATTCCAGAAATGCGGGCAAGCAAGGAAGATTGTGACTGATGCAAAAGGAAGACAATCACAATACTGAAAACTATCTGGCCAGTAGCCTCAGGATTTAGGAGCTGCACCATCAGTCATAAGGTGCAAACATCTGAGACTTGTTTAGGGCTGCTGGGAGCAGTGAATCTTTCTCCCTCTGATAGGACTTGGACAGCTCCTGTTGCGTCCTGTCAATGCCACTGGAGGTTTCTGTCCCATGAAGGAATTGTGCCACTGAAGATCCTTTTGGTTCAGGACCATAAACTGGACATGTGGAGTGCCCTGTCCCTCCCCAGGGGCTGGGAAAGCCCAGCTGTTCTCCTGAGGGCAGGGACTGGATTATTTATTTCCCTGTCACCCTGTGCAGCTTTGCTCACCACTACTCACTCTGCTTTCTTGCGCTTGTGGTAGGAACGCCTCCAAGGGTTTCTCCAGGTTTTCCTCTTTGCTAATGACAAATCAGGCAGGAAAGCAGCCAGAGACCCTTCAATCTGATCTGGTTTCCCACACAGGGCGTGCTCTGTTGAGCAGTAGTAGGAGCATTCCCCATAGAAGCAGATGTTGTTGGCTGGCAAAGAAAGGAAAAGAGCTTTAAAGCCTACCCTTGAATTAGTATTGAGAATTCATAAAAGCACTGATGTATGTAGGAGCAGAAATAAATCCAAACCCCTGTTACCACACATAGTTTTCGTCCAGTGAAACTCCTAGAAAGACATCCATTTCAGTGGCTGGGATCACGCCCTTTGCTAAGCTCTCTGTGACTATTTCCAGTCTATTTATATTCCCCAAACCTATTTTTTTAATCCTGTCCTTTTTCCTTTCATTTTCCCAGACTGATACATTCCTTGGGAGTTATTTGCTACCCCAGGCTGGAACCCCAAATCCCACAGCTGAGCAAGTGGCATGTGCCCAAAATTAAGTCACTTCTCAAAATGTTGGCTTGTTTCTTTAAGAACAGAAAACATTTCATTCATTTCCTTGCTGGTATCAGAAGAGCTGGCAGTTTTTGCAAGGAGAATCATTTACCATCAAGAGTGCTGTGGGGGTATGCATGGAAGGTGGAAATAGCACGGATGTAACGCTGTCAGCACACATCTCAAACACAAACCCCTTCCTCCACACCTCACCTTACTCCAACAGCCACAGAAAAAGAATCTGCAGCAGGTGTTGGACTGTGTGTTACCTTAAAACCTCCCCAAAACTGCCACCATGTATTTCTGTACCAACAGGAACGCCCACCTCTCTACCAGCACACCCTGCCCACGGGAATTCACTGAAGGTGACAGAGAGCAGCTCCTCCCCAAAGGCACCAACGCTGGACTGGGAACAGGAATAGGACACTGCTGCTCTTGCCAGTGTGCTACAACTCTCGTGACATTGCTTCATGCACATAAAATGTCCTTAGAGGAAGATTGTGCCCTTTCCTCATGGTAATGCATGAAGCTGAGAAGTCACATTGCTTCCTAATTCCCCACAAGGCCTCTAAGTTCAAATATTGTTTCTGAGCTCCTCTCCCTCTGGACAAGCTCAGTGTAAATGAGGCAGGAAGGGCTGGGAGTAGTGGGAGGTGATTTTCTGCCTGCCACAGGAAGGGAAGTGGTGGGTTTGCATGGCAGTGATGCCCTGCAGCACATGGCCCTGCATGTCACTGTGACATCCACATCCCAAACCTGCACCCAGCAGAGTGCCCAGGGGAGATGGGGCACTGCCAGTGGGAGATGGTGAGTCAGGAGAACAGGGGACAACTCTGGGGATGACAGGAGGAAGGAAGGAACAGAGCAAGGAGCTGCATTTGAGGAAGGAGCAATAGGAGAACATGGAACAGCAAAAAGGTCTCGTGATGCTTTTGATTAATTAGCTGCATTATCTGGGGCTGGCTGCTAAACCATGGAATTATACCAAATAACCACACTATAAGGCTGATGTGTTGCTACCTGACAATCTGTCCCAGCTTCCCACTGATGTTCCAGCATTCTCTGTTGATGCCCACCTGATTTATCCATGAAGACAAATCTAATCTGTCTAAGACAGCCTTTTTGCATCACTCTGCTGTGACTGACTCCCAAGGGCCACCCATCCATCCATGCTCAGGAACAACTAACCCAAACTGTATATTTAAATTCACAGGGTTGGATCACAGCAGTTAAATATATCCTGACTAAGCCCAGAAATATTTACTCTGTGGCCAAAATGCTTGTTGACAATTACTCAAGGAAAAGAAAAGTACTTCAGAGAAGTGAAAAGGAAGAATAGAAATTACAAAAGGAAGGAAGGGATCACTCAACATATCTGTACTTCTGAGTTTGCAATTTAAGTGTTTTACCAAGCAGAATATTCTCTCTTAAAAATTGTGTTTCTGCTGATCTGAAGCTGCAGTGGGGCTTGAGCTTCCATTCAATTGTCTCAGCATCACCTTCTCATCTGTGGAGGGAGGGAACCATGCAGATTTATCTTGACTGCCTGAGATAACTTATCTTTCTAGGGTTTCTATGACCTGACTTCCACCTGGCAGCAGGAAGCCAGTGCTCGTTTATCTCCTGCTGAATCAGTTTTGTAAAGAGCAAAAGGCCCAGCAAATGCCCCCCACGCCATCACAGCCTCTGCTGCTCACTATGTAAATCTGACCTTTCAAGAAAAAGGAGTTGTATTAAACACAGCATTTTGCTCAGTGGGAAGATAAATACTCTGTTTAATAGTTTGCTTCTGTATTCAGCTTTGAGAACAATGAAACTCTGCTCTGTATTGTCAACGAAAGCAACTGGGGCTAATCACTTGACAGTAATCACACACTGGTATCCAGGTAAATCTTGAGGAGTGCTGGGGGCTCTGGCAGGGCTGGTGTTTGCTGCTGCAGGGCTGTGCAGTGAGCACGTGTCTGCCTGCACCATGCCAGCCACTCATCCCACTCATCCCTGCCAGGACCTTCCAGCTATTGACCCTCCAGGAGCCCCATCCCCTGCTCCAGCATCCAGCGCCCTGAGCAATGGCAAGATGTGTCCTGTCATTAAGACAGTGAACTTGCAGTAAAACCACAAGTATAATTCTCAGTGAGAAGTTACTTTCAGTGGCAAATCTTTTTCTGCCAGCAGTTATTCCCTCCATGGGCTCAGACCTGTGGTACCTACTCCCCACAGCTCCTGTCCAGTTTCTGGGGATAGTGGAGGTGAAAGGATGCTGGATTGCAAGCTACTGCTGAAGAAATTAACTGCCTTGATTGATACAGAACAGACATCTTATTATGTCTGCCCTAGTCCTTACATCCTGGCAGCAAGATGAAGCAGCCTGAATTATCTGGGGAAACATTCATTTCTAAGGTTTCTTAAAAATGTAGGGGAAAAGAAAGAGGCACCAAATATAGAAAACCACAGCTCTCATCTAAGACTTCAAGGTGCTATGGCAAGGCTCTTTGAAACCTAAGTAGGTGACCCACATTCTGCACAGCAGGCTGAGGGTGAAATTCCAGCTAGAGACACAAGCCCAGAGCTTCATGGCAATCCCACACTGAGAGCAGGGTTTGGCTTTCCAAAGCAAAAATAGGAGAAAAAGGCAAGATGAGCTCCCTACTGGAGCACACTCCTCTCCTCTCATTAAAATTGCCCAAACCATATGTTCCTCTCACCAGATAAAGGTGTTTCTGCATAACTACACCTGCAAAAGGAGCAATAGCCAGGAATTTGTGCTCCTGCAGGGTGGGCAGGAATGGCAACAACAGCAGTGCTGGCAGTCCAGACAGAGAGGGATGTTTATACATGCTGGAATGTCCAAATGCTGTGCATTTCCAACATGCAAAACCCCTCTTCACTATAAACCCAAACTGTTTCCCCAAAGCACCATAAAGGCAAGAGAACCCCTTGTTGCAGTGTCTGATTTTTGTTATCTGAGGAGAAATGGATGTGATTCATAATGAAATACAGGCAAAAACCATGGTCTGGTGATTGAAACCCCAATTACAACAATTAAGAACCAGAGTGTCTGTGTACTCATCTGCACATTCTCTGTGCATCCTCCTGATAGCTGAACAATTATTCTTCTCAAGAATAGGAACAAGGGGGATACCTTAAAGCAAATTGCTTGGTAGAGCAATTCTTTTATTCAGCTTTGCATGACTGTTAATAGAGGACATTTAGCAAGGCTGTGCAATTGGAGTGCTGGAAAAAATCCTGAATATTTACTACAGCAATGCATGAAAAGGTCTTTCATTTACCTGCTCAAAATAATAGGTAATTCAGAACTGCTATTGTATGCTGAGAGGGAAAAAAAATCCATAATCCCTTGGAATTGGTTAATATGAACAAAAACACAGTGCTTACTAGCTGTGTAACATTGATTTCTTTAAGCTGCTGCCTCAATTACTTCCAAAATGAAGGCTGACATCATTAATATGTCTCTTTTTTCCTAGCAAATTACCATTCATTTGTAAGAGTAGCAGGGCTACTGCAGTCTGCCGTGCTGCAAAGGACATAAAATTAATTTAAATAATTACTGACCTAATTCCATTTCTCATGTTTAAGTCCAAACTGCCTGAAAGTGCACTTTTCTGCAATCTGCTTTCTCTCTGAGTGCAGCCTAATGCATCCACTGACCTGCCTGCTCACAGCCATTGTCACTTTTCCATGGGAGCAGGAACTGTGCTCTGAAGCTGCCTGTGGCTCCCTGGCCCTGATTTCCATGTCTGATGGGACAAGGGAGGTGGCCCAGGAGTGGAAATGCAGTGAGGTTTCTCCCAACACATGCCCACACTGCTCTGGGAGATAACATGTGCTTGGACAGCGCTCCTGGTGGGACCCTTGGGGTGTCCTGTGCAGGGCCAGGAGCTGGACTTGGTGAGCCTGATGGGCCCCTTCCAAATCAGCTTATTCCATGATCCTGTGATTGATGAGTACCATCAATAATCACCCTCTGTGGGTGCAAATCAGGGGCTCCCAGCCTGAGGAGAACATCTTCCTATAAAATCAATTTCACTTAGTGCTTGTTTAATTTGAAGAGCTGTGTCTGTGTGCATGGAGAGGGATATTTTGCCAACAGGCACCAGGTGTCCCCATGACCATTAATTGTCACTGAGCATCTCTGGGGATGGAGATGCAGTGACAGAGCACCTGAAAAGCAGTCCCAGAGGATCCTCTGTAGGCTCATGCTGGTACACAGCCTGGTTTGTGCATGTGCCAAGAGGTCACACCTCAGTTTCTCACCTCTGGAGGCAGCTCTCCCTCAAAAGCAGATGCTCTTCATCTGCCAGAGGCACCAGTCAGCCCCTGAGCCTTCCCCAGGCTCCCTCTTCATCCTCCTCACCCCCAGACCACGAGCCTCACCCCAGCACCTTTCTCTTCTCTTCCTTCTCTGCCCTCAATCTGCTTCCTGAGCTGCCTGCTGGGCTTGTGGAAGTTGTTTCTAAAAGCTTAATTTAGGATCTTTGTTATTTTTTTCATTAAGCATTAATTAATGTCTGCCTTTTAAGGTCAGTATGAAATACAAGACAGAGTTGGGCATATGTTAATGAGACCCTGACTAATCAAACTGGGGACTTGTAGGGAAGAACTCTGACAAGTAACCAACGTGATTTAACCAAAGTATATTGATTCAGGAAATGTAAAATGGAAAGAAAAATTAATTGCTTAAGCATTTTATTCTCCAGAAAAGCCTGATTCATAGTTAATCAAATATTTTAATTGAATTTATCTGAGACCTCTAAATAAATTTGAATAAAGGATTATGCTTGGATAGCTGGAATTTCATAATGGCAAGATAAAGATCCTCATCTGAACTGGCAGCTATAACTCTGTACTGCCCTGCTCTGGCTGCTGTAAGCTGCTCAGTACCTGAGAACAGTTTTGTAATTCTCAGAAATCATTCAAGTTCACCTCTAAGTCTTGCAATATAACCTAGAATGACTAAAAAGCAAGCAAAACTACTAATCCACATCTTATTTGTCAAAACAGGAATAAACTGACTTATGTTTAAAGTGAGCCAAAGCACCTTGTGCACAGTCAAAGATTTTTTGCCATTTTTTGTGCATATTTGCCTACAAAAATCATGCAAAAAAAAAAAGTATAGAGAGACAAAGAGGGAGGGAAAACAAATAAGGCAAATGCAGAAATGTGTGTCCACCAGGTTTGGTGAACATGTATTGTCACCATAACTGCACATGTAAAACAGGAGTGCTCATACTACTGGGTAAAATGAAACCTTCTGAAATTATGTAATGTATTTTACAAGTGAAGTTCCTGGAATAAACAACTGTCTGCTCAACTGTGTCCTGCAGAGCTGAATATAAATATGAAGCTATAAATAACAGCCGAAATAATGATTTTATTGGGATCAGAAAAGCATGATAAACATTTTAAGAGCAAAATCTCGGCAAGGACAGGGCTCTGGTTTCCAGCTAACAGCAATAAATTACAGTTACTTTAGGAGAAACTGTAATTAAGTCTTCGGATCTCGACTTTAGGGATCTGGGATAAACAGCTTCTGGCCAATCACACACAGAGCAAGGGACAGATCTCCAGAGGTTTCTGCTCCAGATTCCCTCTTACACAGCCTCAGTTCAGCAAAGCACACTTGCACACAGCTGAAACAATTTGAATTAAGCTACTGGAACACAGCACTGTGCTTTAAATTGAACCTATAACCTATAAATTCTGTATGGAAGAACAAACTTAAACATTATTTCTGTGCCTTAACTCAGAGCCTTGATTTCTCCATCTCAGCATCCCAGATGTTACACAGAGATGCTGCCACTTTTTCCCACCTTTTGCCCATTTTTCCCTATTCCAGTTGTATATTCTGGTGAGCAGGATAGGGTTTTATCCTGTGCTTGTAAAATTCTCACCCTGTGGAGCTCCATTCTTGACTAGGTCCACGAAATGTTGTGAAAAACTGAAGAGCAAGAAAGAGTGGTATCAGCTTCTGGGTCAGCCCTTGAAGCAAGAGAGAGGACTGGGAACAATTCAGGTCACTTCTAGCCCAACAGAGAATTTGAGCTGGAAGAAGGATGTATTACATATCTATTTCCTGATTTTTTTGTCCAAACTCCTGTTGTAATAAAACCTGAATGGCTCTGAGAAATTCAGTTTGGTCCTCCAGTCAAACCCAGAAATAAATGCATCTGACCAATAGAAGGGACAGATCACACTGCAGTGGGGGAAAAAAAACCCTGAATAACTAATGGGCTGGGTAATAAGGTTTTGGGTAAACTGACAGCATCAGAAAAAATTACCTTAGAAATTGTTCTACATAAAACATTTGTTGAATACATTGCCTTGGAGAACATAAAAGCCTCTCTCTGCGGATAATTTGTCAAGGGGAAAAGGCACTCAACTCAAAACAATAAAGTCTTCTTTGTAAGCTATGTCTCCACATTTATTTTTATTCAAAGGTCTAGAAGACAGTTTTATTAGAAATATCTGAGCAATTAAGCAATCTACAGATCGTTTCCTTAAGTATGTGTTCAGCAGGATAGAGAGAATAGTGTGTTATTTCCAGGACTACCTGGTGAGATGAAAAATGTTCTCCACAGCTTCTTGTCACGAGTAACATCGCGGATTTCCCTCGTCATGTTAACCAGTCTGCCTGCAACCGGGGGCACGCGCCGGAAATCCAGGATCCTGCCACAGGGAGAACACACACAGAGTTTATGCAAAGGATTAAATTGTAATGATAGCTACAGGTTTTAGGAAGCCTCATTACACTCTGAAGGCACATTTATCTGTGGTATTTAAGGAGTATAAAGCCCATCAACTTTAAACTGGATAATTCCTCATATAATGTATTACAAAATATGTCCTGAATATGATGAGCTCTGCATTGCCTATGTAGTATGGGGTAAAATACAAGAAAAGTATGGAGGGCATTTTTCCATGATAAAAATGAAGATATATACAATTCCAAAAACCAGAGACAGCAAAAATTTATTTTTTTTTACTTCGTGCTACTTCATGATTGTTATGACATGCATTTTGCTCACCAGTTTTTTAAGTGACTTGGGGAATGTGATTTCAGTCTCTTTCTTCCATAAACACCATGTAATTATTTTTCTGACATCCTTTGTATGTGGTTGATTTATTTCCTTCTGCTTCTCTCTGTTTTAATACCCTTATACTAACCTAAACAATCTCCCTGAGACCAAAAATCTTCCCACGGGCAAAGGCTGGGAGAAGAGCCTCTCCCCACCCCAAACTCCCCTGCCTCCACAGATCATAAAAACCTCCCTATGAAGCACTGCTATTCGATACAGGAAGAGAGCAAAGACCCCCCTACAAAGTCTCCCCATAGGCAAGATTTTTATATCCACTGTCTGCTGTTCAGATTGTCTACATTGGGTAGCAACTGCTTTTCCTGCTTAGTGTGTGGATATTTAACATAGCCCCCATAGGAACTCCACTGATGTTTTTTTCTACAGTACCATCTGCTTAAAAAGGCAATATAAAATATAAAGCAGAAGGGATCAACACCAAGGTCAACAACAATAAAATAGAGAAGATCCTTGAAGGATCTGATCAAGATTGGCTCTTACTGGCAAACCTACCCTGTGCCACCCACCGACACGTTCCCATATCCCAGCCATCATCCCAGAAGGCAGCAATGCCACACAAATCCCCAAATAATTTGTGGTCCTAAAGCTTTGCACTTTTGGAAGGATGTTTCTTGGCCTTCCCCAGTGTGAAAAATGAAATGCCATTCTTTCCAGACATGCTGTTAATCACTACTTAGAAATTCCCACCCCTACTCTGGGCAGGCAGGGTGGGCAGCAGGGTATCCAGCATTCCCTGTACTAACTCTGGAGGGGGGACATTTTCAGCAACAGGAACATGAGACCACCACTGCTCTCTCTTTTCCACTAACTTGTGGCTTAAATGTGCTCCTGATGTGGGACAGTCCCAGCTTTTTGCAGTGAAACCAGAACTCCCTTCCATTTCGATTACTCCTCTCTGAATACTCACACCATTCCTCACGGCTGGTTTGGATCTCCGTGCCCTGGAGCTAATTGGGGTGAGCCAGATTCCCATCACACCAATGTGACACATTCCCTGGGAGATGGGTCCTCTCCATATGTACTTCGAGATCACAAGGGAAATTAATTTCTCAGCTTCTCTTCAATATAACTTCTCTTTCTTTTTGAGAATTACTTATTGTCAGGTTTCTCATTCCCAGAGTAAGTTTCATTTCCTAATTATTAACTTACTCTTTCATCATCTGCCATTTCATTTATTCATGGCATTTGCTCCACTTTCCCCTTTTAAAAAGTAATTCAGTTACAGGAATGGCCAAGTGCAGCAACTTATCACAATATTTCCCCTTTTCTTTTAATGCAAATCCATTCTACTTGCCTGTCCAGATGAAATGCTGCTATTTCTGCATTATGCCTCTCATAGTCTGAGAAGTAAAAAAAGTCAGGTGGGGTTTCTTGTTCTCTGGTTTGCCTGCAAAGGAAAACAAGGGAAGTGTTTTACTGAAGGGTTAGCATTCCTAAGGAGCAGCGCTCAGTCATCAGCATGCTGTTCAGGAGTTCAGTACTGTTTGCTTAATGGAAGACCTTTAAATACCTCATTTGTGCATTATTTGCCATGCAGCCTTAATTTTATCCTCTTTTTTAAACTACTCTAACAAAAAATAGGAATTCAAGACTTGTGCAGTCAGTGTGCTGTCACAAAGCTGTGCCACTCAAAACTCTCACTCTATTTAACAGATCTGTTTTATCACTCTTGAACATTTCATTAGTGATAGCAGTGAAAACAATGTAATTTCATTAAATTATCATTAACTGTAATTATGAAATTTTCAAAAGTAATAACATTTTTTCTTTCCTCTTTGGCAGCAATGCAGCTCCTGAATAGAATATGTCTGTCCCTCTGTATTACTTAGAGCCAAAAGTGATGTTTTTCTCATTTCAGAAGGAATGGGATCATTGCAGTTTGACGGCCACAACACTTGTCATGTTTCAAAGAACATTAACAAGACTGTGCTTGAGAGAGGATGCAGAATTTGGTGTTTCTCCAGTTTAAGAACCAATAAAAAATGTCATTCTGATAGGGAGGCTGGAAATAGGAAGGCTAAAGCTTCCACAGCACAGTACATGGAAAATACAAAGCTCTGTGTAAGAGAGGAACAAATCTCTGCCTCACTTCAGGCAACTTTCAGTCCTTTTAGATGGAGCACAACTCAGGCAGCTGACCAGCGACATGCCGGAGTCCCACCTCAACCTGTTTTGAAGTCCTCAGAGGAAGATAAGCACAGCAAAGCTGCCTGCAGAGCATCTGCAAGGGAGGACAGCTCTGCAGAAGAGGAAAACAAAGCTCTTTCTCATTCCCTGCTGCCACAGGTGGCCCAGCTGACAGCTCATGTGTCACTCGTGCTGCCTGCTGGCAATTAAAGTGCAGCTTCTGCACAGGGACCTTGGTGCATGAGAGGCTTTGGGGTGGTGCTGGTGCAGAGCTCAAACCTCCACTCAAGTCCTAATTTTGGGTTGTTGGGGACCTGAAGCTGTGCCCACCCACCACTGTGACTACCAGAGCTGGTGTCTGCCCACAAACTCTCACAGGGCTTTCCAAGTTGCTGGAGAAACCAGGTAAGTCTTGTGGTTTTTGGCTGTATGAAGACTTTGCTGTGCACCCAGCAGGGCTTGAAAGCCTGATATCCTTTCTCAGACACTCCATTTAATATTAACATCTTGGCAAGGTACTCTGTCTCACTCTAAATGATGAACAGCATCAAGGTATTTGTCTTGTGCCCAACAGAACTCAAGGTCAGAGTGGCCATAAACACTCCAGTGATGCTCTGGCAAAACAACACTGGCCACTGTCACAGCAGTGGTCATGGAGGTGGCCAACACTTGGCAGAATTCCTGCCAGGGAGCTGCTGTGGCCACAAAGGCTTCACAAGGACACAAGCTAAAAGTCAGCCTGGGATAAAATAAAAAGTAGTGTTTTGCTTTGCCTCTGTAAGAAATGCAAAATGGGAAGGAGCACACCCACAAAGAGGAACAGGGGAGAGCAGAACCTCACACAATGCACTAAGCAGACAAGACAAGAGTTAGGAGAGCTGCAAGTTCCTTGTGCATATTCCACTTAAAAATGAAGGAATGAGCCCTGAATATGAATTCACAGAAAAAAATATTAACCTATTTCTGCTGGACATAAAGTTACATATTTGTGTGTAACCTTCCCTCCTCTCCAGATTTTAAGAGTTAATTTCTTCGACAAATCCTCACCCCAAGATTTCACAAACTTTATGCACATCAAGCAGAGCTGATAAGGTGCAGAAAATATTACTAATTAGCTAATCAATGCCATCTGCTTTTTATCTCCTGGACACTTTAAAAGAAACCATGGCTGCTCCATGACAAGAAAATCTTGCTCCAGAAAATCAGAGTTAAGTGAGTGCTGGATCTCAGCGTGGCAAGCACAGCCCTGCCCCAGCCCAGCCCGTGCTCCCTGTGCTCCCTGCCACCCCTGGCCATGGCTGCAGGGATTTTTCACCTGGGAATAAGTACAGCTGTCCTGCAGGCTCAGGCTTGTTTGTACATATTTTCCTGCTGTCATAATGTATTATTAAGTGGTAGCACACCCTCCTAAGAAAATAATGAAACTGATTGCCCTAAACCTTCCAAAACCAAATCCACAGTGCAATTTAGACAATGGAAATACCAGTATTTTTTGAGCCTGATGACACATCATGAAACAAACTCCCAAATTTCTTCAGTGCTTAAGGTGCTTCCCTCTACAAAAACCCCTCTCCAGACACTCTTCATGTGGTCCATGACCATGTCCAACACATGGTCCCCACTTCTCTGCCTCTTGAAAACATGGTGTTATTCAGAAAGTAGACTGGAAGGAGGATTTACCAACCCCCCCAAGATGCTTTACATTCCTTGTATTCCTCTGCAGAGCTCTCCAGAACTAAGACATAGCAGATCCAAACATGAAACCCTCTCCTGAAATAATCTTGAAATATCCTTTGTGCTGACTTAACTCCAGTCTTCCACGGATGTAACAGAAACTGGGTTCCTTGGATCTGACATTAACTAGACAGATTTTTATTCAAGCAGACATTTATTTATTTTTAATTTGATGTCTGCAGCAGTACCTGAAGAGGTTCCTTGGTAATTCCCCATCCAGAGCAAGCTGCCATACCACCAGCAAACACTAACATGTGTGTGGATCATAGCCCAAGATACACAACTGAACTTATAAAGCCACATGAGTCTAACAGAGCTCTGAACCAATGCCATTAACAGACTGATAGGAGAATGGCTTTAAGTATCAAAGGGCACCTACATCATAATCTAGAATTTTTACTTTATCCAACTGCATTGATACATAATTTTATCCATGCTAAAGATTGCCTTTTTTTTTTTTAAACTGTGCACAATCTAATCAAGTCTGTTTATTGCTAATTCTTCTAATGATCTATTCTGATGTAAAAATATAGAGAGGTGGAAGATCAAACTGCTCTCAGCAAGTCCACTCCAGCTTCAGATCATGGTAACTGGTCTTCAGCCCCTAAGTGACAAGCTGGGAAAGGGGAATGAACTCCTAGATCCTTACAGGTTAAGTAAAACATCTTTTAAAACAACACTGGAACTGATCCACTGATCCCACAGCATGTTTTAATCAGAATTGCATTTTAAAAGGGAAAAAAAACCATCCCTACCTACAAGTTAGTTTGGTTTTATCACCTGCTGGTTATTGGAGGTTATTAGCTAATAAAATGGCACGTGTAATGAGCAAAGAGACCAACATGCTGAGCAGCAGAAGCACACACTTCTGAGGGACAATGAATTCCAGGCTGAGCTCCCCAGTGCCAGCAGTGCCATCCCACACCGAGCAGGGACAGGTTCTGCACAGGCTGCAGATGCTGGGAGAGGATTTCTGGCAGCAGCTCTTATTTTGCAAACAGTTGGAATCTGGTGATCCTCTCTTTGGAGAAGGATTTGGCAGATATTTATAACGGCAGGCTGGGAAGCTCTGGAGGAGAGACAGATGGAGGTCTGTTGATACTGCACACAGTTAAAAATTACACGGTGGCACCAGCCCAATTACAGCAGGAGAAAAAGACAAATCAGCACGGTAACACGTGTAGGGAAGAAACAGGAACTAAGGGGAAATCAAAACCCATGAAGATTTTCCCACCACGACACAACTCAGAAAAAACATAGGAAGCAAAGAATGATTTTAAACAGGACAGGGACATGTTTGTGTTGACACAAGACAAGATGCAACTGTGATCTGATCTGGTGGCTATAAAAGTGAGTCATGCTTACAAACAGAAGAGAGAAAGCTGCTCTGATAACTGAACAGTCATGAATAAATCTGGTGAGTCTGCTCCATTCTTGCTATGGTTGGGACCTGGCTGGGTGTTCAGTAGTATTTGGATAAATCAACACAGTGATTTGTGTTCAGAAATAATTGTAAAGTCTCAAGTTTCTCTTCAATGTTTCTGTAAACGGATTTTTGGTTTTTTGGGGTTTTTCTTTGCCATTTACTTGGTCCCCCAGCCTCAACCTTAATAACTTCTCAGGAGTTTTCTTTTTGCTGTTCATGAACCAAATCACCACAGGGCGACTGCAGGCTCTGCAGACTCTCTGGTATTTCAGAAAGCAGCATTATAAAAACTAAACCTTTACCATGGAAATCTGTATTTAGTTTCCAGGATCACTAGCATACACCTGCCTAAACTACCAGGATTAATACCCACCAGGGCCATGCATTACTCGAAAGAATCCTGCTCAGTGCCAGACTTCCTCTGCTCTGGAGGGGTTCTGTTGTCTGTTCAGCAGCCAGAAAGCTAGAAAATAGGGCAGAGAGCCCAGAGTGAGCTAAGTGTTATCCTGACAGACACATGCTGTCCTCCCATGCCGCAGTCCAGAGACATCTCTGATCTACCTCTCGTGTCAGACCCACGTCCTCAACTAATGAGAGGATGTGCTGCTGCTTGGAAAACAGCTCCTGTTAAATAGGTTACCCTCGTGTTCTGACACATAATCAGGGGAATCAGCCTGATTCCCTGGCTGGGATTAGGCATGATTAGGGAGCACAACAAGGAGCTTTGCTGCAGCAGGGAGCACATTTGCTTGGGTCAGGCCATTTTGCAGACAGAGCCCCTGCCTGACCCAGCCAGGGGAATCGGGCAGCAGCAAACTCACTAGGAGATATAAACCAATGAGGCTTTGTACTTGCATTGGCAGGGACAGGACTAACACTGATAAGAGCATAATTTGGCTATTGGAACAGATAACAGGAGATTAACTGGGTCTGCCCACAGCTATAGGAGGCTATTCTTCTCCTTTGGAAAGCAGCTTTCCTCTCTTCCTGTGGAGCACTTCAGGTGTTTAAATGCCTGCCCTGAAGCCCAGGTGCAGGCTCAACAGATCATACACAGTGTTACCTACATGATAAAATATAGCTGATACAAGACTAAAAGGATAGTTAATGCAAGACTAAAAGGTGGCCACTCAGCAGTTTGCTGCTGTTTCAGTGATTTTATGGCCTGGAATGGACTTGGGAATTTTTTGCTTTTGGAAGCTCCACAAGCAGCCCCTTGACCCAGAACACCACTGAAGCACAGATCTCCATCAGTTCCAGAGAGCCTTTCTTCCAACACAGACAGGCACGAAATCTCCCAAGCCCTCACTGATGAACTTCTTTGTACCAATGGAAAACTCAGACTGAAAGTCCAGTGTCTGCTTGCAAGATCTTCTCCCCCGCTCCCTCCCCTCTATGCAACACTTATGTCAAATTGGATTGTGCAGCAGGGGGATCTAGAGTGCCCTGTGATCATCTAAAGCTTATTATTCTAAGTGAAAGAGGCAGCCCATGGAAAAAAAGGAGTCTCTGAGGCAGCTGCAGTCCTTAGGAGGGTACTGGGATTTTTCATGCAGAGCTGTATCATCTGGGAGGGTTTTCAATGCACTTGGCACTGGTTAGAACAGGTGGAAAAAACACCATTTAATTTTATAATACATTTTAATGGCTTAGTAAGTCCTTAGGAAGAGAAATGATACTGCTAAAGCTGCTACATCTACAGTAGCAGAGATATCTGGTGCCTATTTCTGACTCCTTATGGAGTCTTGGCAGCTGATGGCTCTGGCTTTATCAAAGCATTGTGCTACAAAGAGCACTCCCAGGGACGATAGGAGCTGTTTACAAGAGCAGAATATGGGCCAGAAAATGAGTGGCCAACACAGGAATGCAAAGACATGCAATCTGAGTGGTACAAAAAGGATGTTTGGCCCATTTCACTGCTATCAACCAAATGACAATATGGGCCCCTGCAGGGTATTCAGGCTTCTCCAGTTCAAGTAGCAGCTCTGCAGCTCGAAAAAAATGAGAGAATATTTACTGTGGCAGAGAGACAGAAATTTGCAGAGGGATGTGATAGCAATAGGAATAATTAGCAAAATGCCAAAAGGATAAATACCCAGATCATGCTCTTGCATGCTAGCCCTGGAGTGCTTTTCTCCTGAGCAGACGGAGAGAGCTTGACAACAGCACATGCTCAAGGACCAGTTAGCTTAATATAAATCATAAACTTATGCAGAGAATAGCAATAAGCTTCTGAAAGCACATTTGTACATATAAATATCTTGTTACCTGGCACAGAAGGACAGTGGGTGGAAGAGGGAGAGAAAACCCACAGAGAAGCAGAGTATTGAGGTGGGTTTTCTTTCTGTTTCCAGTGGAAAAGCAAAAGGAGGCTCAGGAGGTCACCTAGCCCATTCCCTGGCCCCAGGGTGACATCAGCTAGAACTAAACCACTCTTGACAGTCGTTGCTCTAACGTTATCTTCCAAATGTACTTTTGTGATCCCACAGCTGCAGCCCTCTCGTCCTGGTGTGCTGCCCTTCCTCCCCTGCTGCTTTCCAGCCTTGCTCTTTCTCCTCACTCCATGCTGAAGGTAAAACCATCCCAGAGACACCTGCTGCAGTTGATGTGAGTGCCTTCCCGAGAGGGAGTACATGTGACAAACACACCAGAACAACTGGCTCCCATTCCTGAAAAGAGCATCCCCAAGCTAAGACCTGGGAATGAAGCCTTAATGCCTCGAGACTGCAGATTCCTCAGCTCAGAAGCCCCTTCTTTACTAAGCACAATTAATCTATTTTTAACTCATTAAAATTCCAACCAACCCAGAGCCCTGAAAGCCTATTTTAGGCTTTGCCATCAAAACCAACACTGTTGCTAGAAGACAAAGAAGAACTTCTAATTCCTCTACACAGGTCAGGGCATTTGTGAAAAGGTTGTGAAAAGTCAGTCCCATGCTAGGAGCAGCACCAGTGGAAGCTTCCTGCCATACCATGCACTAAATGTCTACATTTATAAATATATATATATAAAAAAGCAGACTTTCACCTGAGCAAAACATTGAGTTACCACTCCTGCCTACACAAGCAGATATGATACGAAGAGATGAATAATCAGGGAAAATAATATCATCCAAGAATATGAAAAATTCATTTTCTTCTCCACTAAACTATAAAAATAATAATACACCCAGACATCTTCCTCTTTTGGGGGGATTTTCCGTTTCTTTTAGTGGTATTAGTATTTCAAAATGCACCTTCTCTATACTGTTGCCTTTACTGACATTGTGCTGACAGTAAAGTCAAGGCATAATCTCACCAATCATCATTTCATTGTCTACCAGCTCAGAAGAACAGCTCTCTTTTCATTCATTCTTTTGTGCTTTCAAATGCATAAGACATGAGGAGAATCTTTGATCAGCACAAAACACATAAGAGTTTGAGCAACTGGTGAAATTTCCTTCAGCAATTCAGAATATTACTTCCAGCTCTGCCCAGTAAGTAGCTGACTGTCACCACGGGAAAAGCAAGTGGAAAAAAATCTATTAGTGTAAGCACATTTGTCAGGATGTGTTCCCCACCCACACTTTTTAGTGTGACAGCCACTGGTCCCCTTCCTGTCCCCTGGGAATGTGGGTGAGGAGATGGGGAGTGATGGGTGCTGAGCTCTCAGCCTGGTCAGAGCTCAGATTCACAGGCTGTTGTGACTCTTATCCTTATTCTTATTCTTATTCTTATTCTTATTCTTATTCTTATTCTTATCCTTATCCTTATTCTTATTATATTATTCTTACTCTTGTTCTTGACTTTGTTGTTATTATTATTTAGGAGGTGGCTGTAAAGAAATCCAGATGAAATGCTGTCACAGAGCAGGTAAGCCCTACAAAACCAGAGAGATGAGCTCCAGTGCTACCCAGCTCCAGATGGATGTACAGAGAGGCATTTAATGTATAACCCAGCACATACAGCAATATCTAACACTGCCTGCTGTGGTTTGGACATGATGTGACCAGACAAGTAGGATCATTTGTAACATTTGTTTGTATTTCCCCTGCACCCTGCAAACACTAGTGAAGTGCTACAGCAATATTTTTTGCCTTTCCTTAAGGAATCTTTAAATTTAAAAGGCAGGCATAGAGTTAGCACACAAGTTGAAAAAACATTTGAGGTAGGATGAGTTTTTTCCCAACATTATGGGGCTGATCTCGGTTATTATGGAAAAGCAGCCCCTCTGGATGCTGGGATAAGGAAAATAAAGATGCTTTTCACAACTGCTCCAGTGAGCTCTGTGCAGGGCTGCTCCTGCTGTAAGCAGTGACACACACGGCTGTCAGCAGTGGGGACTGAAGTATTTCCAAAATCAGAACCTCAGGTGTTCATATTTAGAGATTTAGAGAAGCGTCCCCCTGCCCAGGGAGCTCAGCAGGAGAGTTACAATCCATACTGGAGCACTGATTGCAAGGAGGCAGCACACACCCCCAAAATCACAGCGGTGCAAAGGTGGGACTCAGGCTGCAAACTCATCTTTGGCTCCCTCCTTGAGATTTCCTGGTGGGAAAAGGGAATGTAGAGAACAGAAGAGCACTGATGCCACAGTGGCTAAGTGGCAGTGCTTGTTGGGTAGAAATGTTTTTCCATCACCCAGAACAAGCAGGGCTTGCACAGAAAAACAAATGAGTCACAGTATGAAAAGAAAGGCAAGCTCTGGGAAGCTCCTGTCACTAATTTATTCTGCAGATAAAAAAAAAATTCTTGACCCAGAAATAAGGTTTGGTTCATCCTTGAGATAGAAACCTGACGTGACATACAGGAATTGAAAGATTAAAAGGTACTCGACAGCACAACAAAAGAGTTCCCAGTGCCAATGGTAACGTGGTCAAAGCTGTTGTCACAGCTGGGAGAAAAAAACCTCACAGCAATTAAAAAATCAGGAGACGTCATTAATGAGGTGTTGCAGTCATATTTTGTGTCTTTTTAAAGACATCTTCATTAAGAAATTATATTACCATGAATATTTTCTGCCCCTGCATGGCCTAGATTCCTTTGTGCTCTTAAGCAAGAGGTGTGAGCATTTTTGCCATGCCAAGCCAGTGGTATCTGTCATCTTTCCCCTCAATTTATCCCTTTGAGGCTCCACTGTACATTGTCTGCTCTCCACAAATTGCAAACATGAAAAATGATACAGCTGCAAAAACTATTTTTGAAAAACTGTCAAGAGCAAACAGAGCTCCATGTGAGCCCAGTCACCTGCAGCCTCGCTCCAGGAAAAAGACTGCAGAGTATTTTCTACAGAGGTTTTTTAATATATAACGCTTTTAGAGGTCTGAGAGCATAGGAGGAAAAAAATACGTGTAAAATTAGAAGTCTGAAGCATTTCTTCAGCCCTGAGAATGTTATTTAATATGTCTGGGGTCATTAAGGGTAGGGATTTAATGGAACAATAACATTAAACATATTAGAAGCATAGCAGAGCTCAAATTTCTTTCAGCTTTTTGGATTTTTTTCTTCTCACTGTACGTGATGTATGTGCCCATTGAAATTCCTGGGTTCACAATAGGTTTGTAGGTTGGAAAAAGTAATTACTGTGAGTCTGATGTATTGATACATAATTTCTTCCTTTTTATTCATGAGTTTCCTTGCTATCATCACAAGAAGCATGAACGCTAGTAAGTTTGTCCTCAAAATCTCCCAGGAAGCAGGAAAATATTAGCCCTGTTTTTCAGCAAAAGCTGCAAAAACACGGAGCTGTTAAGGATTCAGCTCTGCCCTGAGCAAAGCACTCGAGCCTCATTAAGCACATGCTTAACTTTGGGCACACATATAGCCAGTGAACCCTGTGTGTCCTTGAGAGCCAGGCACAGACTGAATCCTTCCTCGGAGCTGTGTTGTGCTCAGCACTTTGCAGGAAGGAGCAGAGGATCAGCACCAGACCCTGCAGCAGCTCTGGACACTCACCCCGGCCACTGCCATGCTCAGAACTGCTCCTTCTCCTCCTTCTCCTTCTTCTTCCCACTCACGACAACAACTTCTTTGGGAAAAAATAATTTCCTAAAAAGCATTCTGCCAGAAGCACAAGCAGGTTTGGCCATGGGCTTTGGTGGGTCCCAAATGTCACCTGTTAGTTTGACCCTGAGGCTGCAGTGCCTTGGTGTGATCAAGACTCCTTCTAAGTGAAATGAGCCTCAAATCCTGGCTTTCAGTGTTCCTGCCCCACACAGGCAAATACAAAGAGATCTAGAAAGCCTCAGACAACTTTTGTGAGCTCTTGTGTTCCTGAAATGCCTTTTGAGCTGTGCCAGGTAGAGGAATGTGCTGAGGGCAGCACGAGCAGCTGGTGTGAGCTCAGTGTGCAGACCCAACGCTCTCCTCTCCAGGCCAAAATTTGTCTGAACTTTGCATTGACACCACTAGAAGCACCACAGTGTTTGCATCCTCTATTCAGCACATTTGGCCCAGGCTCCCTCCTCCAACTTGCAGCTGAGAGTTTGAATTTCTGCACCCCATGCCTCCCTCTCTCTCACTCATGAAGTGTTGCAGTTATTAAGATCATGTAACAGGAATAAAACCGAGGGCTGGGAAGAATAAATAAAAGGATGCTCAGGCTCCAGCTATAAAAGTGGAAAATCATTTGAGATTTCCCTGTTTTGTGTCATGGCTGACCTATATATCTGCATTTGTACAGGAGAGCTGTGCTTTCCCAGGGACCCAAAAGCAGTAACCATGCTAAGAGCACGCTCCCTCCTCCCTTCCCACCTGCCCATGCAGAAGTTCAAACACTTTTGGCTTTTTATTTCCAGTTTGCCATTCAAGAGCTACTGGGTACTGAACTGCACTGAGTTAAGTGCCCAAGACTTTGCAGACAAATAACTACCATCAAAATCATTAATGGGACAGAGCCTACGTAGTGTGTGGACCAATATTTTAAAAAAATAACATGAATTTCTTATTTGTAGAGTTGCTTTATCAGCTATGCATATCAAAGATTTAGTAAAAAATGAGAAATAGGGGATCAGAGCATCTTGTGCAACCTCCTCCTGCAAACCCCAGACCTTCTGAGGGCCAGCAGACAGCTCAGCCCCAGCCCCAATACATCATTTCCCCTGAGAATGCCCCACAGAGGGGCCAGAGGATGTACTGGTGCCCCATCCGTCAGCCCATCAGAGGGGACTTCCACCCAGAGAACCACAAGTTTTTATTTCCAAGCTTGCTTCAATCCCAGATCCTGAGAATCTCCCATAATTACACCACTGAGGACAGCAGGCACGTGGTTACTGTGAGATAATTGCTCCCCAGGACTGAGTGTTTCTAATTCCTCAGAGGTGCGATTTCCCAGTAAAGCACACACACCCCTGAACTCACCTTCCTGCTGCTGTTAATATTCCTTAACTTGTGCCAAAGGGTGATGTGCCTCTCTGAGCTGGAAAGGAGGTGTAATTGCCTGCCTCAGACTGCTTCATGGTTACAAAAGAAAAGGGAACTGCTTTGATATGGTGTGGTTATTTCATTGCTCTAATAAAGCAAACTATGAAACCTCTCTGTTTCCTCGTTTATTTTATTTTAACTCCTGCCTCATTACTGCTCCAGTCAGCAAACACAATCTCTGTGAAGAGTGCCCAACATTCTTTGCCCTAAGCTGGTTCTGCAGTTCATGGCTAACCCCTCATTTTCTCATGTGTCTTCTTCCCAAGCAGAATTTTGCCTAAACAAGGAATGTGGAGCAGCACTTTGCTGCTGGCTGTTCCCCAGCTGAGCTCTGGCACTGGCCCCATCCCAGTGCAGAGCCCTGCAGGTGATCAGTGCACCTCTGAGGCTGATTTCCCCTCACTCACACATCTCCCACCTGGATTATTTCCATCTGCAGAGGGTTACATGTTTGGGAATGTGCTGATATCACCCCTTTGAGCATTTCTCAGAGTTATTTACTGCCTGGAAGCTGCCAAGGTGACTTACAGGTGCACATACTCCTGTGTGCTCCTAAACCTCTCAACAACTTGGGAACAGCAAATCTCAGCCTCAGCCAGAGCATGCCTTAACTTCTCAAGTAGAACACAGCCCTGGATCACCTAAGTATTAACCCAAATGTTTCACTTCCTGGCTAAATTTGAGTTAGTTAACTCCATCTTCCTCACCCTTGGTTGTTCATTTATTTCATGGGGAAGAGTGTACTGGGTTGGAAGCTTTTTTTAGGAGCCATTTCACGGAGTAATCCTGCTGTTTTACAAACCTGTAAGAAAAACCTCTTTCCTCTCTCTCTAAACTTCTCCTTTTCCAGGCTGGAAACCTTCCCTGCTAATCCACACTTTATATTAAGGGCACCACATGAGTCACAAATTACACTGGAAATCACACATCAGGGTCCTTTAAGCTTACAACTGTCTGCGTGAAGGGTGGGTTCATGCTCTGCAGCCCACAGGGAGTCACTGGGTTATTCCCAGGGGAAAATCAAGCCATATTAGCATCTCTTCCCTCTTCTCCACCTCCACTGAGAAGGAGGATTTTAACTTCCTGGCCTCCATGTGGACCCTGCTGCTGGGGAGCTGCAAACACAGTCCCTGCTTGGCACAGAGCATCATCCCTCTCCTTCTTTTATCCCAGTTACAGACACAGCATTTTAGGGAAAAAACGGAGGTGCAGGTTTGGAGGAGAATCACTTAAATGACAGTGAATGCAGGATTTCAAAAGGGTTCAGTATTGGCCTAAACTGCTCCTCTTAAATAAAAAAAAAACAAAAACAAAAACAAACTATTGAAATCTCTGAAAAATATTCCATATGAAAAGATAAAGAGCAAAAGGATGTTAGGGGAAGAATTGCAAGGGAAGGAAGGCTGTGGCTGGCTTGGCTGCTCAGGGCAATCACTGTTTTCTGTAAACATCTCCCATCAAGTGCAATTGTTTGGTGAACTCCCACGCTCGAGGTGCAGAGGAATATTCACGCTTGGTGGGCTGCAAAAATGCACCCACTCAAGACCTGGAGTGAAGATAAAAACTAGGGATAAAAAATAGGGATCTGTGTGTGTGTGTACAGGCAGACACAGGGAACACTTTCCTCTGGCTGTGCTGAGCCAGTGCTCAATGTGAAACTGGTGTGCTCCCCTGCCCCCCTCTTAGATATTCATTCCAGCTGATTTAAACTTTAAAGTCTACCTATATTGAGGGTGTTTGTAAGATAAGGGGAGATTTCAATAAAGTGTGAGAGGGTTGATAAAAAAGGCAGAGCTTAGAGAAAACAGCATGTGAAAAAAAGAGGCAAGAGTAGAGTACAGGATAGGGGAGGAAAATTATGCAAAAGATGTGCAGTAAAAGCTTTAGTGAAATGATATTGTTGCCAATTTTTTATTTTTTTTTTTTTTGTGGAGCTGATTTATGACATGCAGCTGCTTTTCTCGAACAGTGAATGTCTGGTTACCTCTCCTTGAATTTTTAACTGTGTTTAAATGTCTACAAAATGTGAAGCTTATCTACTGTATGTACAGTGTGATAGCTGTGTGTGTGCACAGCCCACAGCAGTTTGGCTTCAAAGACAGAAAGATGTTTTTCCCAAAGCCAAGGACACTTGTATTTCAGTTTTCCTACTGTGAGGATAAGTACATAGCAGAGCAAAGTGATCGTGTGCTTTCACCATTGGACTTCATTGTCCCATTCCTGCAGCACTTACTGTTTTTCCTCTGGGTTTGATCCAACTTTCCTTCTATTCAGTGAAAGGTTTCCCATGAGTTCAAGGTGAAGTAGCTCAGGAAAGACAGAGCCAGTTCATAGACTGGGACCTGACCTGCCTGTACTCAAATTTAAAGGGCAGTGAATTCATGGGAAAAGCTCCCTGTTGACTCCAGAGGATAGTGGAACAGATGCAAACCCAATAAATAACTCCATGAGCCACCTGTGACAGCAAACACCCTGTTCTTGTCCATGCCTGCATGAGGGGGACAGGAGACATAACCTCTGGTTTTACCATTTAGTTTGAATATATCCATGATATCCTCCACAGCTCTTGCCAATATCAAGGCAGATAATGCAGGATTAAGCAAGAGCAGGAGCTGAAGAATCTTAAATTAATATTGGAATTTCAACTCTATCTAGAGCACACTGTGTGTCTGACACTTTCAGGACTTGAGATCTCGGATAGCAAGGAATACACAAGCCATCTTTCTGTGTTTTATTACAGGTCCCTTGAGCTCCCTCCTTAAGCAATCTCCAGTAGGCTGCTATTACAAAATGCCTGAGTAAATTCCAATAAAGTTGAGTGAAGATCTTCATTTTATCACAAATATTGGCAAGAATTAAGCCTGGGGTTTTTCTTCTCTATTTTTTTTCCTGTGTGCTGTTGTCCATGCAGCTCACAGGCAGTGACTATTGACAGAACTGCTCAGGATCAATATGAATGTCAAGAAAGTATTACAGGATTAGTTACAGACAGCCAGAGCACCTCCAGACTGAATCAGCTTATTGGTTCAAACAGGTCGAACAGGAAACCAAAAGAAACAAAATAAAGTGGGATCCTTGCTCACCTCCAGGAAAACAAGGAAAACGACCCAAAGGTGCAAAGAAGATTAAATTTGACATTCCATTTTTTATACATATACAGATCTTTTTAGTCACCTCTTTAAAAATATTAGCTCTACCCTTTGATTTTCAGCATCACATACACTAGTGCTATGATGTCACACCATCACATCCTCCAAATGAGGGATTTCACCTACAGTGCAGTCTGAGCATGGGACAAGGTATCCCAGGAATCCCAGGGAACCACCCCCTGCTCCACCACCCAGCTCTGGCAGGGACAGAGGCCAGAGCAGTGGGGACACTGAAAACAAACAAACGAACAAAAAAAAAACCCAAAAACCAAACGACCACTATTTTCATAAAATCCTACAAAAAATTAGTTATTCCCAGTCATTCTTAATCCTTTTCACCCAGAGGAGAAAATAAGAGGACAAGCGAAGTCAAGTCTTTTAGGGCATATTTCCAGCTACGCCTTTTCTTCCCAGAACATGCAGTAAGTCTTTAAATCATCCTAAATCCAACTGCCTTTGTAGCAGACCAGTAAGCCCCGTGGACAAATAGCAGATCTATTTTTGATATGACCTTAGCAGTTAAATCCTGCCATTAGGTACATGCACACAGCTCCCAGGGACATAGCAAGACTTCCCCTTCATCTTGCAGTGCTGGTTTTACTAATGATTAATATTCAGTTCTGTAAGCTTAATGAAGACATTGTTTCCACTTATCTATAGGTCAGATGGCAATTGCAAAGCAACTTAGTTGTAAGATGGCTGTGGATTCCCTGCTGATAAGTCTGATTATTTATGCACAATGTGCATTTTTAATAGATGACCATATTAAATTATATGCTTCTGCCTTATTATTTCATGATTTTTAATGGTTTTCAACTCCTATTCTTTGTAAGAAAGAAGGAAGAAGGAACAATGACTCATGCTAACGAAGTACCTATGTATCACATCTGCATCTTTAAAATATTGGAATTTCTTTCTTCAGGCCTATCAAAGACCATTAACTTGAAATTTTTGATTTTTATCATGAAAATAAAGAAGAGAAATAAGACTGAGGCAATTTTTTTCCCCAAAGACAGTGAGATTTTTCTACTTTCTGAACTATTCTGAGAGATCCAGCCAAAACTTTCCACACACAAGCCTCGTGCCCAGCCAAATTCCCTCCTGCACAAAGCTCCTTTGTGCCAGTCCCACCCAACCCCAGCTCTGAAAACGGATCTTCTCCAACACCACCAGGCAAACACATGCACTGCACACAGCTACCACCTCAGAGGGATGGGAAAACCTGTCCTGGGCTGCCAGAGAACAGCCATGGTCCACTCCAGAGCAGAGAGAGCATCCTGTGGCAAAGCAGCAAAGCCCGTCTGAGTGCACTGCACAGAGCTGGGAGGGGAGGAGGAAAGGCACAAACACCCCCAAAGCTGCTTGGTGGGAGTTTAAATCCCTGTCTGAGCTGTGACTCCTTGACCTGCAGCCACACAGGTAGCCCCTGGCATGTGGCACTCAGCTTCTCCTCTGGGACACAGAGTGTGGGGACACTGAGGTTTGAAATGAGATCCAGCAAGGAAGGTCTGTGAATTGCAGGAGAATTTTCTCGCTTCTTTATAAATGTAACTACTACTGTAACGTTATTCAACTAAAAATAACCAAGCCAGCTCTAGCTCCAAATGTGATCAGCCCATAAATAGTCGGATAAACTCCTTCCAGGCACATCATGTACTTAATTTCCATTTGCAACACGTACTAAAGCTCTGCCTGTGCATAAGTAATGCCTACGGACGGGAGACAGTGAATTTTCCTTCTTAAACACACGAACCACTCTCACCTTACTGAGCAGGGACACAATGCTGCTGTTACACCCCTTGACCTTTGTGTCTGAGCACTGCAGGAGCCACTGCTGGTTTTGTAGAGGAGAGATTTTGCACTGGAATTGCAGATTTCAAAAAGCAACATATGCTCACAGACAAAAGTAAGGCTCTGAGGAATTTATGGGGACCTTACATTTCCAGAACTGCTTAAAAGAAGTTCCATTTTCACCACACTCACCAACTGTCTTTGGGGTATTGGGGGAGGCTCCAGAGTTCTTCATTTCCCTTCCTTATTTTGCACTTCCAAGTCCTAACCCTGGGTTACCCATTCAGAGCCGCTTTGATGGACCACAGTTTGGCTGCCATGATGTTAAGTTAAACAACAGTCTCATTCCACACTGTAATTACTGCAAACAATTTCATTGTCTAAGGGGTGCTTTGCAAGGTTATGCATTAGCTAATGCTGCTTCTGTCACTGTTCACCACATGAATATTCCCTTTACCTGCTGTGTCTGTGTGTGCCTGAAAGAACGGTGGCATTTTTAATGGCATAATTTCCTGAGATGAACTGAAAATCAGCACAGCATGACCTGCATTATTTATATGCTGAGTCCTACAAATGGCAAGGAAAATACTGTAGATTTCCTTGAAATAAATATATTCATTATCCTGAAGCCTTGTGCACAGTAGACTTTATGTCACTGAAAGAATTTAATTACCACTGAGAAACCATCTTCATTTTGCTAGATTTGTAACAAAAACAGAATGTCTAGACACGTTATAATTCAAAGACAAAAGAATCCTTACCCACCCAAAAATACCCCAAGCTGATAAATGTAGAAACATGCCCTACAGTTGCTGCTAATCAGTAGAAAATTCTTAGCATTTTTACAGCATGAGATAAATTGTAGATTGAGCCAATTGGGAATACTAATGACAGAAGCCATAAAATATTTTGTAACATCAATTATGACTAAAGGAAAAGGACTTGCACCATAGATCAGCAGAATATTTTGCAGCCGTGCTTCATTTAAGACTATGAATTCTGAACATGATTTGGGAGTCGATTTGCCAAGAAGAATGTTCAGGAATATATAATTGGCAGCTCTGAAACCGTGGTGCTCCTGCAGTTCAGCTGTAGCTGCAGAATTACCTTTGATGGGAGGCTGCAGTTCTATGCAACCTGACAGATCACCAGACTCCAGCTGAGCTGTCCAAATCATACTGGATTCAATCATCTGATTTTGGTTAGAGCCTTAAAACAGTTATGTTACATTCAATCCTAAACAAAAAAGTGATCTGAGAACTAAAAAACCCTTTTCCTAAAATCAGATTTGTTTTTACATTTTCCTTATTGTTATGCTCAGACTACGTCCCTGACCATACTCCACAGTCAGATTCCAAGGAAATGCTAATTTCTGCCTTTGGACATGCAGGTCTTATCAGAGGAGGCCACTATTTTCTGCTTTACACTCTGTCACGTATTTCAAAACATCACTGTAACTTCACCAGCTTGCTTTTAAAAACCTGCTTATAAGGATCCTTCCATCCTGATGGAATTGCCATTCTAAACCAGATATGATAACCATAGAAATAAATTGAAATGGGGACTGTGACAAGGAGAAAAGTTACATAGCAAAAAGGAAAATCCAGGCTCATATTTTCTTCCCTTCTTCCTCTCCCTGACACAAAAATTATTTCCTTGCCCCAAAATAAACCAACCAGTAGATTCTGAACCAACAAATTTAAAAGCAGCTGTCCTCCTCCTAGTGCAGAATGAATTCCCAATAGTCATACACCACAGGAAAATAACTTCCCACCCAGATACCACTTGCATTCCTCACACCAGCCTTGCTGCAGCTCTACATTAAAGACAGACAGTATTTGGTCACAAGGTGGTTAAATTAAATCTTTCCTCAACACAGAGAAGTTATCCACATTCAGCCTACAGTGTTCCAGCCAAATAATGCTTTGCTAATGATGTCTGCAGTTAGATGACAAATCAGGCTATTTAAATTGCCTCGGCACATACATCCTTTACAGGCAGGGTATCCAGGTAACCATCCTAGCACGGCTTCAAGGTGGGAGGGAGAAAGGATGGGCTAATTTCTTCAGCTAGGGGAAAATTAATCCTGAAGAGATCTGTCTGGTTTGTTATGGTCAATTTAAAGGAAAAATGGTTTTAAAATAATTGTTTAAAAGGTATTTTTAAAATATGCGGTTAGGCAAGAGAGGACAAAATGACTGTGTTTCAAAAATACAATAATGCCTAGTTTTGCTTCTGAAAATAATTAAAACTATTTAAAGGCTCTCAATAGCAAGGTTTTCTGTACTCTAATACGTGTCAGCATCAACATGCTTCAAATGCCAGGAAAATACCAGGGAGGAATGTAGGATGCTGCAACCAAACACCTTCTTGTAAAATATAAAATACTGGATTGTCTTGTCTTGTTTTCCCTGAAACAAGGTCAGCAGTATTTTCCATGAGTGGTTAAGGAAGTGTTATTGCTGTATTAGATGCTGCTATGGCCCCATTTGAGTGATGTCTGTTGATGTCCTTGAGCACCTTGGAGCCTTTAGCTCATAAGGGATTTGCTTTGGGTGGACATGGGGGATATGACAATGTTTTTGTGTCCTGGCCTGGGCTGAGGCTTGTTCAGGGTCTCAGCAAAGCCTTCTCTGCCAGGGAGCCACGTGGAGAGGCAGAAGGTGGGGCAGGCTCCCAGCTCCACTGTGGTCTCCAGCATGGGAGCCCTGGCTATCTCTGGACATCCTAAATATTTTAGGTAGGGGAAGGGGATTCCTCCAGCTGATTCACACACAGAAATGCTGGGATGAGATGAGAGACCAGATTTTATTTCTTCTGCAGGCCAGGAGGGCCACAGCATTTGACCCCACACATAAGGAAGGGGTGGGACAGGGAAGGGACCCTCAGGCTGCCCCATCCCTGGGGGGTTCAGCCGTGGATTCTGCCCTGGCATCTGCCAGCTGGGCAGGCTTTTGCCATTTGCCAAGGCAAAGGAACCACTCACACCCTAGTGTTGCTCCTCTCCTGATGCAGAACAGATTTTAAGTATTCACTAAATCTATTAAACAGGAAAATACAAACAACTTCTGATATCCCTTTCCTTGAAAACTATTTTGGAAAATATGACTCATTTACTTCTAAACAGGAGAAGTAATGTTTTCCAGCACTCCCTGAGGATGCATTTAAGAAGAAGCTAAGCCAGATGTAGAAACGTCTGCAAACCTTTTCATTCCTTTCATTTAAAAAAAAGAGAGAAAAAAAAGGAAGGAAAACTGTAAAAGAAGAGTCAAGGTATTATTGGGTTTTAAAGCACTGTTGGTCTTACCCTTAAAATCAGATCAGAACACAAAGAAAACACAGCATATGACCAGCTAGAGAAGGTCACATTGCAAAAGAATGCAGGTGGTCTCATTTTTTAACAGTGAATGCAATAGAAGCACAAATCTTCCAGCCACCAAGCAGCCTCTCCTGGCTTGGCAATTGCCATGTATAATATCTGACGAACTCTGATGTCTCACTGCTCAAGGATAAAACCCCAGCAAGCAGGGGCTGTAAAAACAGCTACACAGTCAGAGGGGAAAAAATCTTCTATCATTCCAGCGACCACTTATTTTATTCACCAGAATTAAAACCTCTTCACAGACAAAAGTGGGGACTTTTTTTTCAGCCCACAAAGCAATTTTAGATTTCTATAGAATCATTCAAAAGCAATTAAAATCCTGCTTCTGTTGATGGATTTGTATTCCTTGCTCGCAGTGATGTCAGGCTTTGAAATTCAGGGCTGTTGAGTGTAATTCTTTGGGACTTTGGAGTCACTGCTGAGTGCCAGAAAATATAGAAATTAAGTTCACAGATACTAAATAGCTTTGGTAACACCAAAATAGTTTCAATACATGTCGCTTTTAAATCTAGAAGACATTGCAATAAAGAATTGGTGCAATATCAGGCAATTCAATACATTTTTTAGGAGAGGAGAAAGATGAGAAAATCCAGTAACATAATAAGAATACAATTAGCTAAGAGGGATTAGGGAGCTTTTCCAAACTGTCCTACTGGAAGAGTGACAGGCTTACATTGCCAGGGAAAATAAAATTTAAAAAAAATCCTTCAAAAGCAAGCAAGTAAACAACATAAACCCAGGATCTACATAAAAATTATTCATAGTCCTCATGCATTTAAAGGTCTGTGTTATTTAAACCAGATAGTGAGCATCCACCACCAGTGTTTGCTTTGGCACCATTTTGTACAACAAAGGAAATTGTTGTTAAAAACGTAATTCAGATGTCAGCAACAGGAGGCCATTCCCAACTGCAGAGACAGAAAATGGCAGGATTAATACTGCTGGGCCTGGCTTTGCATCGGAGGGATGAGCACTGATTTACAACCCTGAATAAAAGGAACCAGCCACGCCAAGAATAACAGGGGTCTGGGCACCTCCTGCAGTCCAGGTACCATTCTGATCACTGAGAAGGTCTTTCTGCTGCCAAAGGATGCAGCACACAACAGCAAAAGGGTAGAGTCAACAATATTGGACACAGAACCTTGCCAGAACATCAGCAAAGCACTGATCAGTGATTATGACTATTGGCTTCTCAGCACCACGGATGTCTCACTGAGACTGGCACCACCCCAAGAATCTGGTGTTTGTGGGCAAACGGCAATTTCTGTCCTCAGGCCACATTCAGACTACAGAATCGCTGTACTGGTGATCCTTGAAAGGCAAATGCAGACAAAATTAGTGAAATAAAGCTATAATCATGCTGCTGCCTGACACAGAGGTTGTTAGTGGTCACCAGGCAGAACTGGCACAAGATTAGGCTGGCTCAAGATGATGAGAGCAAAATAAAGTCTTCAAGGACACGAGCAAAGCCCAGCTGAAGTCAGCAGGAGGAGAACTGTCCCTTGTGCTGCTGTTCTGGAGGCAGCTCAGCCCTTCAGCACAGTTTGTAGAGCCATGGGGAGGGAAGTTATCATGATGGAGTAAACAAGGAGAGGCAGGACTGGTTTCCTGCCCTAATTTTGGGCTTATGTAGCATGACCATTCCAATAGGAGGGATGGGACATGTGGAACCTGTGTTATATCAGGGACAGATCCTTTATCCTTCACAGCATCACACCTACACAGCATGGAGCAAGGGGAGCCTGAAAGGCAACAACCAATTCTTTTTTTTTTTTTTTCATTTTCCTCTTCCTCTAAACTCTGAGTAATAGATACAAATAGTTGCTCTCCTGCAAAAATTCTTTGAACTGTGGCTGCCAGGAAATGAAGGCAGTTGACAGGGGCCTGAAAAAGGCTGTTCATTAGTCCTGCCTTCTTTATGAGCTTCTTCAGTCCCACAGCCAGATGGGTGTGGGAATGCAGCAGAACAAGGGACTCCAGCGTTCAAAGAAATGACAGGATCCAGCCCTGCGAGGAATTCCTTCCCCATCCCTTCAGATTATGGGGTTAATTTATAACAGTTAATTAATGATGTGTCAATCATCATGCAGTGCATGCCTGTGTGAGGAAAGCTGCCCCTCAGGGTGATGAGCATTAAGGCCTTCCCTGGAGAAAGTCCTTGTGACAATTTCCAAAGCCTCGAAGATGATGTTTTAATCCCTTTATCTCAGGATTCACTTCTCACAGGAAACCACCTAGCAGAGGTAGTTAAAAAAATAATTGCTATGCTGTTGCCTTCAAGGTGAGTCTTTGGAGGACACAGAATGGTGGCAGGTGCCAGCTGTCCCCAGTGGGGAGCTCGGGCTGAAAGCATCTCAGGAACTGTCTCGTCCTCGGTGATGGAGTAGCAGGAGCCCAGGGCAGAATGTGGGGTATCACCTCTGCTGTGAAACACCCCCTGCCCATGCCAGACACTCCCTGCTCTTCCCAGGGTAACTTCAGGAGGGACAGGCATTTGGCCAGGAGCAGCGAGGAGCTCTGCTCCCGTTCCCCTCTGCCAGCTGAGCATCCCAGGCTCTTGGCTGCCAGGACAGCCAGCCCATCTGCTCACATGGCACGCTGCCTGCTCACAAGTTGTCAGACAATTTCACGGGTGCCAAAAGAACCTGGACTTGAATAGGTGGCCTGGATATGCTGCAGAACCCATGTCCTCTCACTGACTGCTAACAGAGCAGGGGCTGTCTGTGCTCACAGTGCCCAGGGCTGCGGGCTCGCTCCGGACTGGCACTGCCCCTCCACGCTGCACCATGAAAGCCTTGCCACGCTTCAGGCAAAGCATCACTGCCCTGAGTGCTACTGAAGCACAGAGAAACCAGCTTCTGCACCAAAATACCCAGTGTAAGCCAAGATAACTTCAGGGCACCATGATACCATTGGGCACAAAAGCCTGACTCTTGGAAGAGAAGCACAAGCGGAGCAGAAACCCCTGTGGTTCCCCACGGGCAGGGACAAGTAGGTCAGGCAGAGCATATAAGGGCATGTTTTGGGCTAAAATCCCAGTTACCCAGCTCCTCTACCTGCCAGGCTGCAAAAAAAATTGAGCTGGATCTGGGAATAGGAAAATTAGGCAGGCAATGGGAAAAGCAGACTCTGCCCTCCTGGCAGCACTGGGTCAAGCTGAAGGGACAAGCTGCTGTCCCCACCTTTTCCAGGGCTGGCACAAACAATTCTTGCTGCACTGCACCCCATTCTTCTACTGCCAACGACCCCTAGCCCCACATTTCAATCCCATGGAGAAAAACAGGATTTTGCTGTCAGTTGTCTGCTATCATCAGCCCAGAAGGCAGAGCTGGCACTGGAACTACAGCACTGCTCTCCCTCCTCTTGGCTGGGGCTCACTCAGGGCCCTGACACAACACTTGGGTTTGCAACATGAAAGGCTGAAAAATCTCTGGGTTTTATGCCCTGAGAATCAGATTTTCTGCCCAATAAACCCCCTAAGGAATCAGATGCAAAAAGGTCTGTTTGAAAATTCTGGCTGGGTTATCTTAGAGTGGTGATTCAAACAGGCACAGAATACAGGGAAACACAAATATTGCTGGGTCAAAATTCCCTTCTTGTGTATCATGAGATAGACTCAAACTAAATACAAGTCAGTCACACTGGAAACCAAAGAAAATTATATCAATTATTACCAGATTTCTCATTAAACCTACAGATTGATTTAACATCTCCATTTCTTTTGCTGCTTGCTGCCAGCTAATCAAAGCAATTTAAAATCCATATCCAGCCTGTGTGTAGCTGAGGTCTGTGTGCAATATTTCTGCTATTACACATCTCCATGGCCAGCCATATGTGTCCTCTGGCCAGGTGAACACCCTGGCATGAAGAGTTTGGACTACCAGTTAGCAAGGTTTACAAAAGGGCCTTGAAGTGCTAACAGGTCAGCTGGATGCTGCTGCTGAGAACAGTATCTGGCTCATGTGCTGGCTTGGGGTGTTTTATTACCCATAGCACATAATCCTGCACTTTAAGCTGCTTCTGTTTACAACAGTTTTGCTGTCCCCCTGCTACTCTCCAGCTCCCACACATTTGCAGATGCTACTTACTCTGTGTTTCTGCTACTTCTTAACATGCAAATGAGTCTTTCAGGCTTTCTCACTTTTATTTACCCATATGCAGAACACTATAGCAGGGTGAAAAATTATAAATTAAGAAGAAAAGTACTAAGACTATTGAACTAGGCACTGAAAAGGAAAAAAAAAAATCTCAGAAACGCTCAGCGTGCCCTAAATCTGTGTTATTAACAGCTATTAAGGTTATTTGAAGCACACTTTTTTTGTTGGTTTACAGCAGTGAGTCACCCACAGCACCATGCCAAGGGCGTAATTTGGATTTGTGCTGTGCCCTCTCTCCTAAGCTTTGCCAAAACTTTCCTGTCTTGACCTGCAAGACACTGTTACCTTGGCTGTGGGTCTGTCCTAAATGCCACACCACTTCTGCACTGTCACTGACCATGGAACTGTGTTGCCTGAACTCTGGAGAAGCTGGACATGGGTCCTCAGTCCTGCACTTGCTGTTTCATCAGATCCATTTCACTGCTGCTTATCTCCTGCCCCTTTGGATGGCCAGCAGCCCTAACTCAAAAACTTACAGAAATGTTGAGGGCTTAAATGAGCTGACAAACTTCAAACAAATCTTTGAGCAAGTCTCCATCTGCCTCCTGCAAAGCAGTGCCAATCCCCAGAGCCATCTCTGTGTGAGATAAAGACCAGGGGCAGAGAAAGAGCAATTTAGCTCCATAAAACATCCAAAAATAACTCCTCCCAAGGGGTGAGATGGGTACAGTGCAGCTCATCCTCAGGACGAAGCTGTGTGTGCTGCTCCAGAGAGAAAAAAGCCTCAGCCTGTGGTTTATACCACAAGTCTTGCACAAATCATTTTCCCCTCCCTGAATTTTAGCCTCTGGAGACTAGTTTAAGGATTATAAATTGTTGAGAAACAGAGACAAATTCCCATGGAATGTTTCAGTGAAGCAGTATCTGCATATCCCACTGAAAACATTGTGGACACATTTTTTTTGCTTAGATTTACTGGGACATCTTACCTCAGTGCTCTGCCAGTCCCCTGTGTGCCAAGCCCTGCTACTCAGCAGTAAATTACAGACTATGCATTTCATGCCAGCTCTCTGCTTTGCTGCACCATTGATACATGGTAAACTGTGTGAAATAAGGAACTGAGGAGCTAAAGTGCCTCTCTGATTAAAAGACAAAGCCACAGGACTGCGCTTCTTGGTATGCAGAAAATTTAAGTGAAGAAGTGGCTTGATTAAAATCAGATGCTGAAGATGGTTCTTTCCTAATATATTGTGGTAATATAAAAAAAAAAAAAACAAACGGAAAAGTTAGCTGCTGCAATAACTGGCTTTTAAAGAAAAAGTAAACACCAGTATGTCTTTGTTCCCAAAGACTAATTAGCAAGATTCTATAAGTACCTAGAAGGCAGCTAAGCAAGCAGAGACAATTCTGTACTGTAAAATGTGACTGCAGGCTCAGGTCTCCCTTCAAACCATGATAAAGGGCAGGCACAGGCAGCACCTGTGCCCATTTGTGTCAGTGTAAGAGAAGAACAAAAATAGATATTGAGCATCCTGTTATCATCTGCCAAAACCAGCCCAACAAATGAGCTGTGGAAAAATGCAAGGCTGGAAGGCTGTGCAAAAAACCCCAGTGGCAGAGACTGTGGGGTTGGCATTTCTGTGAGCTGCAGAGCAAATTCTCTGTCAGGAGCTGAAGATGCCGCGGGGAAGTCAGGAGAGAGGGATTTTGGGGATAATTCACCAGCAGTGGTGGATGGCAGCTTCCCAGTGCTGGGAAGTGGGATGGAGCTGAATCCCTAGAGATGGTGATACCCAGGAAAACAGCCTGGTTTGTTGGAAGGAGGTCTGGTCCCTCCCACCACTGGGACTCACATTTCCCAGTCCTGGCTTAGAGCAGGTCCTGCCCTGCTCCAGGAAGGGATAATCCAGGGCAGCTCAGCTTGGGACAGCACACAGAGCTGCTGCCTAGAGAGGGAAGAGGTTTATCCTCCCTTCCTGGCTGCTGGCACAGTGAAATCTGCTGTCACAGATCCCTGCAGATCCTAATCTGAACGGACAACCTTTGAGCTACCTGGACTTGCAGGCATTGACTCTGGGGTCATTCCATAAACATGTTTGCAGAATTTGAGAACAAATTGCTCCTGAGCTGGATGGGACTGATCAATATTCCAACCAGCAGTTGCTGAGCTGTGGCAAGGGGAAATGCAGAGCACGGTGTGGACAGAGACTGGATTTCACTGCTGTCCAGGGCCATCAGTCAGCCTCAATCCTGATCCACCTCCCCTTGAAGTCACCACAAATTTTCCAATCTGCGTAAATGAGATTTGGACCAGAGGCACTGCTGAGTCCTGAAACACAATTTGCACTGAAATACTGAAGAAGTTTGATCTGATGAACAGGATTAGTTATAAAAGAGAAAAACAGTTCATGCATAATATACCAAAAGTTAAAGAGCTAAAATACTACACAGCATCCTCCACTGTCCTTATTTAGGACCAAATTCAGATCTCATGCACTTTAAATATCAAAAGATATCATTCATCCAGTTAACTCCAGATTTATTCCTGATGTAAGTACAATCAAATGTGCCTATCAGTCTCATTCAGGTAAACATTTCAGCAGGGATTTAGCTGGCAAGGATTTGAATGCCCTTAAAAAGCCCCAAATCTCATAGATGAGGCCCATAGAATATCTGATTACTGATTATTCCTTCCAGCAGCAATGAAAGCACTTCTTCTTCATGATATAACGAGAGCATTCCTTGCAATTTTAAAATATTCCCACATAAACCAAATGCTGGGATTGCCAGTTTCAACCTTTCCAACCAGTTTATTCAGCCCTAGGTCTCCAGTAACCCACCTTGCACAGAAGCAGTGACTGGCACAGTGACACTTCTAAGGGTTGTACTTTGACCAGAGACTGCTCAGTTGGGTTCCACACAGCACATTCCAGAGTGCCAAAGTGCTCATCCTGGAAGGCTCCTAGCAGAGCAGCTACTGGAGGCACATCCCACTTCTCTAGCTGCTCGAAGAAAACATTGCAATTTGATTTAATTGCTATGTTGACTTATAACAGTATGTTTATACTGGATGCCTGCCAGCTCACATGTAACAGGTTGGCAAAACGTTTTTCCTCAAAACAGCATGAGATGCAGTGTAATAAGGAAAGCAATCTTTCAGCAGCCTCCATTCTGGAGTTCATTTCAACTCCTCTGACTTGGAAGCAGTGCCTCCAGTGCAGAAGGATTACACCACCCTAATTGATATGATAATCAAGCCTGGAGGCTGCACTTCCCAGGTACAAGAGCCACAACTTCAGAAAGGGAATAAAACTGAGGAAATGAAAGTGATTAACAGTTGTTTGTATTATGGGGATTGTCTGGACTATTTAATATCCCCATCAAAAGATGCATTATTTGTTGAACAGTCCTAAAAGCAAATCAAAGAGAAACTTGAAGAACATTACTAATCCTTTATCACTCTAAATATGACATCCAAAAGCCAGTGAGAAGCTGTGCTTTGCCAATTGGAACAAAAATCACAGAATCATATACTCATTTAAATTGGGAAAGACCCCTAAGATCATTGAGTCCAACCACTAGCACAGCACTGCTATGCCAAACTCCCACCACAACACCCAGCACACGGTGTTGACCACTAAACCACATCCCCAGGTGTCACATCCACATCCCTGAGGGTCAGCATTGGCTTTCCTGTGACTTTGGCTGCTTGATCTCAGCCCAGTTAACAGCACCTGTGTCTTTGAGCCACAAGATAGCTAGAGGAATGTTACAGAAACTGAAATGTGGGTGTGCTGCTTTCAGTCCTGTAGAGAAGCAGTTTGCCCCAGACTGTGACTGCCAGCCAGTTTTGTGGCTGGCACTGGGATGGCTCAGGGCTCTGAAGGCTGCAGGAACATGGAGATGCTCCCATGGGCAGCATTATTTCCACAGCAGCAAGTTTCAGGAGGGACTGAAATACAAATAAGTTACAAATAACATGGTCAGCAGTATTTGATCAGTGAATGAATGCCCATGGTTCAAGGGGACTGGATTTCCCAACCCCAAAATCCTCTTCTGGCCTGGTATCCCCCGATACTAATTGGCTCTACTTCATTAAAGACTTTAACTGCAAACTTCATCTCCTGGAAGAAATAGTCATGTGGCTCTTTCTAATCCTGTACCATGACTTGTAAAATCAGGAGAAAAGAAAGAAGATGTTAAAAATATCAAGTAAAATCTAAAGTTGGAACAGAACTGGCTTTTATCTGTTCAGTGAAAACTGAGTTCACTAGATACAGTAGTATTTCTTTGAATTGAACACATAAGCCTCAAAGATTTTATAATGAATACCCCTTGCACACATTTGTACAATGCAGTCTATAAAAATGGGAATGAGAGATGCCGTTCCTAAACACAGACCACAGGACACTTTTCTCACAACTCCAATAACAAGGTATAATTTTCTATCTGATCCTATTTGGCTTTTCCATAAGGAACTGTAAAAACCTCTCTCAAAATCCTGGCACCAGTGTGTGCAATAGGAATCCTAATGCTGGCTCTGCTGGAGCAGAATTTCCCTCTTCAAGAATAAAGCCTTGGGAGGAAAAAAATAGTGTGTTGGTTTTGTGGCTGAGCCAGCTATTTAACTCCACGAGCCAGCAGAAACAAAGGGAAACCAAATAAAACTACACAGCTACATATGCTCCTTTTGGACAAGGGAGCCAAAACTCTTTTGACATTTATGGCTCTACCCATCCCTACCTGATAAGTCATACAGAAAGCTGCAACTGCAGATATCAGCAATCACGTAAATAAATTTTATTATGTTGTATGTACAATACTAGTACAGTTAGCTACACTAATCATGGGAGGAGGAGGGGTTGCTATTTTTTTTCCTGTCCCATATGGTAATAATTTTGTATGATTGAACTGTTATGAGCTAAATAAAAGTGCACATTAACTGAAAGATACATTGCAAATACATTAAATCTTCCCTGGAGTTTTAGCAAATACGTGCTTTTTCTATCATGCATTTGGAATTAGTAAAGGAATCTACACTGGGCCATAGGATTTATAAATAGATTTGGCTTCCTCTGCAATTCTTTATGGGCAATTATTTCAGAAATGAAGATGCAGAGCCATGGATAAATAAAATAATTGCAGCTGATCAGGCTTTATTTACTGCGATCACATTCCCCTGACTGCTACACTTCTCCCATTTGCTCCACTAGCCTGAATCAATGACCAGATGAAGAGCTGTCAGTTAATGTCAAGCACAGGGCACAAAAGATGCCAAAGGCTGATTCTTGTTTCCCCATTTCCAAATTCTGCCTGGGCTTTTCCGGAGCTGGCTTGATCCCTGGATAAATTCAGTGTGGAACTGGGAGGCTGGGAAGGGGCAGAGCCAGTCAGATGAGTTCTGCAGTGTGTTCAGCAGTTTTCCAGGGAGCACATTCTGCTGTGGCTGCCCTGTAGAAGTTGCTGCCAAAGGTCTGGAGAGCTCCCCTGCCATGAGCAGATGCCCAGCTGTGCCAGGGAAGGGCTGGCATGGTCTCTGCTGTCTGCTGCAGTCCCACTCAAACAGGTATTAATCCAGTTTGGAAGAGGCTGAGGCTGTGTACAGCTTTCCAGGCCACTCCAGCAAAGCAAATCCAAGTAGAGCCTGGGACTGGCCTCACGTCTACATAACACCCTCTGTGTACCTCACACCATGCAGCTTTCAGTATCTGGGATCTTAGGATGGGAAACTCTGGATTATCAATACTCCTTGGGATCAGGCTTGAAATCCTACACTCAGCCCTATCTAATTAGTCATGTTACCTGGGGTTCATGAAGGAGGTTGCTTGTCTGAACAGGCTTATCAAGTCATGAGGAAAAAAAAAAAAGTGTAATTTCTGCTGCTTTGAAAATCCACAGAGCTGATAACACAGAAACAAGTGAAACATGTAGGATGCCCCAGGTGCAGACAACCTGACTACCCACCACCAGCTTCCTTCAATGAGCTCAGCTCAGAAGTAGCCACCAGGATGACATTTTATGGCTCTCAAATTAAAATACTTAGAAAAAAACTGTCTGCCAGCCCTGATGAGCAGAAATGTCTCTGAGGTACCTACAGCCTCCTGTCCTGGGAAGGAACATCCAGCTTTGTGAGGCCTGGATAAAAAGGGTACCCTGTAGAAAAGGGGAAGCACCAGAAACATCATGGAAGCTGTCGAGGGCCTTAGAAGATCCTACAAGCATAAGTCTCATAGATTTAAAGCCTGTTTTTAATTTTTTAATTTTTTAAAATTTCATTCTAGGCTGCCTATTTCTGTATATAAAGAAATGATGCTGCAAACCTCTCCAAGAACTTCATCAACCACAGTCCATAAGGTGGAGAAAGAGGCCAGTGGGACCACATGCCAAAGGAGCTAGGAAGATTTATGGTGGCTGAGCATCTGGCTCCCTGTTCCCTGTTACCAGAGTGAAGACAAATGCTTGCAAACGCCCTTATTCCAAATCACTAATGTGTTCATCCACACTCAGCACAACTGCAGCAGTGCTGCCCCTGGAAGGTGTGCTGCCTGGAAAAGCAGCTGCTGAATGCTTCTTCCAGGGGTTTATGCAGTGCAAAGAGCAGTGAGAAAAGAGGGTGTTGCTGCCCCTCACATCAAGCCAAGGGAATGATGAAGACATCATCATTTTCTGTTATTGTTCTAGAGGTGCTAGTAACTGCTTCTACACAGGAATGTGGCTACACCTCTGTTGTCATCCATCATCTGCCTCAGGCTGTGCATTGTACATTATTTTGATTTGACCTTGTTAGCATTCCCAGAATTACAATGTCATAGCAATGATAAAAGCTGAGACTATCTGCATCTGAGGAAATGCAGAAGGAGCATATCACACACTATGTGAAAAGCCAACAGTGCAACCACGACTCTGTCAAATACTCAAAGGCAGCCTGAATCCCCCTGGTTCTCCATTTTTGTTCTCATGCAGTGGTGATCTAAACCCTCAGGACGAGTGCAGGGAGAGGCAGGGCAGGTGCTGGAGTCGATGCTCTCTGGTACCACCCTCCCTCTGAGCTGCCAGTATTGTCTGTGCTTCCTCCAACCTCTCCCAGGCAGCCTGTGATCCACTAGAAACGTGGACAAATTTGTGTGCAATTTGGGAAATGACACAGAGGCATTTGGCCTTTGCACAAAAGCCTTGTGCTCTCTGGAAGTTCACAGTATTTTCTTGTGATGCCCAGGATAGAGGCACACAGGGAGGATTCTTGCTCAAACTTGGGTTGAAGGAAGGTCAGACCAATTTTTCGACCCTTCTGGCAGTCAAATAAAATCGAGTCAAATCTACACCTGTCTGAAATCAACCTACAGCAAAATCTGTAGTGAAACAGGGAATCTCTCAGTCTCCAAGCAGCAGCTTCCCCCCTGAGCTGTGCTCCCCACTGCAGCTCTAACAAATGCCAACATTTATTGCAAACCACCTGTTCTCAGCTACTTTAGTCTTCTATGGACTAGAGGAAATTAACTGAACTTCCCTACAGTGGGAACAAAACAAGGAAATGAATTTATGATTCCCGTGGTACCCTTGACACAGGTACTGAATAGCTCCATTAAACATTTTGCATCCCCAAGTGTCTTTGCTAAACCCTCTACAATGAGCACAGAGTCATTTTCCTCCTTACAACACAAACACACAGGTCAGGATTCAGGAGTCTGTTTTGTATCTGAATAACTTCTCTCATCTCAATGGGATCCAGGCAGGCACAAATCAAGGCTGCATAATCCTAGTCCTTCCCTTTCTCTCCAGAGTCATTACCTTGCAGTACCACTGTTGGATAAATTCATTTTTACAGACTCAGCATAGACCCAACCAAATGACTAATACAACTCTTTAAAACAAACAACAATAAATCAACTGATTAAATTCTAATTTATCAGAAAAATACTCTTTAGCTCTTCCCAAAGCTATTCTGAATCATCTCTCTTGTCTGGCCATGTTCCAGAGGAGCACTGACACTAGATGAAACTCAGACCTGTGGAATAAGTTTACATAAGAGATGCTGAAAACATCCTGTATTTATGATGGGAGATTTCACAGAGATCAGAGTGAATAACATTCCTGAGAAGACTGTAATGTCTCTGAAGCCTCCTCAGCATCTCTTCCAAAGACCAGTCTAGCAGGACAAGGGATCAACAGACAGACCCTGAGCTCCAGGCTCAGCAGCAGGGCTCAGGAACCAGACACATTAACCTTGGGAGATCCTAAAGCAAACTTTTAACAGCTTAGAAAATGGCTACTCCACCACAATTCCACTTTAAATCACTGACTTTTCTCACTTACTTCATTGGTTTAAACAATGCTTGTCCATAGTTCTGGAATGTCATGATCAGCTTCAGCTGGGTGCCTCCTGATTTCATTGCTGTGGGGGAAAAACACAAAACAGCTTTAAAATGAGACATGTGGATCTACTTACATCAGTTTCCCTGAAACCATATCATATCTGCTTTTCTCTGTATCAGTTCAGCACTGTGGTATCAGAGAATCAAGCAGGATGATCCCAACTGGACAACAGATTACTCAGCAGAGCACAGGGAAGGGCTTTGAGCTGCTGACCAGGACTAAACATGGATTTATTTCCTGACACTTTTTTGCCTTTTTCTGGCCACCATGGGCTCCATAAGCACCCCAGATGAACAGTACCTACAGGAGCAGACCACTGAGTCTTGTTTTCTCCATCTCTTATGGTCCTTTGAACAATGGACTCACACTGGTAAAAGAACTGGGGGTGCTTTCAAAGACAGCTGCAGCTGGGATGTACAGCCCAGTGCACAGCAGACAGCTCCTTAATTAAAGGGATGAGCAGATCCTGTAGCAATCTCTGATCTCTGCTGTGATTTTAATAACTGCTCCTGAGCAATAGAAATATGTAAATTCACCTCCTCTATGCACAATGGATACAAATCCAAGCCCAGCCATTAACTTCCAGGGATCCCAAGGTGTTCATACGTGAGAGCAGCCTGGCCTGGCTTGGAGGGCAGAAGGGGACAGTGAAGGTGACAAGGACAGTGGCTTTACTCATCTCCCAGCTGGGAGCTAATGGGAATTTAAGACTGATACTCATTCATACCATTCTGAAAAACTTGGACAATATCACAGTAACAGCCAGATTATAGTGTTTTAAAATCAGCATTTTTTAAAATATATATATAAGAATTCATAAAAATGCATTTTACTTGATGATAAGGCTACTTAAAAAAGATAAACATCTACTTCAGAAAACAACTGCTTTTCTGCTGCATCAATTAAAAGCATCCTACAAATGAGATGACCTATAGCCTGACTCCTAAATGCACCTCTGTGCTGGGAAGGCAAGCCATGGCCAGCAGGGCTGTGGGGATGAGCCAGCCTTTTAAAGATGCTTTCTAGGAATCATCAGATAATCAATCCCTTTCTTTGCAGTTCTGACAAAAGCCATGTCAACTGGAGAACTACATAAATGTCAAGTTATCTCGCTCTGTAAATTCTGGCTGAGAGCTGCCCTTGTTCCACCTGTACAGCTTGTACATGTTTTTTCTCTAACCAATGCCATTAGCTGCATATCTTTTTAATTACTCATCTCTGTGCCTTATCACTGATAGGTCATCAGCTCTCTTTCAGCACTTGTAACCTATATTTTTGCAACAAAATGCTACACAAATCTGGTCAGTGTAATTACACTTCTTGAATAAAATCCCTCCTGACCTGCTGTTTTGCTGATCCCAACCTTCTCTTGCCTTTCCACTTTATCCCAAAGGAACAAATAAATAATTAGAAATTAAAGGGCATTAAGCAATTTGCACTGGCCAGGTAAAGCAGGAGCAGAGAGATTTTTCCCTCCCCTGTGCAGGACAGGTCATTTTATCTCCACCTGAGGGTGGGAGGAGCACAAGGCTTTTTCATGCCCAGCTCAGAGCTTGAGGACAAAGAGAAGCAGAAACCTTCCAGCCCAAATCCTGCCTGTGGTGCCTTGAGACCATCTGTGCACTCTGGAAGCAGCCCTGGCTAGTCTGGGCAGCTGGAGCTTGCCCCATGCCCCCAGGGACACAGGGCCAGGCACAGGGCAGTCCCCACCACCTTCCCTGCCCAGCCACCGCCACAGGGCTGGCATTTCAAAGAAACAGAATTCCATGGAATCAGCAGAATGGTCTGGGTTGGAAGGGACCCTAAAGATTCACTAATCTAACTCCCCTGCCAGCATAGCAATGCAAAGAAGAAAAAAAGGAAGTTTCAGCACACCCTTCTCTAAGTTTCAGATACTAAAAGGAATGGTTTCTCAGCTAACTGGAGCCACTCCACAGATAATGATTTTGTTAGCAGCCAAACTCAGCAGCGAGGATGTCATCACCAAGCGGGGAAATGTACGAAGAAGATTAACAATTCAGAATAATTCTTCCATGAGACACAAAACCCTGCTTTCCTGTCAGAGGGAACTGAGCTGAAGTAAGACAAAAGCATCTCCCTCGTTTTTTTAGATCCATCTTATTGTATTGCCTAATTGGTTGCACCAGCAGCCTCACCCCAACACAAGTTTTGCTGGCACAAGTTGTGCCTCCACTGCTGCTGGGAGCAAACTTTGGAACTCTTAAATCCAGAGGAGGACACTGGTGGGAATTGTGTCCCATTGTGCTTTATGGCAGGGCATGGCAGAACCCACATGGATCATGGAAAACAATGCCAGAGCTCCACCTTGGCTTCCCCCTGTTATCCAGGCTCACTTGCAGCTATTCCCACTTTGTCTGCTCTTCCAGTGCCACAGATGTGCTGGCCAGGCTGGGGGTGATGCAAGGCCACCCTCCAAATCCAGGCTCAACATTGTAATTCCTGCAGAGATGGGAACACCTAAGTTTGGACGGTTCTTTTGAGCTAGACAAGACCCTTGCTCTAGCTGCAAACTAAGCCTTGGAGCAGTCCAGAGTGCCCAAATTTTGAGGGTGGCAATGCCAGAGAAGAGCAGAGCTCACTGGAGATGATCCACTCTAGGTAAGATCACTTCCCCTGTCCTAACTTAGCATCACATCTGCACACTGGCTCCCGTCTCCTTTTCTGAGCTTTGCTCCTCCAGGAACTCTCTTTCCTGCTCAGCCTCAGTTAAACATGTCCCTCTGGTCATTGTGGCCTGTCATCTTCCAGGGGTTTGTCCCAAACAAACATTATTTGGTCACCTGGAGACATCCTCGTGCTTTCATCTGCTGCCCACAAGACATTCCTGAGGAATGCACAACACCCAAGGGCAGCACATCCAATTTTCCAAGGAGTGGAGGATGCTGCACCATTGCAATCTCTCACATCTGTGATCAGCAGGTTCAAGGATTTTTACAAAAGTCTTCCAACACAAGGCTGTGCTGACTCCAAAGGAATCACCAGCCACACTCTAAATTCACCTTTTTTTTTTTTTAAGTATTTTAATATACAGTAACACCACAGGTCACAAACAGCTCTATAAAGGGTTTATAAACCTGCTAGCTCACAGCAGGTACTTCAAATCAAGTCTCACACAGCTCCTGTATGTACTGGCACACTGCTAAAAACAAATCCCAATGCCATCATTACTTTTCATCTTCAGGCAATTCAAAGCCTCTCTTTTCCCTCCAAAGTAGAAGGAAATGGAAAGCAGCATTAACCTTTCCTGTTACCACTGTGTAAGGGCTCTAGGGTGTGATCAGAAATCTTCCTAACTTCAGGAGGCTTTGCAAAAAATTCCCTGAGATATCTTTTTCCTTGAATGCTTGGGATTAGAGTCTTGTCCAAAGATTAGGGAAATTGGTGTGATTCCTTCTGTTTTCTCTGAAAGACTTTGGATCAAGCCTGCAAAAATCCCCACTCCATTCACATCCCTGAGCCTGCTGTCATGTCCACCTGCCATGTCTGCTGCTTCCCCACCTTGTCACCTCCCCAGCACAAGTCCTGAATTCCCTCCTTGAGCCACACAGCCCATCCAATACAAAAGATGTCCCAGCTCTCATCTCTCAGTCATCTTTCCAAGCTGCATGCTACACGGCTCCTGGCTGGTACTGAAAATGCTGCCCAGAGGGATTTGCAATTCCAACTGGTCTGGCTTTCCAGCTCCTCTGTTTTGCTCCATGATAACCCTGATCTTACCAGCCTGTCTAAACCATATGGTTTTCTGATGGAGAGAGAGAGTCCCTACAGGACCTCTGAACTTTTTCTGATTCTTTTGGTCAGCATCCAACAAACATTGAAAAATGTATTTAATTATGCAGTGCTAATGCCTGAGAAGTGACATACAGTCACAGCCTGGGATGCAGTTAACATCTGAAACAGAGGATGCTCAGACACATCTCGGATTCCTATTTATAGATCAAGCTTAAATCTAACATAAACATGTTGATTGGCTTTAACAAGTAATGCTCTGCCCCAGGCTGGAGATATGGCCCTGTACAAGCTGTAAAGAACATATTCAAAAATAAATTCAAGCCCTCATCACCTCTTAGTTTGTCCTAATTTGGCCAATTCTGCTAACTTGCTTTTAATGGACTTCTTGGTTTAGTCAAGAAAGTAAAAGATTTCTGTAGGGGAAGAGATCTGCAAAATTATTCTAAGGCTTTGCTGTACATCTTAAGTCCCTTCCTTTCATCCGGAATTGTATATTAAATCAATATGTTGACTCTTGGCAGATTCATTGTTTCCTCATGCAGTAAGTCAAAGATGCTACATTTCATTGTTTTTCACAAGTTCTCAAAAGCACTTCTTTCCTTTGGATGAAATTTTCATTATTTTCTTTAGAGACAGAATTTATGTTCAATATTTAGCATTTTGTCTTTCCCTTTTCTCTTTACTTTCCCTGCCTTGAAGCAGAGTCCACCTCAGGTAATTGCAGCTTTTATTCTCAGTGTGAGTAATCTCACACACTTGCTTTCTAATTACTGCCTGTACAAACTGAAGGCATCACAGATTCACAAATTACCTCAGTCAGGTAATGTTTCCAAACCTGTACAACCAGAGAACTTAAAGAATCAAAAAATAATTCCCAGCTACTCAGAGGAATTACAAAGTCTATTCTGCTTACAAGGACTCTCCTCTGGACAGCAAGACCAAGCTCACAGTGCCCCTCCAATGCACCATGCCAGAGCTGGTGTTAAACTGCTGATAGTGCTGCCTCAATTATGCACAGACATCTTGTAAATATTCAAGAAAATAGATAACTGTAGTTATTTATGCATGCAATAAGCAGCTGTGAAAGGCAAAGGAAATGTGCAATTGCCTGTGTATGTGCTTCTGAAAACCAGGCTTCAGTGCTCAGTGGAAAAACAATTCTCTCTAGGCTCCTATTTATGGCAAGAGGAAATTTTCAGTGAATTAAATCAAATTAAGAGCTATCCCTTTATGCTGAGCAAAATGAATAGGAAGCCTGTATATATACAGATGCAGGGCACAGAAACATCCTCAGCCCAAGCCTGGGTAACCCTGCTCTTTTCCAGGCCAGCTCTAGGTGTCACTGTGGGAGCTGGATGGGATGCTCCTTTCCAATCATGGATTTGTTCCATTTAAACTTTTAACATCAAGAAAATGTCACCTTGGTGCTCCCTGCTCTTGGGAATTGCTTCTGTCACCGTTTTCATTTTAAAATACCACTGCACATTAGAGTCCTGGGAGTGGCTCTAGCAGACGTGGGGGATCAGCCTGGTCCCCACCCTGGCCCATAAATAATGCAGGGTGAGCAGAGAAATCACAGTGTGACCAAGAACTCTGCTTTGCTGCAGTTTGGATCTAATTACTGTAGGTATCAGGCAAACCATCTAATTCTATTAGAGCCAAAGTAAATCTGGACACTGGGAAGGAACTGGATAAAGCCATATCCCATTTCATCTAATGCATGTAACCCTGTATATTTAATTGTCCTGCTTGCTAAAAGAAGCCTGAAGACCAGTCACTATCAAGGTTTCAATTTATTTTATACTCCTAACCTGACAGCTTTCCAGCTGCCTTAAAAATAATAATAAAAAAAAACAACAACCCAGCAAAAATTTACCATATGGAAAAAAAACCAAGGCTAATTAGAAGATAAGCAGGAATATCCAAAGAATGTAACAGCCCTATAAATGTCCTTTGGTCAAATATATTACTCTTCATTAATCAGCTTACATGGTTTTGAATCCCTCTGCTGCTCTGCAGTAAAGCTGAAAACTGGCAGGAATTACTTTAAAACATGTATTTTTAAACATCCAAAGAATTTGCAACATAAAATAAGAGAAGTTGCATTGTGCAAAAAATAATTTTAAAAAGTATATTAGCAATATGCTCTTTCTTTCTCTGCAAGCTGACAAAGCTCCTGAATCCCAATAGGGTTAGGCAGCAAATGCCAACACCAGAATTCAGATCCTGGCATCTTTATATTGGCACAAGTCCCCTTCCATTTCCATTACCTGATTTTAGACTGGGATTTATGTGTAGGAATCATTCCCTGTCAGTTCCCATAGCGGCCAACAACAATACCAAATACACCTCATGGTTTAATTTATGGAAATTATCCTGATTCATTGCTAGAAACTGTGGCTCTGTGTTTTTGTTAGAGGCATAAGAGGCCCTACCATGCTCTTAAGAGCCTTGCTCAAACATTAACAGAGACAATCCCAAAGGGAATGGCTAACAGCAGCCATAAATCTTCCTCTGTGGTCCCAGGGCCCTTTCCCCCCATTGATCTGAAAGCTCCATCAAAATCAGAATTAATGGAAACCCCACAACACATCTGTATGGCACATCAGGTGAAATCATGGCCCCAGGGAAGTAAGTGGCAAAAACTTCCACTGATGTCACCAGGGTCAGGACTTCACTCCCATTTTTTATCATAATAATTTTTTGCTGCTAGGCCAACTGAAGCACAGAGAAGTGAAGCCACATGCCCAGAAACACAAGTGAACACCAAGCCCAGAAGATCAAGTGAAGAATGAGCACTAAACTACTATTTCTTGCTTGTACCTCCCTTTTTCTCCCACCAGCTTCTGTGTCCCTAACCCACCTCAGCCATGCCCCTGCTCTGCAGAAGGGACAGACTGCATGGCTCCAGCTCTGCTGAGTTTGCTGCAGACATTGTTCTCCTCCTGCACAATGTGGCTGAGCTCTGGGAGTGCTGGGGAGGTGAGTAAAGATAAACACTCAGCAGCCATGTGGTACAAACTGCTACAGCCACTACACTTTGTGCAAACCTCAAGAGATGGCTCAGTTGGGCATCACCTCTGCCCCTCTGGGACAGCCTGGCCACTGCTGGGCACTGCTGCTCTCTGCAGGGACAGGGATGGGCACAGACTGCGTCTGTCTCTCCTCAGTGGATGTGCCCAAGGAGCAATGTTCACACACGCGTTACAAAGTGCTCGATCCCCATCTGCACGTGCCACTAACACTCCAAAAATTGGTGGGTATTGAGGGGTGAGGCCAGGAAACGTGAGGGCTGTGTCCAGGAGAAAATCACCCAGGCTGCGTCCATCCAGTGCCTTTGTCACCCTCCAGTGCAGACCAGAGGAGCACGGGCAGTCTGCTGCTACTTGCAGTGTCACCTCTGAGCTGGGGCAGGGAAATACATGGCTTAATGGGCAAACATGATTCCCTTAATTAATCACTCTGATCCAGATTTCTGGGGACAGAAAACCCATCACAGGTTAATAAACAAGCTCATGTTTGTCATCTTTCCTGAGCTGCAAGTCCACTGGACCCTTGAATCCAACATGTGGGATGGCACCTGGGTACCACAAACTGCTTTATTCCGAGTGCTGCTCCAGCAGAGCAGTGCCCTGAGCACAGCCAATGCCCAGCAAGATTCACTGAGATGCAGGTCTCCTGTGGCATCCTGCATTTTACACCTACTCCATCCCAACCAGCCAAATCAGCCCAGTCCTGATGACCAAGGATCTCCTTTATTCCTGCTCAGCAGCCACTGTGATTCACACAATGGAAAATGTAAAAACCTTAGGGCTGCTTGAGCTATTCTTGCCCAGGCCATTTCCTGCTGAAGCCAGGGGAATTTTTGCCTCGCAGGGTTAAAGACCTGCTGACCTCATCCCACAGTGCCAACACACCATCAGCACTTTCACAGAGCTCCTGCTATTTCATCCCTCTGAAAGGGACTTTGCAACTTTGTGGTCAGCACAAGCAACTCCATTTTCTGCCTGGTGGATGGAAACCACTGCTGTGCTGCAATTCCCTACCTCTGGAAACCACGGGGTGTGCACTTGTTTAGTATCCCAGGGCTTTCATCTAAGGTTGTGACATTTCTTTCCCTGTGCAGCTACGCAGCTAAATTCAAGAAGACACACGTTGCCATTAAACAACCCTGGAGAAAAGCCCCAAACGGTGTCACCTTGTTTAACCAGAGCCAAAGGCTGACATGGGCACATCCCTGTTGTGGATTTACAGGCAGAGCTGAGCTCTGCTCAGGAGGAGACTGGCTCTCCTGCAGCTCCTGCCGTGCCTGGGGGAGCTGCAGCTCCTGCAGCCACCGCAGAGCCCGCGGTGCCGGATGCTCCCGCAGCCACCGCAGCAGGGCTGCAGGACAGCCTCTCCTTCCTTGGCAAGGCAGGCACTGCCAGGCACAGCCTTTCAAATAATAACCAGCCAGTAATACAAATCTAGCTCGTGCAGGATGCTGTCTGCTTTCTGCCATCCCTTTCATTTGTCAGTGTATTTATTTTAAATAACCAAATAGGGCACTTTCAGCCTGGTTGTGACTAAAGGATCTCTGACACGAATGAGGTTTGCCTTGCTGGCAGACTTGGCAATTATTCAGGTAACACAGAGCTGGCAATATCTCTTCACGTTTAGCAGAGAAAAGGAGCAGGGAAGTCGGAAAGCAAAGTTGTAGGGATGCTGGAGAGAAGCCATGCAAAATATTAATACTCAAACAGCAGTGAGATCCTGAACAAAGAGCAAATAATGATAAAAAATAACATATATCTAAACATACCAACACTGGTTATCTTTTGGGAGACAAGGTCTTGTAGTAAAGCCTCAATTGCAGGATTATGTCTGGAATACAACTCGTACCGATTAATGCCAATGTGGAATTTTAACCAGTTTGGGTAGGAGTCTATGGAGGTTTCTCCAGTTGGCAAAAATTCTTCATGATGATCTTCATTTTGCCTACCACCAAAAAAAAAAAAAAAAAAAAAAAAAAAGAAAAAAAGAACAATACAACAAAAACCCAAAGTTGAGGTAGAAAGAAACTATGTTACAGTTTATAACATGCGTCAAGAAATAGAGCTTCAAAATGTGACAACTTGGAAAGGCAAAGCACTACAGAAGGCAGCGAGGTCCCGAGTTCCTCCCTGCACCAGGAGCCTTTTCCCACCTGGGGCTGATGGAGACATGGATTCTCACTTCCCCTCATCCTGCCTGATTTAACACCCATGAAAGTCAGGAGCAAAACTCAGAGTGGCATCACTGAGCTTTGGCAGAGGCCCTTCTACAGCAGAAACATAGAGCTCAAGTTTTACCTTGTGTTTAGGTGGCATTATATTGGACACAGCTTTTACAGGTCTGACTTGAATAACAGCATCATCCTGAACCTTTCTTTAACAGGGATGTGGGGCAGGAAACCAGGAGTGCAGCAGAACCTGATCTGTGGTGCCCAGTGCTCCCATTCCCCCCTCCTTCTAAAGAGGGAGACTGGGAGAAACTGCATCACTCTGAACTGGTTGCTAAAGAAGAACTGGCTGGTCTTGCCCGTTCCCGAGCAGTAGGAACCTACTACAGCAAAGAATTAATTAAAATGATCACTACCTTCTGAATCTCACTTTAGTTCTGTGAGCTTTGGCTGCAGCCACTAAGGAAAATACGTACAACAGGCAGCTGCATTGTGGATATCAGTGTTGATTTCACTCTTCACCTACTAAACAGACTAACCCACATTTTTGATCCAGAGTTCTCTGTGTTTACAGTCATCTCCAGATGTTCAGGCATTTGTGACTCCTTCTCTTTTTCTTTCAGAGAACCCAAAACTTTCCAGGTTATTTCCCTTCACAGTCAGTTAGGATTATTAGATGGAAGGGGCCTGGACAATTCACATGCTCATGGGCCGGAAATCAGAATTATTTATCCTCTCTTTCTAAAGGTTTAGATCATGCTGGCTGCTCTGCAGCTTGACAGAGCTTTGCACGGTACAATGCAGCTGTTTAAACATTACAATGTCAGTGTGTTTGGAAGAGGGTGCTGTTGTATTAGACAAGCCTTTTGATTTTTCAGTCATTGAATTTCTCAGCATTTCTTAGGAGCCAACAGGGCATACGATTCACAGACGCAACTGACTGCTTTGAAGGCTGGAGCGCAGCAGAGGTGCGGGGCAGTGGGAACTAATTGAGGATGAAAAATGTAGCACAGATCAGATCCTGAAAGCGGAAATACCTGCCAGGATGAATGCCTTTGTGGTGCTAGACCTTGCTTTTGAGAAAAGTTAATGGATTACTGTCTGGCCTCACTGCTCAGCCCCTTCACCTCTGGGTGGGAGACTGGGAAGGTGCTGGAGAGGAAGGCTCGCTGTGAGCTCACCCTCTTCCTCACACCGTTCTTCTGGCAGCATCTTCCTCGCCTGCAGCCGGAGATGGGGCAGACCGACCTCTTGGCCTCAGCGCTCCAGCCCTCCCGTGCTCCTGTGTTTATTCTGTATTCCAGGGCATTCATTCTCCCAAGGAACACGACCGGGCGAGCCTGTTTCTCCTTTTCCCAGTGACCCCGAAACGCTCCGCTCAACCCTCTGCCCACTTCCACCCATCGGCGACACCCCAAACCCCGCGTCACCCACCCAAGGGCAGCGACCCGGGGGACACGCCACGCCACGCCACGCCAC